>CM059186.1:8173959-8327820 GCA_030323885.1 Branchipolynoe longqiensis | reverse complement strand
CACACTCACCAACCACACTCACCAACCACACTCACCAACCACACTCACCAACCACACTCACCAACCACACTCACCAACCACACTCACCAACCACACTCACCAACCACACTCACCAACCACACTCACCAACCACACTCACCAACCACACTCACCCACCACACTCACCACCACACTCACCAACCACACTCACCAACCACACTCACCAACCACACTCACCAACCACACTCACCCACCACACTCACCAACCACACTCACCAACCACACTCACCAACCACACTCACCAACCACACTCACCAACCACACTCACCAACCACACTCACCAACCACACTCACCAACCACACTCACCAACCACACTCACCAACCACACTCACCAACCACACTCACCAACCACACTCACCAACCACACTCACCAACCACACTCCAACCACACTCACCAACCACACTCACCAACCACACTCACCAACCACACTCACCAACCACACTCACCCACCACACTCACCAACCACACTCACCAACCACACTCCCAACCACACTCACCAACCACACTCACCAACCACACTCACCAACCACACTCACCAACCACACTCACCAACCACACTCACCAACCACACTCACCAACCACACTCACCAACCACACTCACCAACCACACTCACCAACCACACTCACCAACCACACTCACCAACCACACTCACCAACCACACTCACCAACCACACTCACCAACCACACTCACCAACCACACTCACCAACCACACTCACCAACCACACTCACCAACCACACTCACCAACCACACTCACCAACCACACTCACCAACCACACTCACCAACCACACTCACCAACCACACTCACCAACCACACTCACCAACCACACTCACCAACCACACTCACCAACCACACTCACCAACCACACTCACCAACCACTCTCACCAAACACACACACCAACCACACACACCAACCACTCACCCACCACACACTCCAACCACACTCACCAACCACACTCAACAACCACACTCACCAACCACACTCACCCTCCACACTCACCAACCACACTCACCAACCACACTCACCAACCACACTCACATGCATGCAAACAGGTGTGTGTACATGTGTGTACGGTTTAAGCGCGTGGGAGATGGCATTGGGAACGAGGGCGTGGTGAGTAAAAATAGAGAGGGGGAGAAGAGAAAGAAAGAGAGAGAAAGAGAGAGAAAGAGAGAGAAAGAGGGAGAGGTGATGGGTTGATAAAGATAGGACTAGGAGGAGACAAATAGAAAGTGTGAGTGTGTGCTGAGGCAGTGGTGGATAGAGAGTGAGAATAGGACAGCGTTGTGATAGGGATACATTTATAGAGACAGGAAGTTGTGGGTAGAGTGAGAAGACAGATAGAGAGGAACTTGTGCTAGAGTGAGAAGGGTACAGATATCGACAGGAAATGGTAGACAGAGTGAAAGGGAAACAGGGAAGTTGTGATAGAGTGAGGAGACCGGCGTAGAGACAGGAAATTGTGGATAGGGTGAGAAAGGGGACAGGCAGAGACAGGTAATGGTGGTTAGGGTGAGAAGGGGGACAGAGAGAGACAGGTAATGGTGGATAGGGTGAGAATGTGGACAGACAGAGACAGGTAATGGTGGATATGGTGAGAAGGGGGACAGAAACAGGTAATGGTGGATGGGGTGAGAAGGGGGACAGACAGAGACAGGTAATGGTGGATAGGGTGAGAAGGGGGACAGAGAGAGACAGGTAATGGGGGATACGGTGAGAAGGGGGCAGACAGAGTGCACTCATGGCAACTTTTATAGTGCTGCCCCACTGAGAGACCAGACCACCAGCACTATGCCCTGATATCCCACTCAGTTACATTATCCTGACACTGACCTAACCAGTCCTTTCCCTATTGTATGATAATGCCAAGCGCCCAGCCAGGAAGCGGCAAGTATACATTTTGCAAGTCATTGCTTTGACTCGATCGGGGCCGAGGCTAAGAGAGAGGAGGGCTGGAGACAGGAGGGCTGGTGAGAGAGGGGTGAGGAGGGAAGAGAGATGAGGCCAATCTCACCCACCCTCTCTACTTACTCTCTAATCACGCCAACCCGTTACAACTTACAAGTCGACCCCGCCCCGTCACCCACCTTTAATAAGCCTTGAATATTGAAGAACCACTGCAAACAAATCACCTCTATTTCCCATTTGAAATGGGGATGACTTAATGGCACCCCCCCCCCCCCCCCAACACACACACCTCCCCCTCACGGACGTGGTAGGGAACTAAAGGCCCTGTCACACTACGACGTAACGACGTCAGCGTAGGGAGAACGTGAAAAACGTCGAAATTCTCAGCGTAGTATGCAAATTTGAGCACAAGTTGAACGTGGATGCAGTGTAGCTGACGAGAGTGTAACGTCGGTAAAGCGTAGTGATAGCGTCACTCAATGAGAGAGGACAACGTCATTACCCTCAGGGAACATTATGTATGTTATTCCATCGCCAGAACTACGTTACATGATGTTATATATGTCATGACACAGTGGCGAAATGCTGAACATACATTGAATGTATGTTTGATGTACATTCGGCATACGTTCTCCTGACGTTCCCATTACGTCGCATGGATGTTTCCACCGGCTTTAATGTGGGTCAACATAGTGGAATGTATTGAGCAGCGTTTGACTAAGGTCCGTTTAACGTCATTGACATTCGCCGAACGTGTACAGAACGTATGGCGAACGTAAACCCTTACGGTCGAGTTACGTCGAAAGTTTTGAACAGGTTCAAAACCTTGATGCGCGCCCACGTAACACGACGTAACGTGATGTAGCTCAATGTCAGTCTAACGTCATTCTGACGTCATCATAACATAACCCAACGTACGTCAAAGTAATGACGAAATGCGAGCACATCAGGCTTACGGTGGCTCGTTACGGTGTAGTGTGACAGGGGTATAAGGTGTTTGCCGGTCAGAAGTACAACTTAAAATGTTTACAACTTTAAAATGTAATCTACGACCCAGACGTAAACTAGTTTTTAATGATCAGAAAGGATGGGGTGTTATTATATTTGTTATGTTTTTTTTTAAATTTGTATAAGGCCTGGATTAATACGACAACGGGCCACGGGCCACACATCCCTCCCTCACCCGTTATAAGAATAATATTTTAATAGCCTCATTCTTTATTCTATGAAACTCACAGCGCCCGATTCCAATCCGCGATAAAATTGCCACCGGCTATTGGAAATTAGGTATGCATAGGTTGCGGTGAGTGAAAATAATGTGTCTTTATCAAAATGCACGCGGACATGCCCCATGAAGATTGCGCCGTGGAAATTGTTCGGACGCGCACCAATGTTCAGCGTCGAGGGGCAAATAATAGATGTTCACACGCTTACCCTCCCGATTAAATGATGTGTGAACATATGTTAAAGTTGCATAATCCGATGGTTTTGTGTTTCTGTCATTTTCTGAGATAAACATATTAGGTTGTTCATTATAATCTACCTTATTTTAGTTTGAAGTAACTTTTATTTTAAATCGCAATTTTTTTTAGATATTTGAAATGGTCAAATGCTAAATTAATTTTGGCACGCTTGCCAAAACTCTATCACCATAGGCTTTTACAGTAACAGGTTCTATTAATTGACTCAGTAGTCCCTTCTATGTGCCGGTAAATGTTTCCTAAGTGCATCAGTAGCTAAGGTAGATATGTAGAATCAAATGTAGATAATTGTTTTGGTTTTGAAAATTTGATGTTTTCATCGGACTATGCAGCTTTAATGTCACACTTGTAAGAACCGCCCCCCCCCCCTCCTCAGCCCTCTGCTCGCCCCGCTCCTCCAATAAATATGTTTTATACTCAGGGTGGAGAGTTCATCAAATGTTTATTGCTTGACGTGTGTTTATTCACATTTGTTATCTTAGACATGAATATTGTTCTAGTTCACATTGTCGGACAGAATTATTGCACTAGTTCCCATTGTCAGATGAAAGTAGTGTCCCCTGTTCACATTGTCAGATGAAATTAGTGTCCTGGTTCACATTGTCAGATATGATTACTGCCCTAGTTCACATTGTCAGATGAAATTATTGTCCTGGTTCACATTGTGAGATATGATTACTGCCCTAGTTCACTTTGTCAGATGAAATTATTGTCCTGGTTCACATTGTGAGATATGATTACTGCCCTAGTTCACATTGTCAGATGCAATTATTGTCCTGGTTCACATTGTCAGATATGATTATTGCCCTAGTTCACATTGTAAGATGAAATTAGTGTCCTGGTTCACATTGTTAGACACGATTATTGTCCTAGTTCACATTGTCAGATATAATTGTTGTCCTGGTTCACATTGTCGGACATGATTATTGTCCTAGTTCACATTATCGGACATAATTATTGCCCTAGTTCAGTCACATTGTCAGGCCTTGTTATTGTCCTAGTTCACATTGTTGGACATAATCTTTGTCCTAGTTCACATTGTCAGACATGCTTATTGTATTACTTCACATTGTTAGACATAACTAGTTTACTGGTTTAAATTGCTGAGCGTATTATTAACACCAGTTCACATTATCAGACAAGATTAGTGCACTAATTCACATTGTCGGGTACGATTATTGTGCTAGTTCACACGCGCTGGCCGAATCGGTAGAGTGCGGGCCTCGCGTGCGGGAGATGGGGAGTTCGGTTCCCGATCGAATCAAACCAATGACGTATGAAATGTATACTTGAAGCTACATAGCCTGGCGCTTGGCATTGTTAGGATAGACCAAGCACTGGTTAGCTCAGTGTTAGGATAGTGTGACTGAGTGGGATATTGGGTCATGGAGCCGGCAGCCTGATTTCCCAGTGGGGCAGCACTATAAAGTCGCCATGAGTGCGCACTGTCACACGCCGGTACCCTTTCTGATATTACCTTAGATGGTGCCAGGACATAAAACTCTAACAACCAACCCTCCCAGTGCTCCTACTGCTTCTGCTCTCAGCAGCCGCCTCGCCATCTGCTGCAGCGTCCACCCCAAGCATCTGCTGCTGCCGCCATCTGCTGCAGGAGGCGCAGGGGAGCGGGGAGAGTTCACGGCGTGTCCCCGGCGTCTACAAGACGGGCGCAGCAGCGCCATCTGCGAGACGCTGAGGAACTAAGGCGCTGAGGGGTTGAGGGGTTTGAGGAGATGGCCCCCACCAGAGTGTGGACGCCGTCTGCCGCCCGCAGCGCCCCCTGTGAGCAGTTTGCGGTTATGTTGCCCCAGAGTCGGCCGCGGCCAGTAGGAGAAAGTGTACGTGTGTGTGTGTGGGGGGGGGGGGGGGGGGGGGAGAGTGATGAGGGGGGAGGGGAGGGGGAGGGGATGAGCGGCAGAAGAAAAAAATCAACCCTGAGTATGTATAATGTATATCAAAATGCACAGATGGGATGAAGAGAAGGGGAGGGAAGGGAAGAGAAGAGAAGGGAAGAGAGGAGAAGAGAAGAGAAGAGAAGAGAAGAGAAGGGGAAGGGAAGGCAATAGAAGGGTCGGGAAGAGAAGGGGAAGGGAAGGGAAGAGAAGAAGAGAAGAGGAAGGGAAGAGAAAGGAGGGGAAAATAAGGGGAAGGGAAGGGAAAATAAGGGGAAGGGAAGGGGTAGAAGAGAAGGGGAAGTGAGTGAAGGGAAGAGAAGAGAAGGGAAAAGAAGGGGAATATAGAGAAGAGAAGTGGAAGGGAAGGGAAGAGAATGGAAGAGAAGGGGAAGGGAAGAGAAGGGGAAGAGAAGAGAAGGGAATGGAAAATAAGGGGAAGGGAAAATAGGGGGAAGGGAAGGGGGTAGAAGAGAAGGGGAAGTGAGTGAAGGGAACAGAAGAGAAGGGAAAAGACGGGGAATATAGAGAAGAGAAGTGGAAGGGAAGGGAATAGAAGGGAAGAGAAGGGGAATGGAAGGGAAGGGAAAGGAAGGGAATGGGGTAGAAGAGAAGGGAAGAGGAAGGAAAGGAAGGGCGGAAGGAGCGAGGGTGGGGAGGGGAGGAGGAATATATAGCACATCGACTTACTTCTAACATAGAATCTAATGCTGTGAATAACTAAGGTTGAAGCCCCCAGGCAGTTGGGGAGTGGGGAACCCATGCCAGAATATATAGGCACGGGTTACAGGGGTGTGTGTGTAAGTGTGTGTGTGGGCGGGGGGGTAAAAGTGTGTGGTACGGAGAAGCTGGATGGACGCCGAGACAACGTTAAAAAAAAAATTATAATAAATATTTCCTCAAGCGCGCGAGTTCCCTGCAAAATGCTCTCCAAGAATTAGGTGTCGTCGGAACATAATGAACCGGAAATGTATGTCACGGAGCCGCACTTGACTCTGCATAGCCACCCTAAGGCCGATATATAGACTCAGCTGCTATACCGTTATGGCGAGGGCTTGCCTCTGCCCTCCTCCCCCTCCCCCCCCCCCACCTATCCCCCCGGGCAGGTTCTCTCTCCACCCTCCTCTCTCTCTCCATCTCTCTCTTTCTTTTTTTTTGACGAGCGAGTCATAACAATGGCGAGCCATCAAAAGAATGTGCCTGGAAGATATGAAGAGGGGTGTGCGTGTGTGGGGTGTGGTGGGGGGTGGTGGGGGTGGTGGTGGTGGTGAATGGGGCAGTGGGGTTCGGTCGGGTTACGCCGAGCCCCACTCAATGCCCGTCCGCCCGCACCACGGACGCCCTCCACCCCCCTACCCCCCCGCCCCCGCCCCTTCCCTCCCGCCGGACCTACTGCCCACAAAAAGAAAGAGAGAGAGAGAGAAAAAAAACACGCTCCACCCGCACCCCATCCCCCACCCCTCGTCCTCACCACCCACAGAAAGCGCCCCCCCCCCTAGATTAAACAGGCACCCCTCCCCAGCCCACACACACACACTCCTCCTCTCCAAACCCCTGGCCCCGTGACTCCTCCTACCGACTAGTTCATTAACGCCACAGTTATTGATACAGGCGACCCTGAAAGCCAGTTCTCCCCGCGTCGTCCCAGTGGGGAGAAGGACCGAATGTACAACAAAAACACACAAAAAACACACACAGGCGCACACAAAGTTTGATAAATACACGCGCCCCCCTCTCCATCCCTCTCCCTCTCGCATGCCCCCCTCTCCCCCTCTCCACCTCCCTTTCCACCCTCGGGGCTCCTTGTGCAGTCTGGGGGCTTTGATTGGGCCGCCAATACGGACTGGGCTGGGCCATGTCTGTGTGGTGTATGGCATATATATAGATAGATATATAGTGGCATGCATGTTGATAGATAGATACATAGATAGATAGATAGATAGATAGATAGATAGTGACATACATGTTGATAGATAGATAGATACATACATAGATAGATAGATAGATAGTGACATGCATGTTGATAGATAGATAGATACATAGATGGATAGATAGATAGATAGATAGTGACATACATGCTGATAGATATGTATAGATAGATAGATAGTGACATGCATGTTGATAGTTAGATAGATAGATAGATAGATAGATAGATAGATAGATAGGTAGATAGTGACATGCATGTTGATAGACAGACAAACAGATTACGTTCCAAATTGCTGTGACGCACATTATGCAGAACGGTGGCGGTTTGGCCTCCTGTGCCCCAGTTGTGCCTGACAGTGTGTTTAGGAGCTCTCCGCCAGTTCGTAAAGTTTAATTATTGCACGTGCTTCATTTTCGGTTCCCTGTCGGGCAAATGCGGCGTGAGAAATGAGTGACTGACCCCGACGTTTAAGGTTTACAAACACTCGTCAAACTTCAAAATTCACCGCCGGGTTTTGCGCCGTTTGACAAAAAAAAAATCGATATGTCGACAACAACAAAAATCTCCAAAAACAGAGCTAAAACTGTTATTTGTAATTACCCTGCCATTAAGTAAATATCATTATTTTATTGTAGTTAGCCCACCAAAGCTCTCAACAAGTAATACATCCACCCACCGGCCTGGTAACATATGTTGTGAAACAGACTCCGGTCAGTTAAGTAGGGCCTAGTTAGTTATGCGCTGGTAAATTAACTAACAACATTCCGACATTTAATTAACTCGACAATAGATGGCAGTCAAGCCGGCTCAAACTAAGGCCCAATGTGTTTTTTTAGGACCGAGAGCCCCCCCCCCCCCCCCATACCACCCCAACCCCAAGAAACTGAACCGGGGTTGACACCCATATTATAATAGTCATTGGTGGTTGTTTAAAATGTTAAAAATAATAGTCATTTGGTGGTTGTTTAAAATGTTCATAATATAACCAGCAAACAGTGCAACTGGTATAAATGTATATATCTGTATATATGTATGTTATATATGGGTGTGTATATATGCATACATATTATATATCTGTAGGCATATGTATACACGTATATATCTATACGCATTTCTATATAGATGTATACATGTGTATACATCAGTATATATGTATATATATGTGTATATATATGTATATATATATATCTGTATATATCTGTATATATCTGTATATATCTGTATATATCTGTATATATTTGTAGATACCTGTAGATATATGTATATGTCTGTATTTATCTGAATATATATGTGTTTATCTGTGTATATCCATAAATATATGTATATATATCTAAATGTGAGATAACAAAAAGCCGGTCCAACTCCCATGTAGGAAAAGCGGAGGTTAGGGGCTGGGGGCTGGGGGCGGGGGCGGGGTGAGGGCGGGGAGTCTGAGAGGTGCGTCGGGGGCCGGGAGGGTAAAGGCCAGGCAGGTGATGCCGGGGACTAGTGTAGCCCCGCCGGTGGACAAGAGTCTAGCTTTTCTCGCTAATAAATCTGTCAGGCGCAGCTCCCCCACCGCGCATTACCCAGTGTTACGTTGACGGACACTGCGCCGCCCACCGCAACACATGTAGGATGCGGCTTTTAGGTGAGCTGGAGCCTATCCCTGCGCACCGGTACCGCACACACTGCTGAGCGGTCGGCACCCGCCGCTACTCGCCCCCGTGTCTGTGTGTGTGTCTGTGTGTGTGTCTGTGTGTGTGTCTGTGTGTGTGTCTGTGTGTGTGTCTGTGTGTGTATGTGTGTGTGTCCGTGTGTGTGTCCGTGTGTGTGTCTGTGTGTGTGTCCGTGTGTGTGTCTGTGTGTGTCTGTGTGTGTCTGTGTGTGTCTGTGTCTGTCTGTGTGTGTCTGTCTGTGTGTGTCTGTGTGTGTCTGTGTGTGGCTGTGTCTGTCTGTATGTGTGTCTGATGTGTCTATGTATGTGTGTCTGAGTGTGTCTGAGTGTGTCTGTGTGTGGATGTGTGCGTGTGTATGCGTGTGTATGCGTGTGTGTCTGTGTGTGTGTCTGTCTGTGTGTCTGTCTGTGTGTCTGTCTGTGTGTCTGTATGTGTGTCTGTCTGGGTGTCTGTCTGGGTGTCTGTCTGGGTGTCTGTCTGGGTGTCTGTCTGGGTGTCTGTCTGGGTGTCTGTCTGGGTGTCTGTCTGGGTGTCTGTCTGGGTGTCTGTCTGGGTGTCTGTCTGGGTGTCTGATGTGTCTATGTGTGTATGAGTGTGTTTATGTGTGTCTGAGTGTGTCTGTGTATGTGTGTCTGTGTGTATGTATGTGTGTCTATGTGTGTCTGTGTGTATGTATGTGTGTCTGATGTGTGTATGTGTGTGTCTGTATGTGTCTGTGTCTATGTGTGTATGTGTGTATGTGTGTCTGTCTGTGTGTCTGATGTGTGTATGTGTGTGTCTGATGTGTGTCTGTGTGTGTCTGTGTATGTTGTTGTTGTTGAAGATTTATACTGCCTATGATGGATAAGCCTGAATAGGCTTGTTTTCACCATTAGACAGTTTGTCGATAGAAAGCCCGAGCCTACACTTTTATCGACCCAAGGGATTTTTAACCTCCAACACCACATAGACTTGGTATGAGAGCAACTGGCCTTTGATGACGCTGTAAGTTATACACAGCGGTGGAAATCCAAATTGGCAGAAATGGGGGCATGGGGAATCGAACCACCGACCTTCAGATTAGGAGTCCGACCTAGAAAAAAGTCAGACACTCTAACCACTCCACCACAGAGGACTGTGTCTGTGTGTGTATGTATGTGTATGTGTGTATGTGTGTGTCTGTGTGCGTATGTGTGTATATATGTGTCTGTGTGTCTGTGTGTGTATGTGTGTCTGTCTGTGTGTCTGATGTGTGTATGTGTGTCTGTGTGTGTCTGCTGTGTGGATGTGTGTATTATGCGTGTGTCTGTGTGTGTGTCTGTGTGCATGTGTGTGTGTGTACTATGTGTGTGTTTGTATGGTTATGTGTGTATGTGTGTGTATTATGTGTGTCTGTGTGTGTATGTGTGTATTATGTGTGTGTCTGTGTATCTGTATGTGTCTGGGTGTGTATTATGTGTGTGCCTGTATGCCCATGTGTGTATCTGTGTGTATCTGTGTGTATGTGTGTCTCCCTGTGTGCATGTGTGTGTCTGTCTGTGTGTGTCCCTGTGTGTCTGTCTGTATGTGTGTGCCCCTATGTCTATCCGTGTGTGTATGTCGATGTCCGTGTTTATGTGTGTATTTGTCCATATGTGTCTGTCCGTGTGTGTTTGTGTGTGAATGAGAGATTTCCCCCCCCTCCCGCCCCAAAACATTGTTTACATTTTTTGTTGCAACCCATGGTTACCTGTCGGTAATGTAAAGGCGCACTGGCCGAAGCCGAACGCCCTGTTATTGACTGACACACATGTGAATCTGATCGGAATCGGCCAAGACAAAGTCTCAGCCCTATGATAAGATTATTCTAATTTATTGCGCCTGTTTGCTTGTTTCTTGTACCGACTTGTGACGGCAAACACTCATGATGACTTTCCAGTCCTGCCCCATTCACGGCCATTGCATTGGTAAAGAAAGAAGCACTCAGTCGCCGGCAACAGGACACAATATCCCACTCGGGTTATATTATATTATCCTGATATTGAGTAAAGCAGTCCTAGCCTTTCATGATCCGCTTAATTCCAAGTGCAAGGCTAGGTAGGTAGGTAGGTAGGTAGGTAGGCAGGTAGGTAGTGTCGTGCATCAATTGTGTACTCATTGCTTTTTACTCAGCCGGTTCCGATTTGAAATGGCGACCTCCCGAAGAGGAAGCCAGTCAGCACTGTCACTGTGTCAGTCTTACTGTTCTGGTCATCCCAACGGGCTTGTTTGTCGGGTTGTGGGTTGTACACCGCACGGTAATTACTACCCGGGTGTAGGATAGGTGTGTGCTTTGCCTTGTTATTGCCACTTTATGCAGGTAGGGGGCGCCTCCTGGAGCCGGTTATGTAACAACAACAGGCACACGCCAGGCGCGTTCCAAACGCACGGCGTCCTCCACCGACCGTCAACAATGCTGGACGAAGTTGGCGGAGCACGCGCAATGTGACGTCACGAGTGTCAGTTACTCTACTCGGAGCGTCATGTCAGCAATAGTGGCGAGGAATGTATAGCTCGTGGGGGAAGTGTGGATGATAGGATAGGGTGGCAGAGCAAAACTATCCGTAAAGAGAGAGAAGGAGATGTGTGTGTGTGTGTGTGTGTGTGTGTAGGGGGTGAGGGTAAGGAGAGCGAGGAGCAACAGAGGAAAGAGAGTGGAGAGAGAGGGGAGAGAGAGAGGAGGGATAGGGGGGACAAGAGGGAGCAGAGTGGACTGGGAGAGGAGGGAGTAGAGTGGCGAACCAGGGAAGGAGAGGAGGAGAAAGGGAGGGGAGAAAGGGGAAGAGGGAGAAGAGGGGAAAGGGGGGGAGAGGGGGGTGAGACTGAGAGAAAGAGAAAGAGTGAGAAGGAGAGGGGGACAGAAGGGGAGAGGGGGATATGGAGAGAGAGTGCAGAGAGGGAAGAGGGAGAAGAGGGAGAAAAGGGAGAAGAGATAAAGAGAGTAAGAGAAGAAGAGAGAAAAAGAGAGAAAGAGAGAGAGAAAAAGAGAAAGGGGGCTAGCGGTAGCGGGCGGGCAGGCCTGGGCGGCCATGACTATTGTTACCCAAGCGGGTGTAAGCGGCCAGGAGCACGTGACAATGGGGCGTAGCATGTGACTGCGGGTCAGCCGCGTGTATCCGGCCTCCTGCCGCCGCCACTCCCGCCGCTCCCCCTGCCCCTGCCGCCGTCACTCCCCCCGCCGGTCCCCCTGCCTCTGCCGCCGTCACTCCCTCCAGCAGGCAGCACACACACACATACGCAACCCCACCCCCACCCACACAAACAAAA
Organism: Branchipolynoe longqiensis; assembly: GCA_030323885.1. NCBI lineage: Eukaryota > Metazoa > Annelida > Polychaeta > Phyllodocida > Polynoidae > Branchipolynoe > Branchipolynoe longqiensis. The sequence continues at coordinate 8,315,646 of CM059186.1, read as the reverse complement.
AAATCCCAAAACATCACATAGAATTATTATAACCCTCCCGCAACCCCTCCAGTCACTGACAAAGTTTGCGACGCAACGCGCAGACTTACTTTTGAAGGTGTAGGTTGACATAGTGCTTGCTGCGCTTCTACTGGTATGAGTAGCGTGTGTAACATCTCAAGCCGGTGCGCGGTGCTGGGCGCGCATGGTAAGGGTAACACTCCGAGTGGGTGTGCGGGCGGCGGCCGGGCCTCGTGGCGCCGGGGTGGCGGTGGTGGTGGTGGTGGTGGTGGTGCTGCTGCTGATGCTGGTGGTGGTGGTGGTGGTGGTGCTGCTGATGCTGGCGGACCACTGCCGGAGTGCGCGTGGTCATGGTGCTGGGCAGACTGTCCCCGTGCCCGCCGTGAGCACGCTCTAGTAGTAGGAGTAGGAGTACCCCGGGCCGGACCACAAAGAGGCCCCGCCGTTCCTCGGCCACTGGTCACGACCGTTAGCGGGGAGGGGAGGGCGGGGGGGGGGGCGTCCACACTCCACCGGCTCTGTCGGGGGAGGGAGGGAGGGAGGGAGGGTGGGGCTGGCTGACTGGGTGGCTGCTTGGCTGCTTGGCTGCTTGGCTGCTTGGCTGGCTGCTTGGTTGGTTGGTTGGTCAACCGGGTGGCTGCGGCGGCAGAGGCAGCGGCGGCAGCGGGGTCCAAGAGACGGGCAGGGGTGACCGGCACCCGGGCGTGTGACGGGGGCAGCCCGGCCGGCCCCTGACCCGGCGCCGTGCCCCGGCTGGAGGTCGGAGTTCAAGGCCAGAGGCCAGTACCGCCCAATGACAAATCGCTACCAAGCATATCATCGTGACCCTTAATCCTGTGAGGTATTACATCGCACCTTATTTGTATAGCACCGATACATGTCATAATTACCCATAAGTTATACATATGTATATATATGTGTATATATATATGTATTTTATATTGCTTATTCTGGTTACAGCTTGACCTGCATGGTTGTGGGCTATATGGTAGGGGGTGAATTGTAATGGCCCTCCCTGCGGCTCGAGCTACCAGCATGGTCCTCGTCACCTCCCACAATCACCATGCTAACCCCACACATCCCCCCTCCCCCCACCCACCCATCCCCCACCTCCACATGTACCCACCCCTCCACCCAACCCCAACCCGACCCCCACCTCCACCGTCCTTAAAGCTGCATAGTCCGATGGCTTCGAGTTTCTATAATTCTTTCCCCAAGAAAACATATTTGTTTGTTGTTGTTTTACGTCCTAGCAACATCTAAGGTCATATCAGGAAGCAAACATATTGAATTGATTGTTTTAATCTACCTTACTTCAGTTTGAAGTAACTTTTATTTTAAATGGCAAACTTTTGAGATATTTGAAGCACACTCATGGAAAATTAATTTCGGAATGCATGCCATTGCCAACATTCTGACACCATTAGGCTTCCGCAGTAACATATTCTATTAAATGTATTCCCCTATAGGTGGGGTTAAATGCTTACTAAGTATCTATGTTAACTATGTGGAATGAAATCTAGATAATTGCTTTGGTTTTGAAAATGTCATGTTTTCATCGGAGTATGCAGCTTTAATCTTAAAGTGTCATAGTCCGATGCCTCTGAATCTGAGTTTCTGATCTCCCCGCCCCCTTTTTTTAAAGAGATAAATATATTACTATGAAAGCTGAAAGCTGCCTGCAAAAGTGTTGAAGTGCTGCTGGCTTTTGCAAGTTACCAGCGGCACTCTCTCAGGGAGCAAATAGAGGTTTCACACTGGCAAGAACATGTCCAGATAGGCGCAAAACTATTTGTCCCTGCAGTGGTTCATCGGGAGATGTTGGGAGTTCCATACATAAACCGCACTCGATGCTGCCACAGTGACATGGGTTTCTGTTCAGGTTTTGCTCCCTTAGCCTTCGGTTCTGTCAAGAATCTGTACCACAAAGCAGTGGTCATATTAGGTTCATCAATATAATCTACCTACCCTTACTTTGAAGGAACTTTTATAACAAATTGCTAACATTGGAGATACTTAAAGTGAAAATATACTAAATCAATTCTGGAATGCAACACAAAATTCGTACACCGTAGGATTCGATCAGAAACAGCATCAACAAAATTAATTTATTATTTCCCTTCTATGCAACGATAACTCACGAAGTCATTAGTCGGTGTTTTTATTTGAAAATTTGATGTGGACTTTTAAGTGCACTATGCAGCTTTAACGTTGCATGGGAGCGGGACGTAGCTCAGGCGATAGAGTGTCCACCTGTGAAGGTGATGGTCATCCTATCGATCTTCCTCAGTGGACATATGTGTAGTTTGGGCTATTTTCCGTTCCAACCAGCAGTCCACAACTGGTTCATCAAAAGTTGTGGTATGTGCTCTCCTGTCTCTGCGAAAGTGCATATAAAGGACCCGCGAATAAATATGTCAGGTGCAGCTCCCCCACCGCGCATTACTCAGTGTTACGCTGACGGACACTGCGCCGCACACAGCAACACAGTCATGTAGGATGCGGCTTTTCGGTGCGCGTGTAATTTATAACAGTTCATTCAAAGTGAAATATATAAGATTACGATGATCAGCCTTATGTATATTTCTATAAGATAATGTAGTACAAAATACAAATCGTCTGATTATGCAGATTTAGCTTAAAAATAAGCACAACACTTTTTGGTGTTTTACCACTTGGACACTTATTCATCGCTATCTCCACTCCATCCACACAGGAGCTGCAAACCCTAACTCCTTGTAGTTGTAGAGCGCGCCCTGTAGTGACTGACCATCCCCCCTCCCCCCTCCGGCCTCACCCCTCACCCCTTAGACCTGACCGTTCTCATGGCGCCCCGCCCCACCCCCACCCTCTCCCCCACCCACACCTCCACACCTCTCTATCCAGTCACTATTGATTACCAGCTACGGTGCCGCAATGAATTTATCGTTGTTATCGGCGGCCGAGCACATGTTAGGAGTGTGGGCGGTCCGGTTGCTATAACAGCCCCTCAAACACACACCCCCGCCCCCCCCCCCCATCACCATCCCACCTCCCCACGTGCTGTGTCCCAATCAGTGCCCCATGACGAACGGACGGTAAGATAGTCGCTGCAACGACATGATTTACATACGGTCACCGGGCTTTGCGCCCCTCCCCCCCCCCCCGCCACCTCCCCCTCCCCCCCGCACATCTCCCCTCCTCCACCCCACACCCCCTCCTCTCCCCTCCTCACCCACCACTTTCTCCCCCCCTCCCCCTCCATCTCCCCCCTCACACCCGGCATCCTCTCCCTCTCCCCCGCCACATCCCCGCTCCCCCCCCCGCCACCTTTCCTCTCTCCCCCTACAACTCCCCCCTCTCCTCCACCCCCTCTACCCTTTCCCCCGCCACCTCTCCTCTCCCACCGCCCTCCCTGACAACTCCCCCCTCTCCTCCCCCCACCTCCCTCCCACCTTCCCGCCACCCCGCCTCTCTCCTCCACCTGACAACCCCCCTCTCCCGCCACCTCTCCTCTCCCCCTTTCACCTCTCCCCTTGGACCCGGCTGACCCTCCCTTCCCCCTCCTCCCCCCGCCTCTATCCACCATATTCCCTCCCCTTCTCTCTCCACCACCTCTCCCATCTCCCCGCCACCTCTCCTCTCTCCTCCTCCGCTGACAACTCCCCCCTTTCCCCACCAACTCTCACCCCTCTTCCCGCCAACTCCTCCCTCCGCTTCTCACCTCTCCCCTGGCTCCCAAGGCTGACCCCCCCCCCCCCCCCCCCCACCACCACCACCACCACCACCACCACCTCCCTCCGGCTCCACCCCGTGAGACTCCTCCGGTCAGGGGCAGCTAAGGAAACTGGGTCACAAATGGTGGTTAATTAATATAAAAATTCCCCCTGACCTAACAAAAAGATTCTTCCGCTGTGACTTACACATTTCTAGTGCAGTTGTAGGCGGTTGTTGGCGCCACCGGTCATCATCATCATTATGCTGTCGGTCACATTGCAACAAAGATTGCTTTCATTTCTTAACCGCCGCTCTCCATTTAGCTCTCTGCTGAGAGAGTGATGTCCATGAGTCAATACTAATGTGGCTCAGCTTCAGGTTTCTCTTCATAGTATCCTTGAACCAGAGACGAGGGCGTCCTCTCTTTCTCTGACCAGAAGACAATTGAGAATAAATCTCCTTTGGTAGCCTGTTGATATCCTAATCATGTGTACAGTCCACCAGAGGTTTTTAGGATCAGAAGATCTTCCATAAAGGACAGCACTATCCGATCGAGTATTTCCTTGTTTGTCACTTTGCCCTTCCACATATATCACACATATATATCTATATACATGTATATGACAATTGCGGACAATTGGTCTTCCTCATTGCACTGCTCCATGTCCTATCATAGGACTAATAGCCCTATCCCAGGACTACTAGTACGGCTCCTAGACGGCAGGATAAGTATTAATACACATACCATATCAAGGTGTATGTCACTGCTTTGCAAAGTTCAAAGACATAGCCGGCCAAATCACTTCCAACGAGGCGCGCCACAGTGTCACTCATGCGTGAAGATGTTCTTAGTAATATATGTAATATGAAAGGACTTATTATATATATATATATATATATATATATATATATATATATATATTCTATATATATATATATATATATATATATATACACAGATATATGTATGTATAATGCAAGGAGATATACATAAAGCGATCGATAGTGCAGGGGTCGATCTGAGGAGTGGTCGGTTAGAGATGTTTCACTGTATGTATATATATATATTTATATATATATATATATATATGTTTATTTCTATATATATATAATTATATATATGTATATAAATATGTATGTATATATATAGATAAATATATATAGTATAGTTATACGAATCTTACCTGGGTACAGATGATGGATAACTCTTGTTTTCCCGAGGTACAAGCCTCGGGTAATCGTGGACTAGGGAGAAGGAAGCAACATCCGGGTTCAGCAATCTTCACCTAATTATTCAGGATAAAAATGAGCTTAAAATGATGGAAATCTGATGTTTTTGTTTTGGCACAAGCGAACGTGATAATCGTGGCAGGGTGTGGCGGGTGGGCCCTAGTCCACGATTACCCGAGGCTTGTACCTCGGGAAAACAAGAGTTATCCATCATCTGTACCCAGGTAAGATTCGTATAACTATACTATTTTACCTTGGTACAACGCCTCGGCTACTCGAGGCCGAGGGAGACCTTCACGTAGCCTCATTTTTATCCCCAATTATCTGATGAACATGTATTTGTATCAGTAGTAAAACAAAAGTTTGTACATCTCACCGGTTCTTGTTAGTTGGTGAGTAGGCGGGTTGCGACCCCGCTTGGTTTCTCTAGTCGTTTGTTGTAATGTTTAGCAAACGACTTGGCCGTCTTCCAGCCGGCGTGTGTTAGGATTCTTCGAACCGAGATTCCTAATTTTCTCGCTTTGGACACCATAGCACCCCTTGTGGAATGCGAAGCATAACGTTCCGTATCAATGCCAGCCAACTTGAGTATAATAATAGTCCATCTGGCTAGTGTGTCACGTGAGATGGCTTTATGTGGCTTGATAAAGCTCACTAAGAGTTGTTTGGAATTCCGTATTCCCTTTGTCTTGGATATGTATGTTCTAATGGCTGAAACTACACACAGTTTCTTATCCTGTGGAAAGCTATCTAAGTGAATAGAGGAGAGTGGATCTCCTGTCCTGTTAGACTTTAACAGAATGTTTAAGTCAAACGTGGCCTCTTTTTTGTCAATGTCGAGGCCTTGCAAAGAGAGGGCTACAATTGTTTGTCCTCTATGTCCTGTAACTAGTAATAATAGTACTGCTAATTTATAGCCTAACCGTTGGACCGTGAGCAATTTATTCTCCGGGCAGGATTGGAAAAGTTTAAACACCGTAGAAACATCCCAAAACCGACTATATTTCGGCTTTGGGGGGTTTCTTTCATAGATTCCTCTCATGATCCAATGAATTACTTCATGTTTGCCAATGGTTTGTCCTTCGATTCTTGGCACAATTATGGAGAGTGTGCAGCGCGCCGCATTTATAGCCCCATAACCAAGTCCATCATCTTCCAACATGCGGAGGAAGCGGCCTACTTGAGCGATCGTGGGGGCCATCGGTTTAACTTTATGTATTAAACAATGTACTCCCCATTTCCTAAGGTAAGTAGTATACATTTTTACAGTTCCTGGTCTCCAGGCATCCGAAATTAACCTTTCTTGGGTGATTTTATCTAGTCCGTATTTTTGGAAATACGCCCTTAGAAAAGGAATGCCAGTAGGGGGGTTGTTGACACGTCCCCTTGTGTCGTCACTTTTCCTTGATGTTGTAGGTTTACCTGCCCTCTTGGGAATTTTAAAACCTTCTTGGCTTCCCATTCGACTATGGCTCGCCACGGCTGAGTGTTCCAGTCTGGTACTATCAATACCGCATGGGTTTTGTCTAGCCTGATCTTTCTGGCTACTCTGCTGACCAGGCTGAATGGGGGAAAAATATAATAAAATGCGTTATTCCATGTGAGGGAAAAAGCATCCACTCGCCAAGCATGTGGTTCTGGGTGCCAGGATACATATTTATCAAGTTTTTTGTTTTTACGTGAGGCAAAAAGGTCTATGTCTGGCAAACCCCATTCCTGACAAATGGCTAGAAATATGTCGGGGCTGAGAGACCATTCTAAATGGTCATGGAAATGGCGGCTTTTATTGTCGGCCAGTGTATTTAGTTTCCCTGGGATGTGAGCTACTGTAATCCAAACATGTTGTTTTTCTGCCCAATCCCAAATGAGTTTTGCTATATCGTTGCAAGCTGAGGACTTTGTCCCACCCATATTACGGATGTAGGCCATTGCGGTAGTATTATCAGTTAAAACTTGGATGGTAAGTTTATCTATTTTTACTAAGCTCGTAAGTCCTAGATAGATGGCTCTCAATTCTAGGACGTTTATGTGGTCATCTATTTCTTTATCTAACCAGCGGCCCCCAGTAGCTTCATTTCCTCTGTGGGCACCCCACCCTTCTAGTGACGCATCAGTTGTAACTGTTGTGTTGGGCTCATCCATGCGGATGGGATTATGGGAATTAATTAAATGTTTCATCCACCATTGGATGTTATCATGTCCTGCTTTGGAAATGGTCATTTGGCATTCAAAATTTCCCTTAGCTTTGGTTAGGGCGATATTTTTATCTATTTCGAGGGATTTAATATGTGCTTTCCCGTATAATACGGCTGTTGCATAAGCCACCATTAGACCAATGAGCACAGCCACTTGCCTTATTTTTGGTCGTTTTATGTTTAAAAGGTCTGAGGCTGTAGCACTAAATTTTTCAATTTTGTCTGATGTTAGGGAGATTGTCATTTCTCTTGTATTAATAAAGAAACCTAAGAATTTTAATAGGGATGTTGGTTGTAGAACCGATTTGGTGTCGTGAATGAAAAACCCCAAGTGGGTTAAGGTATCACATAAGTCCTTTATGGCTAAAAGGCAATCTTCCCTTGTGCGTGCTACAATAAATGAGTCATCAATATATGGAAACATGACATGGCCTTTCTTGGCCATTTCAGCAAATACGGGTTTAAGTAACTTTGTAAATAAACGTGGAGCACAGGCTCGGCCATTTGGCAAGCATGTAAATTGGTACAATTGGCCTTGCCACATAAATCTAAGAAATTTTCTATGCGACTCATAGATCGGTATAGTATAGTAAGCGTCTTTGAGGTCTACGCTTGCGAGCCACGAGCCCTGCATTACTAGGTCACGGACTGTTTCTAACGAAAACATTTTGAAGTGCTTATATTCGACTAATTTATTTAGAATAGTTAAGTCAAGGATCATTCTAATGTCGCCATTAGGTTTGGGCCGTGAGAAGATATTTGAGATATATTCTCCTTCCGTATGTTGAACGGTAGTAATGATACCTTTGGATTGAAATTTGTTTACTTCTATGTCTAACGCCAATTCCTCATGTTGAGTTAAGCGGTAGGGGAAAGGGACTTTATGTTGTAAAGGGGTTTCTATGAAAGGAATGAAAACCCCTCTAACAATATCGAGAACTGACTGATCATGAGTCAGTTGTTCCCAGTCCATAATGTGATTAGATACATTGCCTGCACAAAAGGGGCTTACACTGGGTTGCTTTTGAGGCTCTATTTGTTGGCCGGTTTGGGGAACTGCTTCTGGGGAGGATTGTCTCTCGTGAAGGGGCGGTTGCCGTCGTTCCAGCCGTACTGGTTCCTCTGGCCGCGTCCCCTCGATTGGTAGCCGTAGTTCCGGCTGCCGAAGCGGTTGGTCGATTGGCCGGTCCGCCGCCCTCGAAAATCCGATCTGGATTTCTTGAACTTAGCCACATTGGAATCCTTCTTGCCGTCTAGGTGTGTGGATTGTTTCGCCTGTGTTTCTACCTGTTTGAACAGGTACTGTAGCTGTCCTCCAAACATTTTGGAATGGTCCAGCGGTTTGCCTTTGATGGGTTTAGGCGCCAGGAAAAGAGTGTATTCTTTTCCGTCGTTGTCGACGACCTTCTTAGAGCGGGCAACCTGCTTGCCAGCATCGGTAGTAACCGACTTGAAGACATTTTCGAAACGCCTGTACGACAAGAAGTTACTCGTGGCTGTTAACGACGCGATCGCCGCGTTCATGTCTTTAGTGACCGTAGTGAACTTGTTTCCGGTCATCATCCTGTTGGCTACCGGCATGATTGCCGCGAGTGCCACCAGTACACCTTTATGGACGGTATGGAGACAGGTTTCAAACTTTTTCCTGTCTTCGCTCATAGTCACGTCGTCGTCCATCTCTTTGATGGTTGCCTCGGGGATCCCTTTGATGCCCGTGTATTCTTCCGCGAGCTTTGTTAGAGTCTCCGCGGGCTTGAAGGTGTCAAAATGTCCTTTGACATTCTTCCTCAAAAGCGTGCAGGTGTTGATGCGCCGCTTTCTGACCGTCCTGATCTTCTTTGCGACCTTAACGGTGATGTTTGCAAAGGTACCGGGATGTGGGTCATCCGATTCGGACTGCGTGGTAGTCGAATGATCGGAGGAGTCAGAGGAAGAAGACTTTGACTTCTTCTTCTTTGATTTGGACTTTTTCTTTGTCCTTCTGACCTTCTGGACCTTGTTCCTGGCCTTATAGTACTCATCTCCGCCAGACGAGTACTTTTTGGGGTGTTTTCGTTTGCGCCCCAAGGCCACCTCCGAGTCGGTTGTTGGTTGGTCCGACAGATCCTCCCAATCCGATGGTTCCGATGGGGAGGCATCTGCCTTTGTTGACGTTTTGGGCGTAGGGAGCAGCTGTTGCAGTTGCTCCCGTATGAGCTTGACCATCTGCTCATTCGCCACCAGCTGCGAGGGTCCCGGTTCAGGGGAGCGATCACGTGACGTGGCGGACTGGCGTCCCGAGGCCGCGTCCCCTTCACTGAGGGTATGTGGTGCACCCGTGTCACCCCGCTTCGCGGCCATCCTGAGGGTTCTGAAAACAACCAAAAGGCGTTTTGAAAACCACAACTCAAGGAAACTGAACCAATGGAACAGTGCTATGAGGCCGGAGGGTCATTCAGGGGTAATAAAACTGTATTTACACCAGTTTTAACCCAGGCGTGTGTAAGCTAAAGTATCGGAGGTATGACGGTCGCAAGCGAGCCGAACCAACGCGGGGCGGGACCAGTGTAGATCCCGCCCACACTCTCTGTACCATAGACTTCTCCCACCTGTGGCTACGACACCAACACGTTGGAGAAAATATTATGATACTCGGAGGTACGCCTCAGAAAAAACTATCATAGCGACGAAATGGCTCCAGCCAACATGTCTCTCCGTTGGGCAACGGGCGGCAATTTCTACCTAAGCGACGAAATGACCCATGTCAACATGTCTCTCCGTTCGGCAATGGGCGGCAAAAACAAAATGGATGCCTCAATCTACGGCACCCGCTAAACAACACGCTTGAGAATATTACTTATTATCAAATAAGATACAGACAACAAGTCTATAAGCGTGTGCTATGTGTATTCATAAACAATCTTGCCAGTTTATGTTCCGGTACTTACAGTAGAAAGAGTAGTAATCCGTGTGAAAAACTGCTGAGCTGACCTCGTAACGATCCTCCAGTATGAGCGGGAATATGTAAAAGATTGCTGAACCCGGATGTTGCTTCCTTCTCCCTCGGCCTCGAGTAGCCGAGGCGTTGTACCGAGGTAAAATATATATATATATATATATATGTATATATCTCCGCACTGAACAAATGGTTAGGAGCACAAACAATGACAAGTGTATACTCGCGATAACAGGGCTGGCCCCCACCACCCCCACCCCCTACCCCACAGACCCCCACAACTCCAGCCGCTAGATATATATCGGTATAAAACGGAAGTGGCGACCAGTGAGGTCGCTGCCCGATAGGGGCGCGACGGTCGGGGCTGCTGTGAGTGTGTGGGTGTGGGTGTGGGGGGCGGTGAGTGGGTGAGTGGGTGTGGAGGCCTGCATGGGGGCGACATACGGCGTGTTGTCAGATACGGAATGAAATCGAGTGTTGTTATCAGTTACGGAATGAGCGCCCGTCAGACCGTCTAAACCCGATCCCGTGCCCGGTCGTGGATGCCCCCCCCCCCCCTACACACACGCCCATGCCCCCCCCCCTCCCGCCTCCCCCTTCCCTCCAGCACACAATTCCCTTTAATGACTGCCGTCCACGTATGGTTGCGTGGCCGGGGGTTGGCTCTAAAGTAGGGACGGTACAGGGGTTGGGGGGGGGGGAGGGAGGGGGGATGTGGTGGTGATGGGTGATGGGTGGAGGGTTGAGGGGGGCGGAGGTGGGTAGGGGGGGGGGGAGCTCACGCCGACGGTCATTTTGCATATAGCACGCACACATCGTCCAGCACATCAGCACACCCGCGACCCCTGGTGACGGGTGGACACGTGATTGACGGGCCGCGTGTGGGTGTGGGGGTGGGGGTGGGGGGTTGATAGGTAGAGATATTCAGTTCACTGGGACCAAACGCAGCCTCCATCCTGAGACACATACCGTCTGCCCGGGCTCTCTCATTGCCCCAACCAGCATGCCGCGCTTGCGTGCACCTATGTCAGTATGTGTGCATGTGTGAATGTGTGTATGTGTGTATGTATGAATGTGTGTATTTGTGCGTGTATGTGTGTATGTATGAATGTGTGAATGTGCATATGTGTATGTGCATATGTGTATGTGTATGTGTGTATGTATGAATGTGCATATGTGTATGTGCATATGTGTATGGGTATATGTGTGTATGTGTATGTGGGTGTGTGCGTATGTATGTATGTGTGTATGTGTGTTCATGTGTATGTGTGTATGGATGCGTGTATTTGTGAATGTGTGAATGTGTGTATGTGTGTATGTGTGAATGTGTGTTTGTGGGTATGTGTGAATGGGTGAGTGTATGTATGTGTGTATGTGTGAATGTGTGTATTTGTATGTGTGAATGTGTGTATGTATGTATGTGTGAATGTATGTGTGTATGTGTGTGTGAATGTGTATGTGTGTATTTGTGTTTGTGTGAATGTATATGTGTATGTGTATGTGTGAAGGTGTGTATGTGTGAATGTATGTATGTGTGAATGTGTGTGAATGTATGTATATGTGTATGTGTGAATGTGTGTATGCATGTATGTGTGTATGTGTGTATATGTGAATGTGTGTATGTGTGAATGTGTGTGAATGTGTATGTATGTGGGTATGTGTGTTTGTGTGTGTGTGAATGTATATGTGTATGTGTGAAGGTGTGTATGTGTGAATGTATGTGTATGTGTGTATATGTGAATGTACGCCTGCATTACTATACTACATGCACGCCTATATGTGTGCGCATCTGTTTGCGTGTGTGTATGCGTGCGTTTAGCTGTGTGCGCGTGGGAGCGCGCACTCGCGCGGTCCCCTTTGTAGATGCGCGTGTGTATGCCTGCACGCATGTGTGTGCATCTATATATGCGCGGGATGTGTACGTTCGTGTGCACATGTGTGCATACACATGTGTGTGTGTGTGTATGACCGCATGCGCGTGTGTGTCCATATGTGTCTGTGTACGTGTGTGCATGCACACATGAGCGCGTGTATATGTGCGCGCGTCTGCATGTGCGCGCGGATGTGTACATGTGCCCATGTGTGAAATATATGCATGTGCGTATGTGTGTGCGCTTGTGCGCATGTGCGTGTGTGTATGTGCGTGCGGTGATAGGGTCCACTTCCGGCTAAGGGCACCCCTGTCCTCCCCCTACCCCTCCCCCGTCCCCTCAAATCCCGTCCAAACAACGCCACACACGCGCACACACACACACACACACACAAAGGAGGGTGGGTTGTCTAGAGCGGCGCGGCCTCACATGCTCCGAGGTAACATGCTGTGGGTGCCATGCTCCACTTCTGAGATGGACATGTCATCCAGGGGCCAGCGCTGACCTCATCAATATTCATGACGCGCCGCAGCATCAATTAGCACACGCCGAGCGCGCCATAAATTAGCAATGAATTTGTCCACCACCACTTATTACAGGTAAATTGGTCCTAATTGTCCGACTAAGTGTTTGCCTGTGGCTGTCCCCCTTTTACAACTAACCCCCCCCCCCTTCCTCCTGCTCCCCATGTCCACCCGCCCCCCCCTACGATATCCCAGTTAGCCACCCCCCAACACACACCCACACCCACACCCACACACGCCGTGGAATCTGAAATCAAATCGGGATGTATTTGTATCGCGGGCCGGTTTGCGCCGTTCATCGCGGAGAGCGCTGTCACTAGTGGTGATAACAGTGGCCGGTCTCTCCCCCGCCCCCCCCCCCCCACCACCACCACCAGCTCCACCTCCCACCCTTGTCTCCCTCCAGCTCAGCGTCCATTAGAAACCGCGAGGAACCATGCAGGATCGACCCAGCCAGCTCCCTCCCGCCTCCTGCTCCAGCTATGCAGTTGCAGTGGGAATTGCACAAACAGACAGACAGACAGACACTGGGTGACGTTGGATCTAGGGTTCTCGGGCTCTCGGGCGGGCGAGGATGGGTAGGGAATGGGCGGGTAACGAGCGGGGAATGGGCGGGGCGGGGGGTATCAGCTGCGAGTGGACAGCACAATCTGCCGCGGCTATGTTAGCCAATCTGGTTTACTATGACGGCTGGGCGCTGATGTTTCATCCTGGGTTGTCTAGCCTTTGTCATGGCGACGATTCATCACTGTCACCATTGGTCACTGTCAGTGTGTGTTCGGTGCAATGCTGAGGAGAGAGTGGTGGTGGTGGTGGCGGTGGAGGTGGAGGTGGGGGGGAGGGGAGGAGGAGTGGGGGAGCTGGCACGGTGATGGTGTAGTGGGGGGAGGTGGAGGTGGTGGCGGTGATTGTGGTGGTGATGGTCGAGGTGGTGGAGGCGGTGGAGGTGGTGGTGGTGGTGATGCAGGCGGAGGTGGTGGTAGTGATGGTGGTGGAGGTGGAGGTGCTGCTGGAGGTGGTGGTGGTGGATGTGGAGGTAGTGGTACTGGAGGTGGTGCTGGTGGTGATGGTGGTGGAAGTGGAGGTGGTGGTGGTGGATGTGGAGGTGGTGGTGCTGGAGGTGGTACTGGAGGTCGTGGTGGTGGAGGTGGTGGTGGAGGTGGAGGTGGTGGTGGTGGTGATGGAGGTTGAGGAGTGGGGGGGGGGCACGGTGGTGGTGGAGAGTGGGGAGGAGGTGGTGGAGGTAGGCGAGCGGGCGGGGGGGGGGGATGGATGGATGGAGGTAGATACAGGAAATATTCCTCACCACCAGCTACCAATCACCAATCACCAATCACCAACCACCAACAACTACAGCCCCCCAAACTGACAGCCGCCACAAGACCGCCGGACAAAACACCTTCTTGCCGCCGGCCAAACGCCTTTTCAGTTTCACTCTTTATTCTCCCGCCAGGGGGCTAGAAGGCTGGAGCTTTCACGCGCCTGTGTGTGTATGTGCGTGTGTGTGTTAGAGAGAGATAGGGGTGTGTGTAGACGGGGGTAGATAGGGTGAGTGGGTCGCCAAAACAAGGCGCGCGTCTTGGCGGCAGGATTGGCATGCAGATGAGGCATTGTGGCATTGACCACGTGAGGGGGGCGTGGCATCAATGGTGATCGGCCATCGGCAGGTTATCCGCCGGGCGTGCCGCTGGGCGTGCCGCCGGGCGGGGTGACCACTGCCGCCGGTGTCGGGCCCTGATAAGGCGGTCCGATTCAAGTGGCCATGTCAGCAGTGCCCACCAGAGGCATTAGTGCGTGTGGTGACCGTCCCCATAGCCCTCTCCTGTTACCGCCGTCTGGCCTGGCTTCAGCCGCTCCGCCTCTTGCTTGTCTCCGGCGACTGCGCCCTATCACAAGTGACTGTTTGCTTACCCGGCCATAGGGGGTGGGTGGGTGGGTGGGTGGGTGGGGGTGAGATCAGTGACCAGCGCCGGTGTGTACTCACGTGATTAGCTGATCGAAGCCATATTATAAACAACCATATATAATAATATATATATATATATATATATAATTATATAATATATATATATTATATATATTATATATATAGATATACATATATATATATATGTATATACAAATCTGACTAATATTGATCTGGTTATATGACATTACTGTACCATATTGTTATGGAACATTTGGGTTTCAGAATTTCATTGTGTTACATGGTGCAAATTGTGTATTCAACAGGTATTGTACACCTTATTCTATATACCTGTGTAAATAACCCTGAATTGAAAAATGGCTGGAAGACCAGTGCTTTGGCACTGACAAAAGACTTATTCAGCAGAATAAACATATCTACCAACAAACAAACAAAAAATGTTTGTGGAATAATGTATAGAAATTGTGAATCAAAAATGTCTATATGTATATATACACATGTATACATATATAATATATATACACATGTATACATATAATATATATATATATATATATATACTAAGTATATTAGTGAATGTATATACACTGATTCCCAGCAGGTGGTGTTCTCCCAGTTGCATCGATAGAACTAGTCCAATTGAATAGAGGCTATACTACTCAACTCTCACCCCCGCTCTCACCCACCACCCACCCATACCCCGACCCACCCAAGGCTCCCCTCCCTCCTGCAGGGGCGTCGGGCGTGTGGCCTATATACTATCAGGTTGCTAGTCGAGAACACCCCCATCACACACCTCTTACATCGTCACACTCAACTGTGAAACAAAAAATGCCTATCCGGATCAATCGATACACGGGGAAGTGGCCGATCTTTGACCGCCCGATAGTGATGCCCGGGGGCGGTTCGGGGGCGACAATGCCCCCCCCCCCCACATCCCCCACACCTCCACACACACACACACACACACACTATCCCGCACCCCGACTCCCCAGCCATCCCGCGAGTGTTCGTTCTACGCGGGTCTCTTACCCCTCTTACCCAACCACGAACACAAGCACAAACGCAAACCTAAACACAAGCACAAACGCAAACCTAAACACAAGCATAAACACAAACACAAACCCAGCAAAGAAGGCAAGACCTCTCTACTACCACTACCCCCTCCCCACACCCTGCCAACCCTTCGCACCTACTCCCACTCTGTTCCCACCCTCCCATCTCTCCCACATTCCCACACGTCCCACTTACTCCCACCCCTCCCACATCCCCACCTACTCCCACTCCTCCCACCCCTCCCATCTCCCCACCCATTCCCACCCTCCGACCTACTCCCACCCCACAAACATTCCTACCTCACATCTCTCCCGCATCCCCACCTACTCCCACTCCTCCCACCCCTCCCATCTCCCCACCCATTCCCACCCTCCCACCTACTCCCACCCCTCAAACTGTCCTACCTCACATCTTTCCACATCCCCACCTACTCCCACTCCTCCCACCCTCCCACTCCCCAGCCCATCCACCACCCTCCACCTACCCCACCCTCAAACATTCCTACCTACATCTCTCCACATCCCAACCCAACTCCCACTCCTTCCAACACTTCCATCTCGACCACATCGCCTCCCCCCCCTCCCTCACCTCCACCTCTAACCCCCTGCTCACTCCCCTTCCCGTCCTCTGCCACCCTCCCATCTCTCCCTCATTCCCACATCCTTCCCACCGCTTTTCCGCCCTCCCATCACTTCACTTCACACCTACCCCCACCCTCCACATTCCCCCATCCTCCCACATTCTCCCATCCTCCCACATTCCCCATCCTCCCACATTCTCCCTACCCCACATTCCCCCACCTCCACATTTCCCCCATCCTCCACATTCGCCCACCCTCCCACATCCCCGCATCCTCCCAGATTTCCCCATCCTCCAACATTCTCCCAGCTTCTCACATTCCCCCACCCTCCTACATTTGCCCCTCCTCCCACATTCGCCCACCCTCCCACATCCCACATCCTCCCCATTCCCGCATCCCCCAGATTCCCCCCCATCCTCCCACATTCTCCCATCCTCCCACATCCCCCATCCTCCCACATTCGCCCACCCTCCCACATCCCACACATCCTCCCACATCCCCCATCATTCCCCCACATCCCCACATCCCCCATTCCCGAAGCCTCCCAGATTCCCCCATCTCCCGCATTCTCCCATCCTACCCCACATTCGCCCCCATCCTCCCATCCATTCCCACCTCCACATTCCTACCCATCCTTCCCATTCTCCCACATCCTCCCACATTCCCCCCATCCCACCATCCCCACATCCTTCCCACATTCCCCCATCCTCCCACATTCCCCTACCCATACTATCCAAAACACAATTCCCCCCACCCTCCCATATGCGCCCATCGGCCCACAGTCGCCCACCCTCCCACAGCCCCACATCCCCACTTCCCCCATCTCCCAACATCCCCATCCTCTCCCACATCCTCCCATTGTCCCCCTCCCACATTCCCCCATCCTTCCGACACATCCTCCCCACATTCCTCCCCACAGGCCCCCTCCCATCATGCCCCATTCCCCCATTCCCCCTCCCCCCCTCCCCATTGTCCCCACATTCCCCATCTCCGACATTCCCCATCCTCCCACATTTTCCACATCTCAACCCACCATTTTCCCATCTCCTCCATTTCCCCCACCTCCCCATTTCCCCCATCCTCCCAGCAACCCACACTCCCACATCCGTATCCAAACCCTCCGACCCTCCCCACACACACACCACCCCACCTCCGCCCGCAACCACTCCCACACACCCACACCACACACACCACCACACCCCGGTATTGACGGTCGCCCGGCCTGGCCTGCCCCCCCCCCCCCCCCGTCTCCCGGTCCCAGTACACTTTGCAGTCTTTCCCCACACTCGGCGTGGACTGTTGGTTTTCCACTGCCCGCGGCATGCCCGGCTTTAAACAAAATGGGCTGGATCAATACAACTCCCCTGGCACCTCCCTCCACCCTCACCACACACGCCACCCAACATATTTCCAAAACACACACAGGGCCGCTGCCCCCGCCCTTCCCTCTCCAGGTGTGTATGTTTGTAACCCCCACCCCCCACCCCCCACGGTGTGTAAAGTGCGTTACCATTGGATCCCCGGACCGCCCCCCCCCCTCCCCCACTCTCCACACCTTGGATTCTTCGATCCCCGGGAACCCACGTGATCAGGGCGGGCGTCTGTCTGTCTGTCACCGCGGCACATACAGCGCACTGAGCCCGGCACCAATACATCTCAATACCCGGATGACCGTGGTAAAGGCTCGACTGCCGTGGACGCCGGACAGGGGGGGGGGGGGGGGGGGCCACTAGGGTGGTGGGGGAAGTGGGGGGGAGGTGGTTAGAAGGGGTGTAGGGATGGATATGGGTAGAGGAGAGGGGACAGGGGAGGGTGGGAAGGGTGGAGAGGGTGATCCTTGGGTTTTGGGAAGAGGAGGTGGGGGGAGGGGGGTGGAGGATATCCACTGGATGGGGGGAAGGGGAGAAAGGGGGAAGGGGTGGGGGGGAGAGGAGACTGGATGGGAGAAGGGGAGAAGGGAGGGAAGGGGTGTGGGTGGTTGGGGCAACTCGGTGGAGGTAGGGATGAGGGAAGGGGTGGAGGGGGTGGAGGGGGAGACACTGAGTAGCCGAAGGGGAGATGGCGAGGGAAGGGGGGGGGGCATTGGGTGGGGTTAGGGAAGAGGTAGGAGGGGCGGAGGAGGAGAGTGGGCGGGGGGGGGGGGGGGGGGGTCCAACGGGGCAGAATAGTTTAAACACTATTTCTCCCCAGGAAAATTAATCATCAATTAATTCGCGTACAATCCAGATTATCTCTGCTGACTTATCGCCAGACTAGAATAGTTGTTTGTTTGTTGTTGCTTTACGTCCTAGCAAAATCTAAGGTCATATAAGGATGGGTACCGACTTATGACAGTGCGCACTCATGGCGACTTTATAGTGCTGCCCCACTGGGAGACCAGGCCACCACCAACATAACCTGATATCCCACTCAGTCACATTATCCTGCCACTGAGCCAACCAGTCCTTGCCCTATCCTAATAATGCCGAGCCCCCTGGCTAGGACGTGGTTTGACTCGACCAGGGTTTGAACCCACGAAGCCACGGTCTAGAATGGATAAACCAAACAAATAAATACAATGGATGAAAGCAGATATCGTCCAAAAAATAACACTGTCCTCGTTCTCATACACCATCCCGCCACTAACAGTTGTTATCTGCGAAGAACTGGGTAAATACTTTATAACCATCGATGGCCGAAAGACCAGTTACGGTGTGGTGACAAATAATGTGTTCTGGTGCATATAGTATTTGCCGTCGTCGCCCACAATAGACTACATCACGGTTCCGATTGCGCATGCGCTGAAAACGGCGTTGGGAGCAAAGCAAAGGCGAACGGCCAATGAGTTTGCCAGTACGAGCAGTGAAAAACGTTAGTTTTATTCAAAATTAATAGAAATCCAGAACCCTAACCTTATCAATTTAATATAATCTTTTTCTTAAACATGTTTTCTATATGTGTTCCAAGCGGTTTGTGCCTAGGGGGTGTGGTTTTATATATATTTTACTTTTTCTGTATGGAGATTGCTCGCTGCCATTGACAATGCATTGAGTACCACATAATGGCATTGAGTTTGCCGATATGCGTAGGGCAAAACTGGCATATTATTCAAAATAAATAGAAATACATAACAATTTGGCACAGAAATGGATGGAAGGATGCAATATAATAATATGATTAAGACACAACTCTCCACAATTAAGCATTTTGAGGTAAGAAACATACAATTTCAGTTACTTTACAGACTGATGTTTACATCACCATTGATTAGCCAGAAGTAATTCTTGTTCTAAATATTAAAATGTCAAATGTGTCAACAAAAACTTGTTTCAAAGAAATATATAACCAATATCTCTGACTCTGCCTATGGCTCTACCACTAGTCTGAGTGCCTAGATTTGTCTAAATCTAAATGCACATGGCATAAGCTGTCCTGATTATATTGATGTAAATGCAATGCTGGATAAAAGATTGATATCTTAATTTATTATATATATATGTTTAGTTGGTATTCTACGTTTCAAACAAGAGCTGAGATGAGCTGAAACTAGCACATTTCATAGCTGCACCCAGTGTATTAGCATGTGCCATGTGGTTCTGGCGGGGTTGTTTTGCTCTGATGCATCCCACAATGCACCGCGCCGCTGGAACCGTGATGTAGTCTATTGTTTCTAGGACGTAAAACAATAACAAACAATCAAACTGGTGCTAATTACTGTGATAGTTTTGGCAGCATAATCAAGTGATACCAACAAGCAATATTACTTAATCCGAGAGTGTAGGGACATAGAGAAAAGAGGAGGAGATGAAGAGCAAAAGAGAAAGAGAGAAAGATGGAAAGAACAAGGAGAAAGAGACAAAGTGAAAAAGGAGAGAAAGAGTGAGAGAGAGAGGAAGAGGGAAAGGGGGAAAGAGAGAAAGAGTGAAAGACAGGAAGAGAGAAAGGCGAAAGAGAGAAAGAGGAAGAGAGGAAGAGAGGAAGAGAGGAAGAGAGGAAGAGAGAGAAAGCGTGAAAGAGTGAAAGAGTGAAGGAGAAAAAGAGAGAAAGACAGAAAGAGAGAAAGAGAGAGAAAGATAGGAAGAGAGAATGAGAGAAAGGGAGAAAGAGAGAAGGAGAGAGAGAAGGAGAGAATGAGGGAAAGAGAAAGAGAGAATGAGAGAATGAGAGAAAGAGAGAAAGAGAGAGAGAGAAGGAGATAGAAGGAAAAGGGAGAAAGATAAAGAGAGAAACTGAAAGAGGGAAAGAGAGAACGAGAAAGAGACAAGAAAGAAAGAGAACGACAACGACAACGAGAAAGAGAATGAAAGATTGAGAGTGCAAAGTAGAGGAAGACTTCATTACGTCACGTGGTCACTTTAACAGAAAATAAGCGTTCTTTTCCAGTCCCCCACACCCACCCACCACACAAGTGCTCGTATGTGCTTTAAATCAATATCTTCAGATAAATATCCGATAAGATTATTAACCTGGCTTGAAAGGAAAAGCCGAGTTTATTTAAACCGCCAACCGCCAACTGCTCGCGAAAGGACGGTGGACTAAGGAGCAGTACAAAGGAGGGAAAAAAAGGAAAAGAAAGTGCCCCGCGGCATCTTTAAAAGGAAACCCCGCGAGAAGAAACCAAAACTTATTACGTTGGGTGGTGTTCTTTATGTGTGTGCGCGTGGTGTGTGGTGTGTGGTGTGTGGTGTGTGGTGTGTGGTGTGTTCATCTTAGCTTTCTTTTTGGTCCCCTGAGTGAGTGAGCACTGGTGAGCACTGGTGAGCACATGAGAAAGAGAATGAGAGAGAGAGCACCAAGACACTCTGCTCTCTGCCCACCACGAGCAGATGGCGGATCAAGGATCAACGGAAGCAGCTGCTCACAATGACTCACCTAAGCGCCACACGCATCTACACCTTCCCCATTGCGCCCCATCCCCCTCCCCTCTTCCCACTCCCACCCCCTCCCGTCACCACTCCCACCGCTGCTGCCATCGTCACCGCCCCCCTCACACCCACCCAGGCCTCTCCACCCCCACACCACCGCACTCCGCCCTCAAATGAACCAACCCCCCTCACTGCCCCCTCCCTTCTCCTCTCCCCCTTCCCCCTCCCCCTCCCCCTCCTCCTCCCACGAGCCGCGGTGCAACCAGTGCTCCAGCGCGATGACCAGTCTAGCGTGCATTGCCGCTTTAAACTAGATGCCTCCATTGCCACCACCAGGATCATTAAAATTTAGGTCATCATATCTAAGGCTATCAGCCAATTTTACTTTTATTTCTTCTGGTTTCGTTTGGCTTCGTTTGTGCGGCGCATGGGCTTGGCAGGAGAGGAATGGCGGCATTCGAGTGGGCTTGCTGTTTGCTGCCTGCTGTTTGCTGCCTGTTGTTTTCTGATTGCTGCTTACTGTTTGCTGCTTACTGTTTGCTGCATACTGGTTGCTGCTTACTGTTTGATGTCTGCTGTTTGCCACCTGTTGGTTACTGTTTGATTCCTGCTGTTTGCTACCTGTTGTTTTCTGATTGATGCTTACTGTTTGCTGCTTACTGTTTGTGGCATACTGGTTGTTGCTTACTGTTTGATGCATGCTGCTTGCCGCATGCTGGTTACTGTTTTCTTCTGGCTGTTTGCTGCCTGTTGTTTTCTGATTGTTGCTTACTGTTTGCTGCTTACTGTTTGCTGCATAATGGTTGCTGCTTACTGTTTGATGCCTGCTGTTTGCTGCCTGTTGGTTACTGTTTGCTTCTGGCTGTTTGCTGCCTGTTGGTTTCTGATTGCTGCTTTCTGTTTGCTGCTTACTGTTTGTGGCATACCTTTTGCTGCTTACTGTTTGCTGCTTACTGTTACATGCCTGCTGTTTGCCACCCGTTGGTTACTGTTTGTTCTTGCTGTTTTGTGCCTGTTGTTTTCTGAGTGCAGCTTACTGTCTGCTTCCTCCTGTTTGCTGCCTGTTGGTTGCTGTTTGCTGTGTACTGTTTGCTGCTTACTGTTTGCCTCCTGCTGCTTTCTGCCTATCGGTTTCTGTTTGCTGCTTACTGTTAGCTTCCTGCTGCTTTATGTCTGTTGGTTTCTGTTTGCTTCCTGCTGTTTTCTGCATGGTGTTTTCTGCCTGTTGGTTGATGTTTGCTGTGTACTGCTTGCTGCTTACTGTTTGCCTCCTGCTGCTTTCTGCCTATTGGATGCTATTTGCTGCTTACTGTTTGCTTCCTGCTGCTTTCTACCTGTTGGTTGATGTTTGCTTCCTGATGTTTGCTGTATGTTGGTTGATGTTTGCTGCTTACTGTTTGCTGCTTACTGTTTGCGGCTCAATGTTTGCTGCTTACTCTTTGCT
This sequence comes from Branchipolynoe longqiensis, assembly GCA_030323885.1. Classification (NCBI taxonomy): domain Eukaryota; kingdom Metazoa; phylum Annelida; class Polychaeta; order Phyllodocida; family Polynoidae; genus Branchipolynoe; species Branchipolynoe longqiensis. Next base: position 8,293,344 of record CM059186.1, on the reverse strand, counting down.
TCTTACTGTTTGCTTCTTACTGTTTGCTGCCTACAGCTTATTGTTTGCTGCTTACTGTTTGCTGCTTACTATTTGTTGCTTACTGTGTACTGTTTGCTGCATACTGTTTGCTGCTTACTGTTGGTTGTTTACTGTTTGCTGAGTAGTTTGCTGCTTACTCTTTGCTTCTTATTGTTTTTTGTTTACTGTTTGCTGCTTAGTCTTTGCTTCTTATTGTTTGCTGCTTACTCTTTGCTGCTTACTCTTTGCTGACTGCTGTTTGCTGACTGCTGTTTGCTGACTGCTGTTTGCTGACTGCTGTTTGCTGATTGTTGTTTACTGTTTGCTGACTGTTGGTTGCTCTTTACTGCTTTATGCTGATTGGTTATAGCTTATTGTTTGCAGCATATTGATTGGAGCTTATTACTTGCAGCTTATCTTGCAGCTTAATGATTGCAGCGTATTGCTTGCAGCTTATTGCTTGCAGCTTATTGCTTGTGGCTTTTTGCTTGTTGCTTATTGCTTGCAGCTTTTTGCTTGTGGCTTATTGCTTGTGGCTCATTGCTTGCATCTTATTGCTTGTGGCTCATTGCTTGCAGCTTATTGCTTGCGGCTTATTGCTTGTGGCTTATTGCTTGTGGCTTATTGCTTGTGGCTTATTGCTTGCAGATTATTGCTTGTAGCTTATTGCTTGCAGCTTATTACTTGCTGCTTGCATCTTGTTGTCATTCTGCATGCTGTTCACTGCCTGTTAGTTGCTGTTTGCTGCTTTCTGCTTATTACTTGCTGCCTGCCTGCGGATGGCTGCTTGCGTCATGATAGATTCTACGTGCTGCTGGATGCCTGCTTCCCACTGCCTGCTGCTTGCTGTGTCTTATCGCCTACCGCCTGCTCACTGTTACCCACAGTTTGATGCATGTCATTTCTTGCTTGCTGCCTGCTGCTTAGTGTTTGTCTTCCACCTGCTTGTTATTGCCTGCCACTTGCTGCCTGTCACCTGATTGCTGCCTGCCTGCTGCTTGTTGCCTGCCATCTGCTTTGTATTGTCTCCCGCTTGCTGCTTGCCACCCTCTGCCTGCCGCTCACTGTTCATTGGCTGCTGCTTGCCTCCCGCTGCCTGCCACACTTTGTGTATTGCTTGCCACCCGCTGCCTGCCGTTCACTGCTCATTACATGCTGCCTGCCACCCGGTGCTCATTGCCTTCTGCCCGCTGCCTGCCGCCCGCTGCCCGCTCCAGGGCCGACACCGGCTGCGTGAGTCAGCCGTCAGCCGTCCGGCTCCCACCTTCCGGTGCACTTTGATCTGCACGCCGTCGTCTCGTAATGGCACAGCCTTTAATGAATTAAAATCTAGCCAGCCTTCAACCCGAGAATTTGGACCTGGTCGTGGTGGGGGCCGTGCTGGTGGTTGGTGGTGGTTGGTGATGGTGGTCGTGGTTGTTGGTGGTGTTGGTCGTGGTTGGTCGTGGTGATGGTGGTGGTTGTTGTTGGTGGTGGTGGTGGTTGGTGGTGGTTGGTGATGGTGGTTGTTGGTGGTGATGGTGGTGGTTGGTCGTGGTGATGGTGGTGGTTGTTGTTGGTCGTGGTGGTGATGGTGGTGGTGGTTGGTGGTGGTGGTGGTTGGTGGTGGTTGGAGTGGTGGTGGTTGGTGGTGGTGGTGATGGTGGTTGTTGGTGATGGTGGTGGTGGTTGTTGGTGGTAGTGGTGGTGGTGGTTGGTGGTGGTGCTGGTGGTTGTTGGTGGTGGTGGTGGTGGTTGGTGTTGGTGGTTGTTGGTGGCAATGGTAATTGGTGATGATGGTTGGCGGTGAGGGTGGTTAGTGGTGGTGGTGGTTGGTGGTGGTGGTGTGTGGTGGTGGTTGGTGGCGTGTGGTGGTGGTTGGTTGGTGGTAGTGATGGTGCTGGTGGTAGTGATGGTAGTGGCGGGTGGTGGTGATGGTAGTGGTGGTTGTTGGTGGTGGTGTGTGGTGGTGGTGGTGTGTGGTGGTGGTTGATGGTGTGTGGTGGTGGTTGGTTGGTGGTGGCAATGGTGGTTGGTGATGATGGTTGGTGGTGATGGTGGTTGGTGGTGGTGGTGGTGGTGGTTGGTGGTGGTGGTGTGTGGTGGTGGTTGTGGTTGTGGTGGTGGTGGTGTGTGGTGGTGGTTGGTGGTGTGTGGTGGTGGTTGCTTGGTGGTAGTGATGGTACTGGTGGTAGTGATGTTAGTGGCGGGTGTTGGTGATGGTAGTGGTGGTTGTTGGTGGTGGTGGTAACTAAGCTGGTGTTGGCAGTGGTAGTGATGGTGGTGGTTGGTTGGTGGTAGTGATCGTGGTGTGTGGTGGTAGTTGGTTGGTGGTAGTGATGGTGCTGGTGGTAGTGAATGTAGTGGTGGGTGGTGGGGGTGGTAGTGGTGGTGGTAGTAGTGATAGGGGTGGTGGTGGTAGTGATGGTGGTGGTGGTGGTGGTGGTTGGGGGGTGGTGGTGGTGGTAATGGTGGGTGGTGGGGCTGCTTGGACAGTCTGGGGTCGGCTATCCCCTGCTGTTATCTGATAAGGTGCCAACCACTGTTATCAGAAAGAGGTTGTCTGCCGGCTTGCTAATGTCGACTAATAATAGTAAAATAACCCAACACCTCATCAAGCAATACTCACATATATACAAAGTATATAACTTAACCTGCATCAAGCAATACTGACATATATACAAAGCATATAACCTACTCCTCATTAAGCAATACTGACATATATAGAAAGCATATATAACCTAACCCTCATCAAGCAATACTCACATATATATACAAAGTATAACCTAACCCTCATCAAGCAATACTCACATATATAGAAAGCATATGACCTACCCCTCATCAAGCAATACTCACACATATACAAAGCATATGACCTACCCCTCATCAAGCAATACTCACACATATACAAAGCATATAACCTACCCCTTATCAAGCAATATTAACAATAACATATATATAGTATAAACCCTCATCAGCAATATTCACACATATACGAAGCATATAACCTAACCCTCATCAGCAATATTCACACATATACAAAGTATATAAACTTACCCTCATCAAGCAATACCCTATACCTTATTCTGTATTCAATTTATTATGTGGATATAAATAATGTCAGCCGCCTTAATGTTTCGCTGTCCACTTCTAACCTGCATGATATTCGCTGCGGAGCGGGCATTCTCTCCCTCTCGCCTCCTCCAAACCATGAGCCAATGGTCATCCTACTGACATTCAAACTTCTATCGGTAGGGCCAATATTCTCCTGCCAGAGAATAAACTGCCCCAAAACCAAGTCCTAGTATTTTCTTGTCTTTGGCGAACAAACTATTTAATTATATATTATACATTATGCAATATATATATATATATATATATATATATATTATGCGAGTATAAAGTCGCAGAGGGGAGTTATTATTATCATTGTTCCATTATATTGATATTCATTATATCCAATTTGTGAGGAGTACCCCCTCCCACATGACCAGTGGCGCCACCACCGCTACCTTTGCTAACTACGGACGCTCAACACTGGCTTTCGCGTCCGAGAATATATTATTAATATTAGGTTGATCGGTATAACCCACTTTACTGTTTGCGGGATTGCAGCTTTTATTTTAAAGGGACGACTTTGAAGATACTTGAAATGAAAACAGACGCAAAAACCTTGCATATTTTGTGAATGTCCGTGTTGCCATGGTGACAGCGGCGATGGAGGTGGGAGGTAGAGGGAGATGGAAGAAAAAGTGGTGGTAATACTATGAGTAAGTAGAAGGTATGGATGGAAGTGGGTTAGTGTCACTGAGGAGTGAGGGTTGAGGGTTGAGGGTTGAGGGTTGAGGGTTGAGGGGTGGGGGTTGAGGGTTGAGGGTTGAGGGTTGAGGGTGAGGGTTGAGGGTTGAGGGTTGAGGGCTGAGGGTTGAGGGTTGAGGGTTGAGGATTGAGGATTGAGGATTGAGGATTGAGGATTGAGGATTGGGGATTGGGGACTGGGGACTGGGGACTGGGGACTGGGGACTGGGGACTGAGGGCTGAGGGCTGAGGACTGAGGACTGAGGACAGAGGGCAGAGGGCAGAGGGCAGAGGGCAGAGGGCAGAGGGCAGAGGCAGAGGGCAGAGGGCAGAGGGCAGAGGGCAGAGGGCAGAGGGCAGAGGGCAGAGGGCAGAGGGCAGAGGGCAAGGGCAGAGGGCAGGGTAGGGGCAGAGGGCAGAGGGCAGAGGGCAGAGGGCAGAGGGCAGAGGGGTAGGGTAGAGGGTAAGAGGGTTGAGGGTAGAGGGTAGAGGGTTGATGTAGAGGGTAGAGCACAGAGGGTTGAGGGCAGAGTGTAGAGGGTGGAGGGTAGAAGGTTGAGGGTTGAGGGTTGAGGGTTGAGGGTTGAGGGTTGTTGAGGGTGATGAGGGTTGAGGGTTGAGGGTTGAGGGTTGAGGGTTGAGGGTTGAGGGTTTGAGGGTTGAGGGTTGAGGGTGAGGGGTGAGGGGTGAGGGGTGAGGGGTGAGGGGTGAGGGGTGAGGGTTGAGGAGGGGTGAGGGAGGGGTGAGGGGTGAGGGGTGAGGGGTGAGGGGTGAGGGGTGAGGGGTGAGGGGTGAGGGGGTGAGGGGTGAGGGGTGAGGGGTGAGGGGTGAGGGGTGAGGGGTGAGGGGTGAGGGGTGTGCGGAAGGTAGAAGTTGGGTGTGGGGTGAGTTGGGAGTAGATGTTTATGAGAGGAGAGGTGTGGAAGAAGAGGAGAGGGTGTGAGGCTTTCGGTGTCAGGATCCAAAAAGCCTGACCGCCTGGCTGGCTTGCAGCTAGTAATATATTTCAAGTAGAGCTCAGCGTAGGGCGTGCTTCACAAAAGGGTCAAGCCGGCCCGGTTACACCCAGGCAGGCGCCAGCACCAATGACATGCAGGCCCGGCCCCCGCCCCGCCCCGCCCCGCCCCGTCCAGCCCAGCCCCGCCCAGCCCCGCCCCGCCCCGCCCCGCCCCGTCCAGCCCAGCCCCGCCCAGCCCCGCCCCGCTCCGCCCCGCCCCGCCCCGCCCCGCCCCCGTCCCGTCCAGCCCCGCCCCGCCCGCCCGCCCCGCCCCGCCCCGCCCCGCCCGCCCCGCCCCGTCCGCCCCGCCCCGCCCCGCCCCGCCCCCAGACGGCCACCCCGTACGTCTAGTGTGGACCTGGAATGTAATGCAGATGCACCCCACTTAAACCCCCCACCTTCCCCCATCCACCTCCCACCTCGCACCCTACTCTCACTGTCCTCCCCCTTCTCCCCAGCCCCCTCTTCCCTTATCTTCCTTCCTACCCCTCTCTCCCTTCTCTTCCTCCCCGTCTCCACTCTCTCCCTCCTACCTTCCTGAACCACACTCTCTCTCAGTCTCCCCTTCTCCCCCCCTCCCGTCCCTCCGCCCCCCCCCCCACCCCCGCCCGCCTTTTCAAACACGGGCTGCCGTGAGTGGGTGGCAGTGAGTTCTGCATGACCTGGTGGGGTGAGCCCAGCTGACCTTCGGGCGGGGCCGTGTGGGGCCGCGTGGGGCCGCGTGGGGCCGCGTGGGGCCGGTGCTCGAGGGTTGTTTTTAACACCGTCACGTAGGGATCCTCTGTGTATAGGTACATGCCCAGTCCTGTCTGTCGCCGGCCACCACTGGGAAGCTACTCATCTCCACCAGCCAGCCCCCACATCCCCACCAGCCATCCCCCACAGCCCCACTTCGCAGCCAGACCCAGCCAACCGCAACAGCCAATGTTATCTCCAACAACATGATAATTATGCAATTCACAACAGAGTAGGCATACAAACCTATGAAAGGAAACTATGCACCTAACCACTCAGTAATGTAAAGGTCTCATCAATACACATGTATGTATCTAACTATGTATGAATACAACATATAACTACTATTTTTATATGTGAATTGTCAAACTATACCATATGTAAGTCTTTGAATGATTAATATTGTTATTACAGCTGATTTGAGCCATCTGCTGATGACAATATCACTATGAGAGTACATAGATATTGTAAATAACTGTATTGTCACATGGCTGGAAGACCAGTGCCACGGTGCTGACAAAAGACCTTATTCAATGAATAAACTATATTTACAACAACAAAAAACATCACCCCCCCACCACTAGCCCCCACCATCCCACTCCCACAACCCGACCCAGCCACACCCAGCCCCCACAACCACACCACCCACCCCCAACATCCCCACCACCCAGCCATACACAACCCCCCAGCAAACACACCCCCACATCCCCACCACCCAGCCCCCACACCACCACCACCTAGCCACACCGCAGGCACACCCAGGGACACCTAGCCCTCACATCTCCACCCCCAAGCACACCCAGCCCACATCCAGCCCTGCTCCACCCTCACCTTAAATGTTCCCAGGACGTAAAACTCCAACAAATCAACCCCTCACCCATGCACACGTACATACAGTATAACCCCGTTAAACCAAGCTCGGTTAAACCAAACGATCGGTTACTCCAAACTTCCTTTAGCGGCCCGGCAAAATACCACCATTTATCATATAAAAAAGTTGGTTAAACCAAAGTAGGTTAATCCAAATTATTGGTTAATCCAAAGAATTTTCAGATCCCAGGCCACATATGGTACAGTTAAACCAAACTTTCATGTGGTTATAAGGTCATCTGAGACCCCACCAACTTTTTTTATATGATAAATAGTAGTATTTTGCCGGGCCTCCGAAAAACATGTCGATTACCCGATCGTTTGGGTTAACCAAGCTTGGTTTAATGGGGTTATACTGTATATACATAAAAAACCATAATCAAAGTGTCCACATACATTGTATATTATATTCATACTGCCCCTGCAAAGTTGCCAAAGCCAACTCAAAGCCAAAGCCAAAGCTCAGTTAAACCAATGATCGGTTAATCCAAACACATTTCTAGGGTCCCTTCCAGTTTGGTTTCACGGGGTTATACTGAATATCCTTATCCCTATTCAGTCCAGACCACGGGAGAAAACATTAATAAAAGACGCACAAAAACAAAACATGCAAAGCAACGCACATATACCGACAGACACCCACGCGCACACACGCGCACACCCCACTACACATCCCACACAACACACCACCACACACCAACATGCACATGTACACATCCACACACGTGATGGTGTGGGCAGCCCAGGGCCGGACAAGAATGATAATGCAGGGTGATATATGTAGATGTGGGTGTGTGCAGGTGTGTGGGTTTAGGTGTGTGTGGTGTAGGTGTGGGTGGGGGCGTATGGGTGTGTAGGTGTGTGGGTTGTGTGGGTGTAGGTGTGGGTGGGTGGCGAGGGTGTGTGGGTGTGTGGGTGTGTGTAGGTGTGGGTGGGGGCGAGGGTGTGTGGGTGGGTGTAGGTGTGTGGGTATGGGTGGAGGCGAGGGTGTGTGGGGGCGAGGGTGTGTGGGTGTGTGTAGAAGATCAGGTCTGGAGGGGGGGGGGGGGGGTCTGGCGCCGTGTTGACCAAGGATTACCCAGGCAGGTGAGTGAGAGCCGGCGGTGGTACATGCATGCTCAATGCTCGCCCCAAGTGTGGAAAGCCAGACCCTGAACAAAAAATAACGAGCACACAATTGCAGCCACCCTAGACTGTCTGTCACCGGGCCAGGGGTGGCCGGGGCCGGGGTGGAAGGGGGTGCCGCTGTCGCAGTTTCAACGCCCGGTCAGTTTCCACCGCCCATATAGACTCAAACTCAAGGCATTGTCAATGGTCGTGAGCAATCTTCATACAGAAAATACAGGAAAAGTGATATATCTCTAAAACCACCCCACCTAGAAACAAATCGCTTTGTAGACATGTAGAAAACATCTTTACCAAAAACATTATATTAAATTTATAAGGTTAGTGATGATGATGTTAGATTTTGATGCATGCGCATGAAACTGACCGAGCGCTGAAACTGACCGGGCGCTGAAACTGCGACACCGGAACTGTGTTGGCCGGGGGCCGGGGCCGGGGCCGGGGCCGGGCAGTGGGGTGATTGTGTCGGTTGCAACACCTGTGTAGCTGACACTGCTCTAAATGGCGTGAAATTGGTGAGAAATATGGCCATAGCTCCCCCCTTTTTTTATTAGTCTTTATGCACAAAGGTGGTATAGATGGGTGGGTTTTTGGTCAGCTCTAGTGGATATAAAAGGGCCAGGCCGACAACGTAATGATTACGTTGGAGGTGTCGGCAACCTCAGTCCGGCCGTGTGTGAACTGGGGCCGGCGGCTGGGTGCGTTTTAAATAACCCCGCGGGTCACCAGGGGGCGCCACCCCGCCCAGGTAAGCGACAGGCCCCGGCCCCAGCCCCGGCCCCGGCCCCGGCCTCGGCCCCTTCCCCGGCCCCGGCCTCGGTAAGGACCCCCTCCGCCCTCCGGCATACCTGGGCAGTGACCAGTGCCGGGGAGGCAACACTGACCGCCTGGAAGGAAGGAAGGACGGGCGGGGTAAGTGACCAGCGGGGGAGGGGGTGGATGGGTTGGGGTGGGGGGTTCCACAGGTAGGAAGAACTTGATGGGGTGTATGATGGGGCGGCGGGAAGGTGAGGGGTGGAGACGGTCTAAATGGCATGAGGGACGGGGGCAGATGGAGGGGAGGGGGAGGGAGGGGAGGGGGGGGGGGGGCAGGTGCGCGCTGTTACCGGGCCGGTCATAATGTGGTCGTGCCGGCCCTGTGTTCTGATGGCAAACACGTCAGTGTTTGTTCAAAGGCTTGTCACCCAGCACTGCGTATATAGGAAGATAGCCAGAAGCGGCCGCTTCAGCCCCACCCCTCACACATACACACCCTCACACACACACTCCCTCATCCCCTCACACACGTACACACTTCCTCATGTCCCCACACACTCCCTCACCAATACACTCCCTCATCCCCCACTCCTCACACTCCCACTTCCTCACCATCGACTCCCTCACCACCGACTCCCTCACCACCGACTCCCTCAGCGCCGACTCCCTCACCACTGACTCCATCACCCACACACACACTCCTTCATCCACTCACACACTCCCTAACCCACACACACACACTCATCCACACACACACTCCCTCACCCCCCCCCCACACATGCACATTCCCTCCCTTCCCATCCACACTCCCTCACCCACACACACTCCCTCACCCACACACACTCCCTCACTACACACTCCCGCACTACACACACTCCTTCACCCACACACATACACTGCCTCACCCACACACACTGCCTCACCCGTCCACACAGTTCCACACTCACCCCAGTTGGGCAGCGCTATAAAGCCACCACGAGTGCGCAGTGTCATTGCCCGTCGGTACACGTCCTGATATAACCATGGATGTTGCCAGGACGTAAAACCCCCAATAAACAAAAAAAGAACAAGAAAAAGTAGTTACGGTGTGAGAGCTGCCTTTAGTATTGTCTGTCATTACAGAGCCCCCCCCCCCCCCCTCTTTCCACCCCTTCCTCTCCCCCCGTCCCCTCAGCATCACCTCTCACTGTCTCAGCCGATTCCTGAGTGGCGATGGGGCTCGATACTACATATTACTAGTGACATTTACATCATGCAATCACTAAGATGGTTTAAATGGCAACCACTTATTAAGGTATTCCCTGGTGGTAATTGAACGGCTGATAGTGTTACGTTGTAGCGTTACCGATGAGGGGTGTGTGGGTGGAGGTGGAGGTGTGTGGGTGTGCGGTGGGGTATGTGTGAGCGGTGGTGTTGTTGGGGTGTGGGTGATTCTGGGTGCGTGTGTGTGTTTGTGGGTGTGGATGTGGATGAAAATGTAAGGGTTGAGGGTGGGTGTGCGGCGTGGGGTGGAGGTAGGGGTGTGTGGTGAGCGGTGTGTGGAATGTACATGGGGTGGGTGAGTGTGATGTGTATTGGGTGATGTGTGATGCGTGTGGGGAGTGTGATGTGTGATGTGGGGTGAAGAGTGTGATGTGTGATGTGTATTGTGTGTGGGTCTAATGGGCGGGAAGTCCACCGGTAGGGCGAGAGTGTGGTGTGGGTGGGTGTGGGTGTGGATGGGTGTAGGTGTGATGGTGAGGTGTGTTTGTGTGTGTGTCGTGGGACTAAGGCGTGTATTGTTGTGTAGGTGGTGGGTGTGAGGGTGTGTTTAGGTGAGTGTGAAGATGTGTGGAGTATTTGGGTGTGGGGTGTGGGGTGTGGGTGCTTGGTGTGGGTGTGGAGGTGTGGCTGTATTGGGGTGTGTGTGCTGGCTGTGGGTATGGAGATGTGGGGGTATTGGTGTCTGGGTGCTGGGTGTGCATGTGAAGGTGTGGGTGTATTGGGGTGGGTGTTGTGGGTGGTTGTGGAGGTGTAGGTGTATTAGGGTATGTGTGCTGGGTGTGGGTGTGGAGGTGTGGGTGTATTGGTGTGTGGGTGCTGGGCGTGGGTGTGAAAGTGTGGAGTGTATTGGGGTGTGGGTGCTGGGTGTGGGTGTGGAGGTGTGGAGGGTGGGTGTATGGTGTGTGGGTGTGGAGGTGTGGTGTGGAGGTGGAGGTGTGGATGTGGGTGTGGAGGTGTGGGTGTGGGTGTGGAGGTGTGGGTATGGAGGTGTGGGTGTAGAGGTGTGGGTGTGGGTGTGGAGGTGTGGTGTGGAGGTGTGGTGTGTATTGGGGTGTGTGCTGGGTGTAGTGTGGAGGTGTGGGTGTATTGGGGTGTGGGTGGTAGGTGTGGGTGTCGAGTGTATTGGTGGGTGGGTGCTGGGTGTGGGTGTGAAAGTGTGGAGTGTATTGGGGTGTGGGTTCTGGGTGTGGGTGTGGAGGTGTGGGTGTATTGGTGTGGGTGCTGCGGGTGGTTGTGGAGGTGTAGGGTGTATTGGTGTGTGGGTGCTGAGTGTGGGTGTGGAGGTGTGGGGTGTTTTGGTGTGTGGGTGCTGGGTGTGGGTGTGGGTGTGGAGGTGTATTGGGGTGTGTGCTGGGTGTGGGTGTGGAGGTATGGGGTGTATTGGGTGTGGGTGATGGGTGTGGGTGTGGAGGTATGGGGTGTATTGGGGTGTGGGTCTGGGTGTGGAGGTGTGGGGTGTATTGGGGTGTGGGTGTGGGTGTGGAGGTGTGGGTGGTTGGGGTGGGGGTGTGGGTGTGAGGTGTGGGGTGTTTGGGGTGTGGGTGTGGGTGCTGGAGGTGGAGGTGTGGGGTGTATTGGGGTGTGGGTGCTGGGGGTGGTTGTGGAGGTTTGGGTGTGGAGGTGTGGGTGTATTGGTGTGTGGGTGATGGGTGTAGGTGTGGAAGTGTGGGTGTATTGGGGTGTGGGTGCTGGGTGTGGGCGTTGAGGTGTGGTGTGTATTGGGGTGTGGGTGCTACGTGTGGGTGTGGGTGTGGGTGTGGAGGTGTGGGTGTATTGGTGTGTGGGTGCTGGGTGTAGTGTGGAGGTGTGGGGTCTATTGGTGTGTGGGTGCTGGGTGTGGGTGTGGAGGTGTGGGTGTATTGGTGTGTGGGTGCTGGGTGCTCAATGGCTGCCTATATTAGTATTACCATGACCTAATTACGATAGCTAACCTATTATTATGTATTAGATTATTCTGTGGCATTTAAACATGTAGGTCACACGCATTATATCCAACTGAACATAGCGCATACTACAGTTGCCTAACATCCCTTTTTTCAACAGCAAACCACTAATTTAGATTTGAACGTCCATTAGGATATATCAAATTTAGAGACTAGTTTTTTCAGTAAGCATTCCTTACTCCATTGTTTTTGGGGAGTTTTCAGTTGCATTGGTGGGCTGAAGGCTGCAAATCTGCAGCACTGTATCGGCACCGCTGAAAGCGGTCCCATGTGGTCGGGAGTTGGCTTCTGATGGGTAGTGGTCAGAGAAATTATGGGGGGGGGGAGGAAGGTAAAGGCTGCCTAATAGCCCAACCACAGTCCTCTGAGAGGGCCGGGGGGGGGGGGGGGGAGGATGGGTGATTGGTGTTTTACGCCCCAGTAAGACCCTAGGCCTACCAGGACATGCACCGACTTGTGACAGCGCGCACTCATGGCGACTTTATAGTGCTGCCTCATTGAGAAATCAGGCCGCTGGCACCATTACTCCATAGAAGGACATCCATACTAAGTCAATGTTATATAACGTGTTATCGTCTGTCACCCCAACTCTCACACACACACCCCCACCTTCACCCCCCATCCCCCTCATCCCCTTCCCCCACTGCCCCCAAATTCCCCCTTTTTCACAACCAACAACGACCAACCATCTACCCCCTCCCAACCCCTCCACCCTCCTCCTCATCCCCTTCCCCCACTGCCCCCCCCCCCCCAAATTCCCCCTCCTGCACTGCCCCCAAATCCTCCCTCCCCACAACCAACAACAACCAGTCCTCCCTCCACCTACCCCACCCCCACCCCTACCCTAGCCTACCCCCCCTACCCCGGACCCCCGACCCCCTCCACACATACACACACACACCCCGATTACCAACAATTTACCTGTGCACTGTGTACGTGCAGTCCCCTGACCGTCTCCATACTCTAAAACTGACTACCACCCCTTATAATTAAACCACCGAAAAAACACACACACAAAAACACACAAAAAACAACTCACAAAACATTTTGAACTGACACCACCTAATCACCGACATCCCTTTCATCGGACACACGTACATATTATGTGATCAGTGTAAAGATATACAGGGTTTGCAAAGCGGATATTGTGTCAACGGAAGGATAAAAAATCCAAAGGCGTTCATTCTGGACGTAACCCTACCCAAGTCGTGTGTTCTCAGCGATTCTTTTGGCCTCCCAGTGTCAAGACTAGCCCAGGTCAAAATTAGCTTTTTTTGGTTGTAAATCACCCAACACCCACGCATATATACGCATACGCACGCACACACCTACGTACACACGTATACGTATACACATGCACACCCGGATACCCATGGATACTCACCCACACAAGCACCACCGTCACACCATATATGTATACACAGTAAAGCCTCTCTAACCGACCACCTCCACAGATCGACCGACCACTCCCCTATATCGATCGCTTTATTTGGGTCCCAAACAATCGCCGGTACAATACCATTTCTATGATGCAAAACAACCTCCCTAAACCGACTATCTCCCGAAGTGGACCATTTAAAGTCGGTTCCATGGTCGGTCAATTTAGATAGGTTTTACTGTATATATATATATGATATATAACATATTATGCGAGTATAAAGATACGGAAGGGAATTCGAGGAGGCTAATTATAGATACATAGGTGAGCGTTAGATGAGAGAAATGGTGAGAGTTTGTGCGGGGAGGAGGCCAAGTATGTGTGCGTGTGTGTGAATGTATGTCAGAGTGTGTGTGTCTGAGTGAATGAATGAATGAATGAATGAATGAATGAATGAAGGAAGGAAGGAAGGATGTGTGTGTGAGTCAGTGAGTGTGTGTTAATGTGTGAATGACTGAATATATGAGTGTAAATGAGTGTGTGAATGAGCGTGTCAGTGAGTGTTTCAATGAGTGAATATGCATGAGTATGGGAATGAGTGAATGTGTGCGAGTGAGTGTGGGCATGAGTGAGTGTGTGAATGAGTGAATGACTGAGTGTGTGTGAGTGTGTGTGAGTGTATGTGAATGTGTAAACGAGAGAGTGTGTGCGAGGGTGAATGAGTGAGTGTGTGTGAGTGTGTGAGTGAATAAGTCTGGAAGTGAGTGTGTGTGAGTGCATGAATGTGTGTGAGTGTGAGTGTGAATGAGTGTGTGGTGTGTGACTGCATGAGCTTGTCAATGTGTAAATGTGTGAATGTGTGAGTGTGCATGAGGATGTGAGTGGGTGAATGGCTGAGTGTGTGTGAGTGAGAGCGTGAATGTGTGTGAGTGTGTATAGATATGTGAATATCTGAGAGTGAGAGTGTGAATGAGTGAGTGAGTGTGTGTGTGAATGTGGGTGTGTATGAGTATGTAACTTGCCCCAGACTGCTCTGCGCGTTGTCGCCACCCCATACCTCCCCTCTCCCACTCCCCCTCTCCCTTCCCCCTCTCCCTTCCCCTCCCCCCATTCCCCACCCCTCCACTCCCCTCTCCAATCCCCCACCCCTCCCTTCACCGACTCCTCCCCTCCCCCACTCCCCTCTCCATCCACCCCCTCTCCCCTACCCCTGCCTCCCCCACCCACCCCCTCCCATACCCATCTCCTCCCCTCTCCACTACCATTCCCTTCACCCGCCCCTCCCCGTCCCCTACCCCTCTCCATCGAGCCCTCCCCTCTCCCCCTCCCTCCCCCGTCCCATACCCATCCCCTCCCCCTCTCCACTCCCCCACACATTCCCTTCACCCACCACTCCCTCCTCTTTACACCACCCTCTCCAATCCACCACCCCTCCCTTCACCCAATCCTCCCCTCCCTTCTCCCTCCCACCCCCCCTCCCATACCCATCCCCCTCTCAACTCACCCACCATCGCTTCACCCACCACTCCCCCTCCCTACACCCCCTCTCCATCCACCACCTCTCCCTTCACACACTCCTCCCCGCCCTCTCCATCCACCCCTCCCCCTCCCCTCCCCTCCCCCCATACCTTCCCCTTCTCACTCCCCCACCATTATCCATTCCATTCACCCACCCACGGCCCCCCCCCCCTCCCCTACTCCAGGGACGGAGAAGCAGCGCTTGGTTCAGACAGCAAATAACGGGTCAGTGAGGCAGACGACTCTGGGCGATCAGGCCGCCATCTCGTTATAAATTCATGGCCTTCACATATATAAGTCATGCACTTCACTTCTTCAAACCCTCACACAGCCCCCCCCCCCCCGCCTACCTTAAATATTCTACTTTGGAATAAAACTTAAAAAGAAAGAAAAATAAAACGAAAGACGGGGTATGTGTGTCCTAGGTGAGGGGTAAGGGAGAGCTGGAGTGTTGGGAGTGTGTGGGTGGGGGTGGGTGGTGGGTGGTGGGTGGTGGGAGGTTGGGGAGGTAGGGGGGGGGGGAGGCAGGTCCACTCATGCATGTGTTATATTATATACGGGGAGTCTCAGCGCAGCGTATACACTTAACACTGACATCATTGGGTGGTTGGTTGTTGGAGTTTTGCGTCCTCACAACATCTCAGGTCATATCAGGACGGGTACCGACTTGTGACAGTACACACTCACGGCGACTTTATATTGCTGCCCCACTGGCACATGAGGCCACTGGCACCATGGCACACTCAGTCACATTATCCTGACACTGAACCGACCAGTCTTTGCCCTTTCCTAATAATGCCGAGCGCCTGGCTCGGAAGCGACAAGTACCAATTTTGTAAGTCATTAGTTTGACTCGGCCGGGAATCGAACTCCCGATCTTGCGCTCTACCGTATCGGTCACCGTGCCCGGTACTGACATCGTAACAGGCGAAACAGGGCCGTGAGTTGGGGGAGGGTGTGTGTGTGGGGGGGGGGGGGGACTGGGTAAGAGGAGGGGGGGGGGGGGCAGAGGGAAGTCTGTGTGTGTAACAAATTGTTCAAGTGAACCAACTAGCATTATGGTCTGTTTATAATACACGCTACAGATTCACACAATTAAATTGCCAACATTTTAAAACAAGAAAAAGCTTCCCCCTCCCCACACCAACCACTGCATCCCCCACCCCTCCTCCCCGACCCCCATCATTTGGCCCCCTGACAGCTGCTCCTCTGGTAAGTGAAGCCTTTAACACACATCAAACATAATCCTTCATGGGTATTTTTACTCCATTTGGCTCCAAGAAAAGCTTGGCCTCTTCAAATTGCACAGTCCAATGCTTTTGAGTGTATGGCTTTTATATATAAAATAGATACATATATTAGGTTGGGCCTTATGGTATACCTTATTTTAGTTTAAAGGTGGGTGCAACGATGTAAATCCCTGTCTTTGGTCTATATATGTGATGTATAACGAATTATGCAAGTAGAAGGGTATGTAAGGGAATTATTATCAGTATTGTTATACTCTGTAAGACCCAACATTGTACCGGTGGCGCCACCTGCAGCCTCCTTGCATCCACTGGATGTAGACCAGTGTCAGTCGTACCAGAGGATTTATGATTGCATACATTTAATAAAAAAAAAGATGTTTAACCATTCTGCTTTTACTTTACCGTTCTATTAAATATGCATATTTATTCCACGGTCTTGCTTCTGGCCGCCGCTGTCTTTCCTTGCGCCTCCTCTCCCCCTCTCGTCCGTCGTATCCATTCCACGTATTAGTTCATGTGATCCCGCCCAGATGCTGACAGCCTAAGGCTAAGGGAGCAAACCAGAAAACCATGTCACTGTGGCAGCATTAAGGGCGGTTGATGTATGGAACTCCCAACATCTCCCGACCAGCCACTGCAGGGACAAATAGTTTTGTGCCTGTCTGGACATGTTCTTGCTGGTGTGAAACCTCTATTTGCTCCAGGAGAGAGTGCCACTGGTAACTTGCAAAAGCCAGCAGCATTTCAACACTTTTGCAGGCAGCTTTCATGAAATGTACAACTGCACAAAACACCATACCGGCTCGGTCGTCGCCGGGTCACCAAGGACCGTGCTGCTCAAGCTCATCTTCCGTCGACAGCGGAAAATCAGTTAGGAGCAATGCAACGCAACAAAACCTGAAGCTGAGCGACATTAAGACCGACTCATGGACATCACTCTCACAGCAGAGAGCTAAATGGAGAGCGGCCGTCAAGTAATGAAAGCAGTCTTTGTCGCACTGTGACCGACATCATGATGATGATGATGATGATGCTGACAGCCTATGTAATAAGTGTTCACGGGTTCTATCCCCACATATCGCTCTCGTAGTAACTGCTATTACTCTTATACTTCTATGCTAAGGCCGACGGTATACTCCGCCGCCGCTGTCACTTATAAACACCCGAGACGTTACCGATTATTGTTATTGTCTGTATTAAGAAGGTGGTTACTAGTCCCGAGGAGAGGGTTATTCTACGTTACTGCAATGTCTACATTACTCCATCATCTGAGCAAAAGGCCAATAGTAATAAATATAATAATGAACTATCGTTAGAGGGTTGACCATGACGGTTAGTTTAATATCAATATCTGGGGGAGGTGAGGTGGCCGAGATGGCACCACCGGTAAAGTGTTGTATCTTACAGAGGATAAAAATAATGATAATAAGTAATATTCCCTTACATATCTTTACACTTGCATAATACGTTATACATCATATATATATCCTCCGGTGCGACTGACACTGCTCTTCATCCGATGGAGGCGAGGAGGGAAGGTGGAGCCACCGGTACAGTGTAGTGTTCCGGAGTATAACAAATAATAATAATTAACCTTACGTCTCTTTATACTCGCATAATTCGTTATACATCATATATATATATATATATATATATATATATGTATATATATGGGGTATATATATATATATACACCCTCACAAAACACTTGTATCCAGACGGTGGACCAGTGGTGAGTGGTCAGAGTAGAATTAAAACTAAAAGGGGGGCTCAGTTGGCCGGTCCTTCGTGCCTGGCTATCTTGAGCCGGCGGTCCCGATGAAAAGTCAAATGGCACTTGGGTGCGCCTCTGTGGACCGACTGACGTTTATGGGTTTCTAATGGCTAAGAGGCACAGGACCCTCTGGGGTGTTGACATCCCATAGATCACCGGGACCCGGGCGGGCGGGGGCCGGGAGCCGGACCACCGGCAGCCGTCGCAGCAGACCCCGGGCCGGCCACTGGGCAGTTCCCCGCTCCCCTTTGCTTCCCCAACCCTCCCACTCCACCCCCTCCGTCCCCCTCCTTCACGTCCAGTCCCTATCCCCCCTCCGCTGCTCGCGCCCACCCTCCCCCCTCCACCCCTCCCTCCCTCCACACACATCCCGTCGCCTCAAACTGACCGCCCACACCACTGGTCAGTTCCCTGGTCATTGGACGTGACAAGGGTCAGGCGCTGGGCAGCGGCGGTGGGCGTGGTCAGCCGAGCCGGTGGGGCGTGGCCGGCGGAATGACCGCCGCCCTCCCGCCCGGACTCCGGCCTCTCCTCCCCCGGTCCCCGGTGCCCGCTCTCCCCCCCCCCCCCTCCCCACGACTGGCCAGCGCCGGCCTATTGATTGGGGCGTGCCGGGGGGCGGCGCTGATGGCGCCGGTCGTGTCCACGCAGGCTCTGCTTGTTAAGTGACCTGTTGGCTGCCGGGTAGGCAAGCGACTGAAATGGTTTGTTTGCTAGTTGGTAGTTCTACGTCCTGGCAACATCTAAGGTCATATCAGGAAGGGTTCCGACTTGTGACAGTGCACACTCATGGCGACTTTATATTATAGGTGTGTCCCACTGGGAGACCAAGCTGACGGCTTCCTACCAGTCTCAGTCACATTATCCTGACACTGAGCTAACCAATCCTTTTCCTATCCTATTAATGCCGAGCGACAATGGGACCGACTTTAAATGGTCGGTTTAAGGAGTTTAAAAAAAATCATTACAATGGTATTGTATGGGCGATCGTCTAGGACCCCAATAAAGCGATCGATATAGGGGAGTGGTGAATCTGTGGAGGTGGTCGGTTAGAGAGGTTTTACTGTACATGTTTGTGGTTAAATATAACTCAACCCAACTACCTGTGTTCGTTTGTTGGGACATTTCGTCCTGACAGTATCTGATGCCATGTCCTATCAGGACGGGTACCGACTTGTGACAGTGCACACTCATGGTGGTCTTATAGTGCTGTCCAACTGGGAGACCATCCCTTTCCCAGTGCTACTAATGCCGAGTGTCAGGCTAGATGGCGATCAATGGCAACAAATATCAATTGTGTCGCTCATTGGTTTGACCCAGCTGGGATTCAACCCCCCGACCATCCTTCCCTACAGGAAGCCAGCCTGCGCTCTTAGGGGTCGGACTCCTAAATCCTGATATTCTGGAGCTGAGTTCCTCCAGTGACTGAGTGGACATGCTCATTCAAGCATGAACTATATTATATATGCATTACTGCTGATGTAACTACCTTCCCACACCGTGCACCCCCTCCCACTGTCTACCTGTACACCCGTGTCTACCTACATCTGGTTACGTGGGTCTATATTTGTCTACCCGTGTCTACCTACATCTGGTTATGTGGGTCTACATATGTCTACCCATGTCTACATGTGTCTATGTATAATTACCTGGGTATATGTATGTCTACCCATGTTTACCTGTATCTACTTACATCTGGTTACATGGGTCTACATATGTCTACCCGTGTCTATCTATGTATGGTTATGTGGGTATACATATGTCTACCCATGTCTACCTACATATGGTTATGTGGGTCTATATATGTCTACCCATGTCTACCTACATCTGGTTATGTGGGTATATGTATGTCTACCCATGTCTACCTACATCTGGTTACATGGGGCTATGTATGTCTGCCCATGTCTACATGTGTCTACCTACTTCTGGTTATGTGTGTCTATGTATGTCTACCCATGTCTACATGTGTCTATCTATGGCTAGTTACCTGGGTATATGTATGTCTACCCATTTCTACATGTGTATATATATATATGTGTACTTACCTGGGTCTATGTGTGTCTACCCGTGTCTACACATGTCTATATACACCTAGTTATGTGGGTATATGTATGTCTACCCATGTCTACCTGTGTATATATATGTATATTTATGTGGGTCTATGTGTGTCTATGTGTGCCTATCTACGTCTAGTTATGTGGGTATATGGATATCCACCTGTGTCTACCTGTGTCTATCTATGTCTGGTTATGTGGGTCTATGCATGTCTACCTGTGTCTACATGAGTCTATCTATGTGTGTTTACCTGGGAATATGTATGTCTACTCGTGTATACCTGTGTATATCTACATTGTTTACCTGGGTCTATTTATGTCTACCCATGCGTATCTGTGTCTATATGTATCTAGTTATGTGGGTATATGTATGTCCACCCATGGATACATGTGTCTATCTACATCTAGTTGCATGGGTCTATGTATGTACACCCGCGTATACATGTGTTTATCTATGTCTGGTTACATGGGTCTAAGTATGCCTACCCGTGTCTACCTGTGGATATCTAGTTGTGTTTACCTGGGTCTATGTATACTTGGGTATACTTGGGTATACTTCAGCTAATTGTGTCTAGGTGTGTCTACATGTGTCTACATGTGTGTACCTGTGTCGACCTGTGTATACATGTGCCTACATTTTTATACCTGGGTCATTTGTCTATTTGTGTATATGTGTGTCTACATGTGTATACATATGTATACATATGTCTACCTTTGTCTACATGTGTCCTTTGTCTACCTGTATCTACAGTTGTCTACTTGTGTCTACTTGTGTCTACTTGTATCTAGGTATGTCTACTTTGTATATTTGTGTCTACTTGTGTATATGTGTGTCTATGTGTCTCTACATGTGTATATATGTGTGTCTACCTGTGTATATATATGTGTCTACCTTTGTCTAATGTGTCATTTGTCTACCTGTATCTACATTTGTCTACCTTTGTCTACTTGTGTCTACCTGTGTCTACCCGTGTCTACCTGTGTCTACCTGTGTTTACATGACTGACTACCACATACACTCTACTCTGTATCACCAACCCCCCCCCTCCTAAAAAAAGGAACATACGTAGTTAGAGCAGAGCCCTATTGGTGGAGTTATGCAGACCACACATACAACAATCCCCCCACCCCACTCCCCTCCCCCACTCCCACACAAACCCTCCTCCGCAGCGCTGTCATGTAATAAACTACACAGATAGTAACCACCCCTGAGGCTGGGCAAAGATTCTCTGGACCGTGACCGACTTGCATACACACATACCAGTTGTTATGGGGCGGCCCGACCTGAGCTGACCAGGGGAGTTCGCCCCCTCCCCTTCCCTCCCCTTCCCCGGTCCCTCCCCCCTCTGCCCCCGCCCCCTCCCACCCGATGCCCCCGGCAGGGTTCAGCGGTCACACGCCATCCTTCGGCCGCCCCTTTCGCCGGGGTCAGTGTGACATGCTAACCGCCCCGCTCCCCCCTCCCCTCCGGTCCCGTCCCCCCTCCCACCCCCGCTCCTCCCTCCTCCCCTCCTCCCCTCCCCGTCCCCCTCCCGCTCCCCCGTCCCCCCTTCCCCTTGGATCGACAGTCTCGCTAGCATGCTTCACACCCATCGCTGCTGACCTCCTGCCCCCGCCTGGCCCGGGCCGTGTCGTGAGCGCCACCCAGCGGCAAGGGGCTGAGGTCAAAAAAGGGCGGGGTGGAGGTGTGGGGGGGGGGGGTGAGGTGGAGGTTGAGGGAGGCAGGGGGCGCTATATAGTATATAGTGACGGGGCACCGCATATAAATATAAAGCAAGACACACACACACATATATATAAAAATAACAAAACCTTACCTACCAAGGAAATCTCCGGACCTTTGAAACATGGTCATAAAAGACGACGGCGATATGGACCAATGCCACGTAACCGGCATGGGCACCCGCCACCCCGCCGCCCCATCCTCGTCCCCGCCGCCCCTACCTTTCTCTCCCCACTGGGCGCGCGGCCGAGATCGAGAGTTCAAATCCCGGTCGAGCCAAAGCAATGATTTAGAAAATGTATACTTGTTGCTTTTCCTAGCTTGGTGCTTGGCATTACTAGGATAGGACAAGAACTGGTTAGCATAGTATCATGATATTGTGATTGTGTGGGATATTGAGTCATGGTATCTTCCAGTGTGTCAGTGCTATAAGTATAAAGTCGCCATAAATGTTCACCGTCACAAGTCAGTACCCATCCTGCCATGTTCATAGATGTTGCCAGGAGATAAAACTCCAACAACCAAACGAGTGTGCACTCTCACCAGTCAATACCCACCCTGATATGACCTTAGATGTTGTCAGTACGTAAAACTCCAACAATCAAAGAAGTGTTCACCGTCATCAGTCAGTACCCATCCTAATAAGTAATCTGACCTTAGATGTTGCCAGGATGTAAAACTCCAACTACCAAACGAGTGCTCACCATCACCAGTCTGTACCCATCGTAATAAGTAATCTGACCTTAGATGTTGCCAGGATGTCAAACTCCAACAACCAAACGAGTGCTCACCATCACCAGTCTGTACCCATCGTAATAAGTAACCTGACCTTAGATGTTGCCAGTACGTAAAACTCCAACAACCAAACGATTGCTCACCGTCACCAATCAACACGGGTCCTGACATGACCTTAGATGTTGCCAGGACGTAAAAGTCCAACAACCAACCAAAGAACCAACCAGCCCTTCCCCACAGCTCACCTATTCACGGTCACGGACGCTGGCCACCAGGGGGGCGTGTGTGAGGTGTGTGCGGTGTTGGTGTGTGTGTGGGGCGGGGGGGGCGTGCCCAGCGGGGCGTGTCCTTGGCGGATATCTTGCCTAATGGCGGGCTGGATCGGGCGGGTCAGAAGGCTGGGGCTTTGAAGCTTGAAGCACACGACGAGGCAAGGCGAGGGAGGCGGCCCCGACTTTAACTGCCAGCCCGGCCAGGGTCATCGGCCGGCCGGGCCTCCCTGAGTCCGGCCTCCCTGAGTCCGGCCTCCCTAAGACCGGCCTCCCTGAACCCGGCCTCCCTAAGACCGGCCTTCCTGAAACTGGCTTCCTGAAACTGGCCTCCCTGAGCCCCGCCTCCTCGAGCCCCGCCTCCCTGAGACCGGTCTCCCCGACACGGGCCTCCCTGAGACCGGCCTCCCTGAGACTGGCCTCCCTGAGCCCGGCCTCCCTAAGACCGGCCTCCCTGAGACCGGCCTCCCTGAAACTGGCCTCCCTGAAACTGGCCTCCCTGAGTCCGGCCTCCCTGAGACCGGTCTCCCTGACACTGGCCTCCCTGAGACCGGCCTCACTGAGACTGGCCTCCCTGGGAGTAGCCTCCCTGGGAGCGGCCTGCCTGGTCAGGGCGACACCCGCTGATGAAGCCAACATGCAGGGGCAGGTCTGCTGCGGCCTGTGCTGTCTCGGCCACAGCCCCCCCCCCCCCCCCCCCCCCCCCCCCCCCCCCCCCCCTCGCGCGCATGTACACACATACATGTATATAATATACACTACCGATACGATATGGTCATGTCTATACCCCCCCCCCCCCACCACCACCACCACGACCACCACGACCACACACATATGTATACATATATGTATATACACTAACACTATGATATGGTCATGCCTATAGCCCTCCCCTCACACACACGTGTACATACATATATGTATATACACTAACAATACGATATGGTCATGTCTATACCCCCCACCACCACCACACACATATATATACATATATGTATATAGACTAACAATATGATATGGTCATGCCTATACCCCTCCCCTCACACATACGTGTGTACATACATATATGTATATACACTAACAATACGATTTGGTCATGTCTATACCCACCACCACCACCACACACACATATATATACATATATGTATATACACTAACAATATGATATGGTCATGCCTATACCCCTCCCCTCACACACACGTGTACATAGATATATGTATATTTACTAACAATATGATATGGTCATGCTTATAACCCCCCCCCCCCACACACACACACCACACACATGTACATACATATATATGTATATTCACTAACAATACGATATGGGCATGCCAAACGGGTTGGCCGAATGAGTTAGAGCGTCCGTCTCCCGTGTTGGTAGATCATGGGATCATGGATTCGAATCCTGGTCAAGTCAAACCAATGACTTAAAAATTTATACTTGTTGCTTCCAAGCCAGAGGCTCGTCATTATTAGGATAGGGCAAGGAGCAGTGGAATGAGGAAGACCAGTCGTCTGCGACTGAAATTTCCCCTGCTTAAACAACTAATGTACAACAACAACACAAATAAACCTGCAGCGACCCCCCCCCCCCCACACACACACATGTGTACGTACATATAGGTATCTACACTACCAATACGATATACATATATATATATAGTATGGACCCGGATGTGCTTCCTTCTCCCTGGGCTACGAGTAGCCAGAGGCGTAGTACCGAGGTAAAAAAAAATGTATATATATAATTCATGCTGTTGTTGGAGATGGGTAAATCTCTAGAAGGGCTTGCATGTGTTGAATGTATCGTGTTGCCTCAGTGTCATAAAACACGCATTCTGAATGACTGGCTGGCAAAGGGTGGTTGTGCGTCCGCTGACCCCCGCCCCGCCCCCCACCCTCCTCCCGTCCGGTAGAGGGCGTGGGTCGGGTCGGGTGTCTGGCGTGTTGGGGGGCGGGGGGGGGGGCGGTGTGCGTGAGTCGGTGATGGGCCTGTTGCAGACCGCCTCGCCCCGGGATTACCCTGGGATCAGGCCGGCCGCCCCACATGACAGACTGTCATTGCCCTGGTCAACTCATTGGCCCCCTGTCCGGCCGGCGGCCGGGAGCGCCGGGGCGGGCGGCACCAAAGTGGCCTTACGGGGGTCGGCGCCCCCTTGAAACCGGCGCCGGGCTCACCGGGCACACCGGGCTCACCGGCCTGCAGCGCCGGTCCCGATTTGCATGATTATTCCCACATCACGAGAGGCAGCAATGGACGTAGGATAATCGGGCCCCGTCGAGGATTGACCCCCCGGGCCGCCCCCCGTGTCCACCGCCGGGTTGTAACGGGAGCAGAGAGCACGCCGCCCGGCAGGCGCATCAGCGCCGGCCGCTCTGTAATAGCCCCCCGTGAGGCACCCGGCCTCATCACAAAGTCCAATAGAGACTTGTTTGTTGGTGGGTTGGTGGTGGTGGTGGTGGTGATGGGTGTGGGGGTTGTTGTTGTTAGATCAGGTGGGGTGGGGAGTGGGTGGTGGTGGTGGTGTGGTGGGTGGTGGTGGTTCAAGCCGTGTTGTGGTCGTAGAAGGCTGGAGGGTGGGGTTCATTGTATCGGGTTGGGGAAGGTGGGGGGGGGGGTGGAGTTGAATAGAACAGGTTTGAGGGGGTGGGGCCGGGCGGGGCGGGGCGGGGCGGGCGGGGCGGCGGGGCGGGGCGGGCGGGGCGGGCGGGGCGGGGCGGGGGCGGGGTGGGGCGGGGCGGGGCGGGGCGGGCGGGGCGGGCGGGGCGATGGTGATACAGTGTGAGACAACACGATGCGGGCAAGGAATAGGACCGGGCCGGATGGGGGTGGCGAGGTGGGGTAGAGAAAATGAGAAAGAGACAGAGACAGAGACAGACAGAGACAGAGAGAGGAAGATGGAGGCGCGAAAGAGAGGGGGGAGAAAGGCGGGGGCATTGGCGGGGCGGGGGCAGGCAGAGGGGCCACCGGCGGCCCACTGGACAAGTTCAAAGGGATCCAGACAACTGGCCCCGCCTGACCCGGGGTGGTTCTCATTTAGCGAACAGCGACGCCGGGACCGGGGTCCGGGCAGCCGGCGGCCGGGGAGGAGGGGTGGAGGGGGGCGCGGGGCCGGGGTGAGTGGCGGGCTGGGCTTTCTGAGAAGACCGGCACTGGCCGCTGGGGATCTCGGCCCCTCAGTTCTGCAACAACCGCAGTGGCCATGGCTGGGGTGGGGGTGGGGGTGGGGGTCTTTAGTGGCATCGCCCCCTCCCCCCCCAACCCCCACAGCCCCCAACCCACACAGGCCCTCTCCCAACCTTCACCCCGACCTGTCCAACCCTGTCAGTTGTATCATTCGCCAACTGGCCCGGGGGCCGCGCCTGCAACGTCTCACGGTGGCCTATGTTGACTCCCACCCCTGCCATTTTTTTCTCTCCATTTTTTCCTCTTTTTTTTTTCTTATACAAGGAAGAAGAAATTCAGCCAAATATTGACCGGCGCGGACAACAGCAAAGCAGAAGGGTGACTCTCCTGAAAACTGGTCGGCATGGGATGGGATTTTAAAACATCAATAAAAAAAACTTTCTACTTATTTTTTTTGCTTATACTTTTAATATTCAATGTTCAGATTTGATGTAAGAAATATGGGAAATAAAATAAACCGCGTGCAAGTTTGGTCTTTTTAGTTATGAGCTGTTTTTGTTCCCCCAAAAAACATTTTACAGTCAGCCATTTGTAACATAACACATGGGACATGGTTGTATCCTTACTACCATCTTTTATTGCATTGCTATATCAAACAAAACAGTTCCCAAATCAAAAGGAAGTATTTATTAAGATGTATGCATGCTTAAATTTAAAAAAAATATATTTGATGTCTTCAGAAATAACATTACAAATTTCCGCCACATATGTAACCAGTGGTGTCTGGATGCGACACAAATATTGTACACTAATTATTCAGGGAATAACGGCTGGGAATTACTTTTTTTTTTAAATCAATATAAGCACTACATATTTCTGTATATTATGCCATGATTAATATGCTTCTCAGTATGAAATTATTTAATTCTGCTTAGGTTTTTTTATTAAGCAGAATGTGTGGTGTCCTAAACATGTGTTATGTCTGAGCAACTAATAGTATACTGCCATATGACATAGCTTAATCATGGACTACACCTTGATTTTTTATCTCATCAATTTATATTTTACATATGTAAAGGGGAGCTTTCCCGCTTTCATTTGCAACCAAACAATTTTTTTAATTCAAATATTAGATCTTAACTCTCATTGTGACACTTGTGGCCAGTTTTCAGGTGAATGACCCAGATAGGCGCATAGACACTGAGTCCCCACTTTTTTCCCTCCTTTTTTTTGTAGGGCCGGAAAAGCAAGCACAAGCAAAACATAACCCAACCTCCTCAAATGTAGAAGCCCCGCATCATAAACAACACCAAGTGAGAACTGAGATGAGGACAACATTAATCAACCAACTTTAGAGTTGCAGGGTCCGATGATTTTGAGGTTCTGCCATATCTAACAAATATATCATAAGAACAAAAATTCTACATATTTTTAAAAGATAGTAAAAAAAAAAAAAAATTAAATATATTTTAATGTATATTTCTTAATATTTAAAATACATATTTTTTAATATTATTTCTTTTTTAATATTTATAAAAATGCATATATATATATATATATATATATATATATAGAATACATACACTGTCCTTATTATATTTATCATTGAAATAGGCCTTACTTATTAAATTTGAAATAACGTTGATTAATATAAATGGTTAAGTTCCTGGAGATATTTGAAGTGAAAACATGCATATTTATTTTTGGTGTGCACACCGAAAAGCTGGATGTAATTCTCTTCGGCAGTAAGACTAAGAGGTTCTATTAAAAACAACGCTATATTCTCCTGTATTTAACCAACAATATTTAAAGTTGCATAGTTCGGCAGTTTTGAGTTTGATTGTTTTTTTTACAGATAAATATATCAGGTCGATTATTATAATCGACCTTACTTTAATTTATATAGCAGGTTGACTATTATACTCGACCTTACTGTAATAAATATATCAGGTTGACTATTATAATCGACCTTACTTTAATATATATATCAGCTTGATTATTATAATCGACCTTACTTTAATAAATATATCAGGTTGACTATTATAATCGACCTTACTATGATTTGAAGTAACCTTTATTATAAATAGTAAGAAAGCTTGATGACATGTCAAGTGAAAATAGACTACCGTATATGCCCCAATAGACGCGCACTGCATGAGTGCAGACACACAGATAGGCGTCTATTTATTTCCCGTGGGCGCCAAGTAATTATTTGCGATGGTTTGTTTAAAATTAACATGTACTATGATTACATATGTAGATATTGTGAAACATTCATCACTGTTTATTATTTCATGGATTTGTTTTTGTCGTGCCTCTGAAATAAAGTGGGATTGTCTTATTTTATGTGCATTCAGTCTGAATGATCGTCAATTTGTGTGTGCTTTCAATCTTGAAATGGGGGGGGGGGGGTGCTTCTATTGGGTAGCGTGCTTCTATTGGGAGATATATGGTAAATTAATTGTAGTGTGAACGTTGAAATTCTGATGCCATAGACATTAGTGGTAATATATTATATTAAATTGACTCAGTATTCCCTTCTATGCAGCAAAATATTCCCTTCTATGCAGCAAAACATGCTTAATAAGTGCACTGCTCTACAAGTTGAACATCTAGAGTCAAAGCTAGCTAAGTATTTTGATGCAAGAACAGGTTAATGCTATGCAGCTTGTTGGCTTTGAGTATTATTCACTGGCAACATCTGAGCTCATATCAGGATGGGTACCGATTTATAACAGCGCATACTGATGTCAACTCTATAGTGCTGCCCCACTGGGACACCAAGCCACTGGCGTCATAACCAAATTTCCCGCTCATTCACATTATCCTGACACTGACCTAACCAATCCTTCCCCTATCCAAGCGCCAGGCTAGGTAGCAACGAGTATCAATTTAGTAAGTCGTCGGTTTGACGTCAAACTCCCGACCTTCCACACGGGAAGCCCTGCGCTCTTACCGATTCGGCCACCAGGGTCCGGTAACTACGCAGTAACTAACAACACACTAACTCAGTTCAGCAACCATTTCACCACCTTATCGCTATACAAGTACAAGTACAACTATCACCGATGTACACTATTCTCCTTAAACCTCACACACCTACAGCGCATAGAGCCCCTTGGCGCATAATGGTCATCGCAGGCCGTGACGTAGCAACTGCGGAATGCCACTCCTCCACTTAATCAGCGATAATTGTTGCTAAGTAACTAACTAGGGTCCACGTTTTACCAACAATCCCCCGAGTATTCCCACCAACACCAAGTACCCCCCCCCCCTCCACACACACACGAACCTTACATCACCAACCCTTGTATATTTATTCTTATGTGTATACAATCACTGTACCAATCCTCGCTACATTAAGCATGGTTGATGCAGGGTGTGGGGGTCACGCTCCCCTCTCTCTCGCCAAAGCTAATGTATTTACGAGGTTTTTGGAGTGGTTTTAGAGAGAGGAGAATTATCTAATTTAGCGTGGCGCCACCTGTCCAAGGTCCGCTGCACATCCGGGTCGGGAAGTCTTGGACCGAACCCGGTACAACGCCAGTAATTACAGACTGGTATTAACGTAATGACGCTCAACAGGTGCGCCACTGTGCAGGCGGGGAGGGAGGGGGGAGTGTGTGTGGTGTGGGGGGGGGGGGGGGGTGGGGGAGGGGGAGATGGGCGGGGGAGGGGAAGGAGAAGGGGGGGGTAGGGTTGGAGGTAGGGGTAGGGGCGGTGGGGGCTTGGGAGGAAGGGTGGAGGGAGGGAGGTGGGGAGGGGGAGAGGGAGGGGAATATGGGGTAGGGGTGGCGGTAGGGGCTATGGGGAGGGGGACGGGGGAGCGGGAGGAGGAGGGGCAGGGGCAGGGGGGGAGGGGAGGGGAGGAGGGCAGAATCAGTTTTCTTCATTACATTGCCTCAATTGCATCTACGTCAGATCACGTTCTAATATATATATATATATATATATATATATATAACATATATATTTATATATCATATACAAAACATAAATATAATGCCCCTATAAATTATAATATATTATATATGTATAATATATATACAATATATAATGTATATAATATATAAGACATAATAATTTAATCAATATAATATATAATACATAATAATTTAATATACATAATATACATGATATGTATAATATATAATACATAAACCATATATAATATATACTATTCAACATATGTGTATATATGTGTATATGTGTATCTGTGTATCTATACCCAGCAAGTATAAATATACATATATAAGTGTGTGTACGCGTATCCCATGCTAAATAAAATATATATGCAAGTTTTTGAATGTCTACTTTTTGGGGTGATTTTTAAAGAGGAAAAAAAACAACCGAGGCATAATTAAGCGACAATTGCAATTACTTGCATGGCGTCGCTAATTATGGGTAAGTACTGATACCCCAGAGGGGGGGGGGACAAGATAAAAATGGTTGAAAGTGTTTGCGCGTGCTGTGTTGTTAAGACTGGTGCTCAGTTAGGGCAGTAGTAAGTAGTGCACAGAAGGTCAAGGCTGTCAGCGAGCCGAGAGGGCACGCCGGGGTGGAGCTGGTTGGGTGGTGGAGCTGGTTGGGTGGTGGAGCTGGTTGGGTGGTGGGGGTGGTGGGGGTGTGGGGTTGGAGGGTATAAGTTGAAGCTGTCCATCGAGGGTAACGGCCCCGGTACCAGTGGAACCAGCGGAGCAACCACCGATACCAGGGCACCACCGGTACCAGAGCACCGCCGCACCGGCATGACCACCGGTACTACCACTACCACTACCAGAGACACCACTGGCACCACCGGATTCCACTGGTACCACCGGGAACCCTCGGCACCACCAGGAACCATCGGCACTACCGGGCACCACGGCGCACCACCGGGCACCATCGGCACTACTGGCACACCAACCGCAGCACCGGGCACCAGCAGCACCACCTGCAATACTGGCATCATTTGATAAAACTGGCACCACCAGGCACCACCGGCAATAGTGGCATGATTGGACACCAGTGGCACCACCGGGCACCACCAGCACCACCTGCAATACTGGCATCATTTGATAACAACGGGCACCACCGGGCACCACCAGCAATACTGGCATCATTGGACACCAGTGGCACCACCAGCACCACCTGCAATACTGGCATCATTTGATAACAACGGGCACCACCGTGCACCACCAGCAATACTGGCATGATTGGACACCAGCAGCACCACCGGGCACCACCAGCACCACCTGCAATACTGGCATCATTTGATAACAACGGGCACCACCAAGCACCACCGGCAATACTGGCATGATTGGACACCAGCAGCACCACAGGGCACCACCAGCACCACCTGCAATACTGGCATCATTGGACACCAGAACACCAGCGGCACCAGTGGCACCACCTGCACCTCAGGCACCACCGGAACTACCAAAGGGCACCACCCGCACCACCCGCGCCACTTGCATCTCAGGAACCATCGGAACCACCACCGGAACCACCAAGGGGGCACCGCCGGCACCACCGGGCGTCTGATTGCAGCATTGCACACTGACCCCAAGACTGAATAAATCATAAGCAGCCCGAAAACTTAATTAACCCTGTCGCTGCCCGGTCGGCCGGCCGGCCCGGCCCGGGCGGCGGGGCGGCGGGGCGGCGGGGCGGCGGGGCGGCGGGGCGGCGGGGGCGGGGCGGCGGGCGGCGGGGCGGCGGCGGGGCGGGGGCGGCGGGGCGGCGGGGCGGCGGGGCGGCGGGGGGCGGCGGGGCGCGGGGGGGCGGCGGGCGGCGGGGGGGCGGGGCCGGCGGGGCGGCGGGCGGCGGGGGCGGCGCGGGGCGGCGGGGGCGGCGGGGCGGCGGGGCGGCGGGGCGGCGGGGCGGCGGCGGGGCGGCGGGGCGGCGGGGCGGCGGGGCGGCGGGGCGGCGGGGCGGCGGGGCGGCGGGGCGGCGGGGCGGCGGGGCTGGAGTTGGCTGGAAGTTGAAGGTTGTGCCGGGCTTCGGAGTGGACGGTTGGTGGTGCCCCCTCCCCCTCTCCCTCCTTCCCCCGTCCCTCTCCCCCCTCCCCAGGCAAGCTGGAGATGAACCCGAACCCCCCTTGTGTGGGTTATGGATGGCTGGCATGCTACCGGGTCGCAACAAGCCCTGTCCGCTACCCGCTGTCCGGCCGCCTCCCCTCCCCCTCCCCTCCGCCCGCCTCCAACCTCCACCGCCGCGCCCCGATGGACAGGGCTGATAAGAATCCACAAGCCTCCCTTGGCAGTGCCGTCTTAATTCCCAACTGTCAGGCTCTTGTCCGCCGGCGTCGTGGACGCGGAGACCCGGGGACCCGGCCGCTCCTGGTGCCTTTAAGCCCCATGTCCCGGTGCCTCTTCCTCTCCCATTGGCCAATTTCAGATCGGGCGCGGTGGCTTAATCGGGAGGGCACGGGCCTTGCGTGCGGAAGGTCGGGAGTTCGCTTCCCGGTTGAGTCAAACCAATGAGTTTTATACTTGAAATTATACTTAAAATTTATACTTGCCACTCGGCATTAATAGGATAGGGCAAGGACTGGTTAGCTCAGTGTCAGGATAATGTGACTGAGTGGGAAATCGGGTCATGGTGTTGCCAGACAGATTTCCTAGTGGGGTAGAACTATTAAAGTCGCCATGAGTGCGAACTGTCACAAGTCGGTACCTGACCTGATATGACCTCAGATGTTGCTAAGATGTAAAACAACAACCCCAAATCAAACATGTCTGGTGTCTCATTGCTGACTGTTTGAAGTGATTCGATTATTGCTGATAACCCAAGTTGTGACAGCGTCAAACTGTGACAGTGACAGTGACAGTGACAGTGACAGTGACAGTGACAGTGACAGGTATATTGCCTTAGTGTTAGGATATTATAGCTACACCATTAACTGTTACCTCAATCGCCACATTGCTTAATGTCAGTACTCTGCAGTGCCCCTAATTGGGTCAAGACTAACAAGTCTTACTGTCTCGCTTGAGGATGGTAGATCTTTTTGTAAATGGTAAATGTGAGGCTAGTTCTCTTAATTGGATCATAAATGCTAGATTTACTGTCTTGTTTTCCCGGATACATTAAAAAGTAGTAAATATTTATTCTTTTGAATAATCTTGTGTGAGTGCCAAGGCAGGTCTTCCAGACTTAGATAATCACAGTTATTTACACTTGGTACACATAATAATGTGCTTTGCAATGATAATTGAAAATTGATAGGAAGTATAAATCTTCAACAACAACTAAGAGAAAGGTACAAGAGCTTTTGGAATGGTAATTGACAATTTCTAAGCGAAATGTACAAGAGTTCCTAGAATGTCAATAGACCAATTACTAAGTGAAATGTAGAAGTGTTGTTGGAATGTCAATTGACCAGTTACTATGTGAAATATACCAGCCTTCTTGGAATGCCAATATGACAAATATTAAGTGAAAGGCACAAGAGTTGTCGGAACAATTATGAAGTGAAATATACAGATTCAACTGGGTCAACATTGTTGACAAACGCACGCGTACTGCCCCCCACCCCCACCCCACCCCACCCCACCTTGCACACACAAAGAAACTCATTGCCCCCACACACACGCTACTAACACACACGCTGTCCACACACACTGCACCCAAACACTGCCCCCACACACTGCCCCCCACACACTGCCCCCCACACACTGCCCCACACACATTGCCCCCCCCACACTGCCCACACACAATCCGCCCACACACACCCACTGCCCCAAAACTGCCCCCACACAGCCCCCCCCCCACCACCACCCACACAACCCACACACACTGCCCACATACCAACCCTGACTGCCTCCTAGACACTGCCTCCCCCAACACACTGCCCCTACACGCACTGCCCACACACACACTGCCCACACACAATCTGCCCACACACAATCTGCCCACACACACCCACTGCCCACAAACTGTCCCCCACACACAGCCCACACACGCAACCCACCACACTGCGCACATACCAACCCAGATCGCCCGCCCCCACACACTGCTCCCCACACACTGCCCCCCCACACTGCCCCCACACACTGCCCACCCACACTTCCCCCACACACACACTGCCCACACACACTGCCCACACACACACACACACTGCACAGGCGCACACCACCCACCCTCAATCTGCCCACACACACTCACTGCCCACCGACATGGCCCACTCACACTGCCCCCCCCCCCCCACACATCCCAACCAAACTGCCCACACACAGTGCCCATCCCACCACAGACCACACAGACAAAGCTCTCCAACCCCTCCCCACAGCCCTCACACAAAAACACGCTGGTGCTATGGCTGCAGGCAGGCAGGGCACCAGCGGCATCATCCTGCTTCCAACATTCCTCAGAGACCGCCCCCACCCCCACCCCAGCGCTGCTGTAATACCAGATGGTCAGCGTGGTGCCCGGCACGCTCCCCACACAACGCGGCCCGCCATTCATCAACCAAAAGTGGACAGATGTGTTTATTATTACACAACCACGAGTAACCCACTTCCGCCTATTAGGGTGCCCCTGAGCAGCTCCCCCCGCACCCACCCACCCCACCCCCATTCACCCCAGATGGTCAGCTGACCCGCGCCCGGTGTCAACGACGCTGGTTGCCGAGTGATTAGCACAGAGTCGGGTACCCGAGGTGGCCGGGCATCAGTGCGCACCCAATCAGGGCGGTTTGAGGGGCCGCCTCCTCCCGTCCCCCCGCGCTGCTCCCCCCCCCCCCCCCAGCCCGGCATTGCCCGGCCGCTGCCTCCCCCCCCTCCCCCTCCCCCTCTCCCCCCGCCTGCCTTGCCGGCCCCTGCCCCCCCCCCCCCCCCCCCGCCTGGCCTTACCCGACCCCTGCCTCCCCCCTCCCGCCTGGCCTTGCCCGCCCTGCCCCCCCCCCCCCCCCCCCCCCCCCCCAGCCTGGCCTTGCCCGGCCCCTGCCTTGGCCCTACCCTCTCCTCCGCCTGGCCTTGTTCGGACCGTCCCCTCCTCTCCCCCTCACCCCCCGCCCAGCCTGACTGTGCCCCCCCCCCCCGCCCTTTGTAATAATGTCCCAACTGGGGCAAGTTGTACAAAAAAAGCACGCGTCCGTGGGAATAAGGTGTCGGATCAGGGGGAGCGGCCTTTAGTGTAGCCCCCCCCCCCCACCACCACACCCCCCCAAAGACACCACCCACATTATCCACACACACCGTCACCACACACCACCAACACCACAACGCAACACACACTCTGAGCCCCACATCTACACCCACCCACGCGACCCTCACGCATCCTACGTTCCCCACACAATGC
Source organism: Branchipolynoe longqiensis (assembly GCA_030323885.1). Lineage (NCBI taxonomy): Eukaryota > Metazoa > Annelida > Polychaeta > Phyllodocida > Polynoidae > Branchipolynoe > Branchipolynoe longqiensis. The sequence goes on along the minus strand of CM059186.1, from coordinate 8,258,768 downwards.
CCACATACCAACCCGGAACTCCCCCCCCCCCCCCACACACAACATACACTGCCCCACACAACACTACCCCCCCCCCGCCCCCACCAACACATAACCCCCACACACTGCCCATATACCAACCCAGACTACAAACCCATTCACACCCACACCCAAACACATCACACCCACATCCACCGACATTACACCCCCCCCCCCACAATCATCTCCCCCCACCTCAATACTCACCCAATTCGAATCGATTCTCGAAGCCACCCCCACACCACCACCCATCAACCCCATCACATCACACCACACCACCACACACCACACTCACTCACACCCCAGATACTGCCCACCATCACACACCTCACACCAACTAAACCCCCCACCCGTCCCATTTTACCACCTTGCTTTATCAGTTACTTTTCCTGTCGGTCATCACGAGGTCATCATACATGTGTGTGTAGAGAGAGAGAGGGGCAGAGAGAGGGGGGAGAGGGCGAGAGAAAGACCGGGAGAGAGGGAGAGAGAGAGGGAGAGAGATGGAGAGAGAGGAAGGGGAGAAAGGGAGAGAGGGAGAGAGCGCGGGCGAGAGAGGGAGAGGGAGAGAGCGAGGGGGGGGGGAGAGGGAGATAGAGGGAAAGAGGGAGAGAGAGGGAGAGAGGGAGAGATATAGAGACAGTGAGAGAGAGGGAGAGGGGAGAGAGAGGGGAGAGAGAGGGAGAGATACAGAGAGACAGTGAGAGAGAGGGAATGGGGGATCTCTTGAATTATTTGTCATCTGCCTAATTCCACAAAAAGCACAATGCTTTGCGGAGTGCCAGGATAACTGGTTGCTAGACCTCCGAATTAATCAATAATATGAATCAATACTATTAGGCTGTCAACACCGCCATGCAGGTCTATTGTCCCCCTCAAAATAAACCCACTTCATTAATTAGAACAGAAAATGGGGGGGGGAGGGGGGACAGAAAAAAAAGAAGATAGATCGACCTAGTATGATCGACCTAGTATGCAATATAATATCTCCCCAGCGGTGTATACATGTCTGTTTGTTTGTTTTTGTGTTTGTGTGTTTGTGTGTTTGTGTAGTATGCAGGTATTGCAGGTATTGCAATACCTCAAGGAGTTTGACGGCCCTGCCCTGCAGAGTTGTAAACCACTGCCTTGTGGTACAGGTTCTTGACAGAACCGAAGGCTAAGGGAGCAAACCCTAAACAGAAAACCATGTCACTGTGGCAGCATTAAGGGCGGTTCATGTATGGAACTCCCAACATCTCCCGACAAGCCACTGCAGGGACAAATAGTTTTGCGCCTGTGTTGATATGTTCTTGCCGGTGTGAAACCTCTATTTGCTCCCCGAGAGAGTGCCACTGGTAACTTGCAAAAGCCAGCAGCACTTCAACACTTTTGCAGGCAGCTTTCCTGTGTTTGTGTGCTTGTGTGTTTGTGTGTTTAACGACCACCCAGAACACAAAGGAAATATAGGCTATTTGGGGTCATACAGTTGTAAAACACAGTAAAAAAAGAACTAATTTAGTAAGAAAACCAGGCAACAAGAAAAATATAAGTATAAACTAAGGTTTGTTTGATTGTTGTTGTTTTACGTCCTAGCAACATCTAAGGTCATATCAGGATGGGTAAACTAAGGTAACATCTATATTTAAAAACGATATAAGAGGTAAACTACAGTTTACCCGCAATAGATACGACAACCTGTACGAATTTCCGCGAAAAGGCGGAATTCCCCCCATATTATTAGCACCATCAGGGTCACGGAATCGCGAGAAAATACCGGAAGTCAGGCTTCAACTATCCTTGTGGTGGGTATGGCATTGTGAACACGTCATTATTTCTTGCTTAGTTTTATATTCTAGCAACATCTAAAAATCATACAATTACCGGATTCAAATTAACCAATCATTGTCATATATACAACCTGATTCCTTTGGCATAACGCTAATCGGTAAATATAAGAAAATCGCTGGAAATCCGCGAAATCGCGGAAATCTGTCATCCCTGTGTTATGACACACCTTTACACCTGCCAGGTAGGTACAGACTGTTGATGATGCACTCCCCCTAAGACGCCCTCTGGCGTGATGAGAGTCGTGCCTTATGGATCCCTACAGAGGATCCAACAAGGGTGGGGGTGGGGGGTGGGGGTGGGGCTCGGCTAATGCCCCTTTGTACCTGGCAGCAGCACAGGTGACCAGTGAGCGTGAGGCTGGAGACACACACCTGATTGCCTGCGTCCCTTGATTATGTAGGGCCGCTAGGGTGCGCCACCTAGCCCACCTGTGTGTGGTAGGTTTTGTTTGTTTGTTGTTGTTTTACGTCCTAGCAACATCTAAGGTCATATCAGGACGGGTACTGACTTGTGACAGTGCGCACTCATGGCGAATGTTATAGTGCTGCCCCACTGGGAAATCAGGCTGCCAGCACCATGACCTGATATCCCACTCAGTCACAATATCCTGACACTGAGCTAACCACTCCTTGCCCTGTCCTATTAAAGTGGAGCGCCAGGCTAGGAAGCAACAAGTATCAATTTTAAAGTCATTGGTTTGACTCGATCGGGAAATGAACCCCCGACCTTCCGCACGCGAGGTCCACGCTCTACCGATTAGGCCACCGCGCCTGGTACTGTCTGGTAGGTAGAACATACACTTCTAAAATAAGGTTGATTTATAACAATCAATTTAATATATTTATCTCAGAAAAATGACAGCAACTGGTTAGAGGGTGGATGGGTGAGTGGAGAGTGAGGGAGTGAGAAGTGGGTGGGTGGAGAGTGGGTGAGTGGGTAGTGGTGGGTGGAGAGTGGGTGGGGAGCGGGAAGTGGACAGTGTGGAGTGGGTGAGTTGGTGGGTGGAAGTGGGGAGTGGGTGGGGGGGAGGGTAGTGGGTGGGGTGGGTGGGGGAGTGGTGAGTGGGAGTGGGGGTGAGGGTGGGTGAGTGGGTGAGTGGGAGTGGGTGAGTGGGGAGTGGGTGAGTGGGAGTGGTGGGGGTGAGTGGGGAGTGGGTGAGTGGGGAGTGGGTGGGTAGGGAGTGGGTGGGTGGGGAGTGGGGAGAGGGTGAGGAGGGAGTGGGTGAGTGTGGTGTGAGTGGGGGAGAGGGTATGGGAGTGAGTGGGAAGTGGGGGGAGTGGGTGAGTGGGGTGAGTGGGTGGAGTGGGGAGTGGGGTGGGTGGGGAGTGGGGAGAGGGTGAGTAGGGAGTGGGTGAGTGGGTGAGTGGGGAGAGGGTAGTGGGAAGTGAGTGGGAAGTGAGTGGGGAGTGGGGAGTGGGGGAGTGGGTGAGTGGGGAGAGGGTAGTGGGACGTGAGTGGGGAGTGGGTGGGGAGTGGGGAGTGGGTGAGTGGGTGAGTGGGGAGTGGGTGAGTGGGGAGTGGGTGGGTGGGAAGAGGGTAGTGGGGAATGAGTGGGGAGTGGGTGAGTGGGGAGTGGGTGGGTGGGGAGTGGGTAGGGCGGAGTGGGTGGGCGGGTAGTGGGGAGTCTGGAGTGGGAGAGGGTAGTGGATTGGTGGGTCGAGAGTGTGGTATGCTGGCAGGTAGATAACCCTGGAGGAGTGAAATAGATCGGGTGTCTGTGGATCAGGGGCTGTCTGACAGGGACACGTGAGGGATTGGTCTGCACACGTGTTCCATCCAAGATGGCCGCTCCCCTCCAGTGACAGTACACGGGGGGAGGGGGCGATGGGGGGAAGGGGGGGGGGATCTTCCACTTGTTTGTTCTTTATTCACAACTTCATATTTGTTTGTTCAATTTTTCTATCATGGTAACGCAGCATCCAGACCCATGATGGTCGGTTGTTGGAGTCTTACATACTGGTAACATATAAGGGCATATCAGGACGGGTATTGACTTGTGGCAGTGCACACTCATGGCAACTTTAACACACTGACCCACTTGGAGAGTACCGGCACCATGACCCGATATCCCAATCAGTCACATTATCTTGACACTGAGCTAACCAGTCCTTGCTCTATCCTATTCATACCAAGCACAAGGATAGGTAGCGACATGTACCAATTTTAGTAAGTCATTAGTTTGACACATGCAGGTTTCAAAACTCCCAACCTTCCACATATGAAGGCTGCTCTCTTACCGATTTGGCCACCATTTCCCATCAGTCTTTGCCCTATCCTAGTATTAATGCTAAGCTCCAGGCTAGGTAGCGACAAGTATAAATTTGAGTTTGGTTTGACTCGACCGGGATTCTAACTGCCGACCTTCCCACACACATAAAGCAGGTGTTCTAACCAATTCAGCCGCTGCGTCTGATTCACAAGTCCAGGGCCATCTCTCTCTCCATCTAACAGCGTCCCGACCCACTATTCTCCATAGCTGATCTCGCGCTAAATGATCCTCCACTCAAACCGGAAGTGCAGAACATACTGCGCATGCGCTCTGCGCACAGCCGCAGATTTTAATTAGTCAACCGGATGCGCCGTTGAAATGTGCCCGTGAGGGGGTAATTTGGTCTGCACCAACCCCCTCCCCCTCCCCCCCCCGCGCCCCACTCTACGCCCAGAGGAACGGAAGGACAATGGCTGCCGGCTGGTTCGTCCCGTCCAGGGTAACTAATGCGCGGCGCATGCGCATTAAGGACAGCGGTGTACTGGAGGAGCAACACGAGCCGGGGTGGTGTGTGCGACAGGGGTGTGGTAAGGAGAGCCCGGAGTCAAAGGGAGGGTGACAGGCATTCTGGCACACCGGTCACCCTCATACACTCCCCGACCCACACCAACATACACCCTTATCTCACACTGTCACCCTCATACACTCCCCGACCCACACCAACATACACCCTCAACTCACACCTAACTCACACACACACACCCTCAGACACCCTCAACTCACACCCTAACTCACACACACACCCTCAGACAGCCTCAACTCACACATAACTCACACACACACCCTCATACACCCTCATTTCACACCCTAACTCACACACACACACACCATCAGACACCCTCAACTCACACCTAACTCACACACACACCCTCAGACACCCTCAACTCAACTCACACCCGAACTCACACACACACACCTTCAGAGACCCTCATCTTACACTCTAACTCACACACACCCTCACCCACACTGCATACACCCTCATCTCAAACCCTAACTCTCACACACCCGAACTCTCACCCAAACACACCTAACTCTCAGCCGAACACCCACCCAAACACACCCTAACACAAACCAACCACCCTAACAGTAACACACCCTAACACACAATCTAACACACAATCTAACACGCACTCTAACTGACAACATAACACACACCCCAACACACACCCCAACACACACCCTAACACACACCTTAACACATCCCCTAGCACACACCTTAACACACACCCTGACACACACCATAACACTCTAAAAACACCCATCTAACAACACACTCAAACATCATTCCAACACACACCTTAATATACATATAACACACACCACCACGCCCTTCACACACCACCACGGGGCAGGTGGCAGGTCGGGCAGTGGAGCCTGATGATGTCAAGACGGTGGAGTGGATGATAACATCTGAACGACTGGACAAACCGAAAAACCGACGGGAGGGTGAAGGCGTGTGGAGGGGTAGAGGCGTGCGGGGGTGGGGGTGGGGTGGGGGCGGGGAGTGGGGGGGGGGCTGCGTAATGGTGTGGTAACGGTTAGTTGGTGTAGTAATAATTGTGTGCATGTGTGGAGTTGGTAGGTGGTTATGGGTGGGTGTTTGTGAGTGTTGGTGAGTGGTGGTTGGTGGTGGGTGTTGGTGGTGGTGGTTGGTGGTGGTGGTTGGTGGTGGTGGTTGGTGGTGGGTGTTGGTGGGTGCTGGTGGTCATGGGTGTTGGTGGGTGTTGATGGTGGGTGTTGGTGGTGGGTGTTGGTGGTGGTGGTTGGTGGTGGTGGTTGGTGGTGGGTGTTGGTGGGTAATGGTGGTCATGGGTGTTGGTGGGTGTTGGTGGTGGGTATTGGTGGGTGGTGTTGGTGGTGTTGGTGGTGTTGGGGGTTGGTGGTGTTGCTGCTGGTGGTGGTGTTGGTGGTGTTGGTGGTGTTGGTGGTGGGTATTGGGTGTTGGTGGGTATTGGTCGTGGTGGTGGTGGTGGGTAGTGGTGAGGGTGGGTGATGATGGTGGTAGTGTTGGTGGTGGTGGTTGGTGGTGGGTGTTGGTGGGTATTGGTGCTCATGGGTGTTGGTGGGTGTTGGTGGTGGGTATTGGTGGGTGGTGGTTGCTGGTGGGAATTGGGTGTTGGTGGGCGTTGTTGGTGGGTATTGGTGGGTGGTGTTGGTGGTGTTGGTGGTGTTGGGGGTTGGTGGTGTTGCTGCTGGTGTTGGTGTTGGTGGTGTCGGTGGTGTTGGTGGTGTTGGTGGTGTTGGTGGTGTTGGTGGTGGGTATTTGGTGTTGGTGGGTATTGGTCGTGGTGGTGGGGGTGGGTAGTGGTGAGGGTGGGTGATGATGGTGGTGGTGTTAGTGGTGTTGGTGGTGGGTATTAGATGTTGGTGGGTATTGGTGGTGGTTGGTAGTGGTGAGGGTGGGTGATGATGGTGGTGGTGGTCGTGGTGGTGGTGTGTTGACAGATGGGATGGTCTGGGTGTGGGTGGAGTTATGTGGGTGGATCTCGTTTGTGAGTGTGCGTACGTGTGTATATCGGTGGTGGTGGGCAGTGCGTGCGGCCCCCTGGCGGGACGCGTGGGGGGGGGGGTAGTCAGTAGTCAGTAGCCCCTAACACCGGCCCGGTATTAACGAGCAGCTATGAGCAGCTCACAGCCACACGTGACATTTGCAGGTACCGGGCATCAATCTGCAGGAAGGACCCAGTCAGCTGTGAGCTGTGACGTGTGTGCTGGGGATGTGAACTGTGTGATATGAGCTGTGGGCTGTGGGCTGTGAGATGTGAGCTGTGGACTGTGGGCTGTGAACTGTAGGATGTGGGCTTTGGGCTGTGAGCTGTGAGATGTGAGTTATGGAATGTGGGCTGTGAGCTGTAGGATGCGGGCTGTGGGCTGTGGACTGAGCTGTGGTCTGTGAGCTATGGGATCTGAGTTATGATCTGTAAGCTGTGAGCTTATACTTGTGGCCTGTGTGATATGCGCTGTGAGCTGTGAACTGTGCGCTGTGAGCTGTGAGCTATGAATTGTGTGTTGTGAGCTGTTCACTGTTTGTTATGAGTATGAGCTGTGAGCTGTGGCTTGTGACGTGTGAGCTGTGGGCTGTCATATGTAGATTGTGAATGCGAGCTGTGGGCTGTGATCTGTACGATGTATGTTGTGAGCTGTGAGATGTGGGCTGTGAATTGTGAGCTGTGAATTGTGAACTGTGGGCTTAGCGCTGTGAGTGTGAGCTGTGGGATGTTATATGTAGGCTTTGAGTTGTAGGCTGTGAACTGTGCGCTGTGAGCTGTGGAATCTGAGATGTGGGCTGTGAGCTACTCCTGTTACTAACTGCCAGGAGCCCCGGGAGCAGCTCGGGACATAAAGGGAGCGTGTGTATGAAGAGCGAGTGTGAGTATGTGTGTGTGGTTGATGCTGACATTCAGGTGTAGGTGGTGCGGGGGACGGGGGGGGGGGGGGGTAGGAGAGTTGGCCCTGTCACCGCGCGGCTGAGTGATAAGGAAGCTGGTCAAGCTGCGGGCATGCGCAGAGGCTGCGCAGGCAATTGGGGACACCGGCAATGAGCAGCTCAAGGTGACCGGGGCAGGTGTGACAAACATCAGCCGGGCGCGCCGGGCATTGGTGCTGACAGGCGACGATGGATGGCTGCGGCCGGCCCCGGCCTGGGTGAGGGCGGGTTGGGGGGGGGGCGGGAGGAGGGTGGGAGGGAGGGCGGGGGAGGGGGAGAGAGAGAGGGTGAGGTACCGGAAACGGCCAGCCCCGCCAGCAACAACAATTCGCTCTAATTGCGGAAACTGCAGTGAGGACTTGTTGGTCAATGGGCGGAGGGTGGGTGGGAGAGTGGAGTGGGTGGGGGTGGGTGGGGACGGGGAGGCTTGGTGGCCGAGCCAGAGCTGCCAATTGGAGCAGACAGCATGATTGGTGGTGCCGACTCGGAGCCCTGACAAGGCCCTCAGCCCGCGCTCGCCGCCGCTGGGTCCGGCCGGCCGGCCGGCCGGCGGACCAACCAAAGGGGGCGATGAAGGAGGGTTGTGGGTGGGAGGGACGGTGGGAGGGGGGGAAAGAGGCCGGGGGTTGGCCACAAAGACCAAGCCTTGTCCTGCATCCTTATTAGTCGGCCGTCAAGCCGGGCAGCCAGCGCGGGCCCTAACTGGCAAAGTGCAAAGGGCGCCTTCTCCCCGTAATGGCGGCTAACAAACTTAGGCCGCTGGAATAAAGCCGGCCGATTTGGCGCCGGCCATCACATCAGCAGAAGCCGGCTCCCCCCTCCAACCCCCTCCCCCCCCCCCGGCCCTGAACCCCCGGGGCAGGCGCAGCGCACACCGGACGCCTGGGCTATTGGAGCCGGGTGATAGATCGCCGCCGCCCCGGCCGCGCGCACCGGCACATACTCGCCGTAATGGCCGGCAATTCTCAAGACGTGGCCGGGCCGGGCACGGCCGAGCTTCGGCCGGGCATTAATGCACAAATGGCATTAGGACAAATAGAAGGCGGCGCGCAACGCCATACAGACGCGCGTCCCAGCAGCACTGATGGGTCCTGATGGACACCCCCCCCCCCCCCCCCCCCCCCCCCCCCCCCCACAACCTCCTTCAGTGTCTCGCGTGCCGCTGCTGCCCCCTAGTGGGAGCCGGGCGTGCTGGGCCCCGGGAATTATAGGCCTCGGCCATAATGACCAGGTTAATCAAAATGCATTCCACTAATCCTGACCAATCCCGCGCCTGGTGCAGACTAATGCAGCCGTGTGGTGGTGTGGTGGTGGTGTGGTGGTGGTGGTGTGGTGGTGGTGGTGTGGTGTGGTGGTGTGGTGGTGTGGTGGTGTGGTGGTGTGGTGTGGTGGTGGTGGCGTGGTGGTGGTGTGGTGGTGGTGGTGGTGTGGTGGGGTGGTGGTGTGGTGGTGGTGGTGTGGTGGCGGTGTGGTGGTGGTGGTGCTGCTGCTGCTGATGGTCGTGGTGGTGATGGTGTTGGTGTCAGTGGTGGTAGTGATGGTGGTGGTGTGGTGGTGGTGTGGTGGTGGTGTGTGGTGTGTGGTGGGTTGGTTGGTGGTGTGGGTGTGTGGTGTGGTGTGGTGGTGGTGTGCGGTGGTGGTGGTGATGTGGTGGTGTGGTGTGGTGGTGGAGTAGTGGTGGTGGTGTGGTGGTGGTGGTGTGGTGTGGTGGTGGTGTGGTGGTGGTGGGGTGGTGGTGGTGGTGGTGGTGTTGTGGTGGTGTGGTGGTGGTGGTGTGTGTGGTGGTGGTGGTGTGGTGGTGGTGGTGTGTGTGGTGTGTGGTGGTGTGTGTGGTGGTGTGTGTGGTGGTGGTGGTGGTGGTGGTGTGGTGGTGGTGTGTGGTGGTGGTGGTGTGTGGTGGTGGTGGGTGGTGGTGGTGTGGTTGTGGTGGTGTGTGGTGGTGTGTGGTGGTGGTGTGTGGGGTGTGGTGGTGTGGTGTGGTGTGGTGGGGTGGTGTGGAGTGGGGTGGGGTGGTGGTGGTGGGTGTGGTGGGTGTGGGGGTGAGGTGGTGATGTGGTGGTGGGTGTGTGGTGTGGAGGTGTGGTGTGGTTGGTGTGGGTGGTGGTGGTGGTGGTGTGTGGTTGTGGTGGTGTATGTGGTGTGGTGTGGTGTGGTGGTGTGGGTGTGTGTGGTGGTGTTATGGTGGTGGTATGGTAGTGGTGGGTGTGATGGTGGTGGGTGGGGACGATGGTGATGGTGGTGATGTGGTGGTGGTGGTGGGGATGGTGGTGGTGGTGGTGATGGTGGTGGTGGTGGTGGTGGTGGTGGTGGACGCAGTGGATACTTAAAGTTAAGGGGCACAGTTGTTTTAGTGACCCGTGCCTGAACAGCAGGAGTGTGGGGAGTGTGGGGGTGGGTGAGAGGGGGAGAGGGGACAGGGGGGAGAGGGGAGAGGGGAGAGGGGAGGGTGGGGGAGCGGAGAGCGCGCATCCACGAGGGTTAACGACCTGCGATGCGTCCTACACCAAGCTTACTCTCAGTTTGATGGAAGCAGAACCGGCAGAGGAGGAGAAGGAGGAGGAGGCTGTGTGGGAGAGGTGTGTGGGGGGGCCATCACGCCGTCAGACCGCCACACCACCACACCACCACACCATTCCCCCTCCTCTTCAATGCAGTGATGGCATCTCTCGTGAGGAGGCGTAAACAATATCTAGCCACCGAAGAGATCACAGACACAACAATAGTCTGCTACACAGATGACATCGCCATCACCTGCTCCCAAACTTGACAACCCAAGAACAGGATCTTCCTGAATAAGTTCTGGAAACTTTAGAACATCCAACACCAGGCTGCCAGGCTTGTCCTCTGTGTTCCCAGCACCACCAAGATTGAGATCCTCCTCCTTGAATCCGGCCTCCCTCCCCTCCACCCATGAGGCAAACAACTTCTCACCACCCACCTCATAAGAACCCTCTCCTCAGGCCTTTCATCACCAATCCGCAGAGCTGCGGCCTACCTCTGAGATGGGACCTTCCTCCATCACTAAACTGACCACCACTGCTTCTCGAGCCACCACCAACTCAGAAGGAACAAGTATGGAACCCTTATTCAATAAGCTGGCTCTGGTACACCCTGGTCAGAACTAACATCCCCCATCCAGTCGGCCTTCCTGCTTCTAGGTAATTCACTGTCAACTGCTTCAGGACTGCCTACCGCCATTGGATTGATGTCCCCAACCTCCAGCACTGTCCCTGTGGCACTAAGACCTTCAATGGGGCCCACCCCTTCGCCTCATGTGGTGCCATCAACAGATCTGCCATCACTGACTTCATGGAGGACTCTGACCGCCAACTCAATGACAATAGGGCCACTCTGCCCATCCTCTCTAGGATTTCCAAGTCATTCTGGAATGCACTTGCTCGCTTCTACCGCCAGAACGCAGATATCATCAACTCTGTCGGTTGCCCAGAACCTGACACCAAGGACTAGCAGGCCCCACCTCATCCCCATTCCTGACTTGACACCACTACCAACTAACCACTAATTTTCAATAACAACTAACAGGTTACCCCACCCACTGCCTAGCTAATTCCATTCTCACTTCACTTCTTCCTCTGGCCTTGGCCGGACGTACTGTGCATACCTGTGAATCTGGAGGGACTGAAGTTTGTATCCTGGTCAAGTCAAACCATTGAATTATAAAATAGGTACCTGTTGGTGCTTGGCGCTTGGCATTATGAGGTCAGGACAGGGACTGGGTGCACAGTGTCAGGATAATGTGACTGTGTGGGACATCAGGTCATGATGCCGGCGGTCTGATTTCCCAGTGGAGCAGCACTAAAAAGTTGCCATGAGTGCTCGCTGTCACAAGTTGGTGCATGTCCTGGTATGGCCTAAGGTCTTACTGGGGTGTAAAACTAGACCAACCACCCAGCCTCTCCCGGCCCTCTCAGAGGACTGTGGTTGGGGTCTTAGACTGCCTTTTTCCTTCCTCCCCCCCTTCCAATTTCTCTGACCACTACCCATCAGAAGCTAACTCCCAACCACATAGCACCACTTTCAGTGGTGCCCATACAGTGCTGCAGATTTGCAGCCTTCAGAACACCACTGCGACTCAAAACTCCCCATATGTTTTAAGATTGTTGATTGTTAGAATCTAACCTCACTTTATTCTGAAGGACCTTTGATTACAAAGGCCGACCGTTAGACATATCCAAAGTAAAAACACACAAAATACATTTTGGCATGCACAACTAAATGTTGGATAGTAGAGGTCTCAGCAGTGCAAGGATCTATTTAATTGAATTAGTGTCCATGAAAAAAGCTGAATGAATGCATGAAAAGGCTGAATGAATTCAACGGTGGATACTTTAGCCTTATAAGTCCTACATATACTTCTAGCCTAGTTACTTATGCCAGGTACACACCTACCGTTTATCCGCACCCACCTACCGTATACGATCTAAAACTGCCCATTTCGCGCACAAAAGTCGTTAGGTGTGCGATCCCCTAGCACACCTACCGATTGCGATTCGCGACTTAAAACTCAGTTTTAGGGCTAAAACTGCTTGCTTGCGATTGCGATTCGCGATTCGAAAAATGAATCGGCTCGTTTTCAGTCGGAAGCGGGATGGGATGGGGTCGCGAGTTTTAGTGCACGAATCGCATACGGTAGGTGTGTACTTGGCATTAGTTTCTGAGCAGGTTTCACCCAAACCTCCATCACTATCATAGTTTCATACAACGCACTCGCTATTCACAGAGCTGCTCTGCGAACTATTGCCAACAATACTGTAATTAACAGAGCTGAGACCAACCAATCAGCATACATCATTTTACTGCGCATGCGCATGTGTATGTGCAGAATTATTTAGAATTTTGATTTGGTCACAATTTTAGAAAATACTGTATGTATTGTTAAAGATTAATTCTTTGTGCTTTTATGACATTTACTGAAACAAGTATTCATTTATGTATTATATTATTAGCTAGGGATGGTGAGAGTAGCTCTGTCAATAATAATTCTTCTTCTGCTAATTCGCAGAGCAAAGCAGCTCTGCGAATAGCCTCGTCCATGATACAATTCTAGCCCTGGTAGAGCCTGCACCCAAACCCTCTGTCACTATCTTATAATTGTTGTCCATTCTGTCACTAGTAAAGTAGTATATAATTGTAGTTCTGTTAGTTAGCATTGTTTTGGAAACAAACATTTTCTTGAAGATTTATACTGCCTATCATGGATAAGTCTGAATAGGCTTGTTTTCACAATTAGACAGTTTGTCAATAGAAAGCCCGAGCCTACACTTTTACCGACCCAAGGGATTTTTAACCTCCCACACCACATTGACATGGTATGAGAGCAAGTGGCCTTTGATGACGCTGTAAGTTATACACAGTGGTGGAAATCCAAATTGGCAGAGGTGGGGCACAGGGAATCGAACCACTGACCTTCAGATTAGGAGTCCGACCTAGAAAAAAGTCAGACACTCTAACCACTTCGCCACAGAGATGCACCAGGAACTCTGTCGCCATAATATGAGCAAGGCACTGTTGGTTAGTTCATTTGCAGCCTGTACCTAAGCCCTTGCCACCATCATGTACTGTAAGTCTAGCCCTGTTACTAACTAACACAACATCAACACTGACAGTGTTACTGTTAGTTAGCTCTAGTTAGGTCTGCACCAGAACCTGCAATATCTAGAAACACATCTAGAGATAGCCTAGATAACAGATTCACCCTGTACTCGCAGTACATGGGTGAACGACAACGTAGCATAAATACGGGTGAAAATAGCTTTAGTATGGAACAGGAAGTAGAATGCCTGGCTCCAGTGTCAAATGGGTACTTATATCGGCACAGAGTTGGTGAAATGGGAGAGAATGCAAAAAGATAAGATGGCGGCAATAGAACGCTGTCGATTTCACTTTTAAAGTCTATTAAACTGCATGTTTTATTACATTTTTCAACTCAAAGGTAGCAGGGAAATATAAAAACATATATAAAGAATAAATGTTGCTTCTTAGATTGTGAAGTTAGGCTCTGATTTCATTTCCCCACTTTTTCGACAGCTTTTGTATAGGGTTGGTATTCACCCGTGTACTGCAACTTGTGCAAGTACGCAGTGAATCATTTATCGAGAGATAGCCCTGCCAACCACCCTACCACCCTACCACCCTACCACCCTACCAACCTACTACCCCTGCTGCCCGCGGCACCCTGTACGCCCGGCTGCCGTGGCCCTGGATAACCCCGGTCTGTGGCGCCCCCTGGCGGGTGACACAGCCCACTACCGCCCGAACACGGTCGTCACATGCGCCCGCCTGACAGCACCGATTTAGCACTCTGGGAGACACCGGAGTCTCCCCGAGGGTTGCCCACCACCCACCCCCTACTCCCACACCACCCCTTCCACCCAACAACAACAACCCACCCACTGTATCCCACCCACCCATTGTTTCGTGCCGGTTGCGCAAGTCTGACGCAACCCAACTTAAAAATGCATGATTTTTAATTGGGGCCCAGTTGGGGTAGGCCGGCTGTGGTGAAGGGGGGAGGGGGGAGGAGGTGTAGAGGACGGGGGAAGGGGAGGAGGGGAGGGGAGGGGATGATAGCGGGAGCGGAGGGGAGTGGGGGGGGAGGGGAGGGGAGGGGATGAGAGGGGAGGGGAGTGGAGGGAGTGGGAGGGAGGGGAAGGGAGGGGGAGGGGTGGAAGGGAATGGGGGGGAGGAGAGAAGAGGTGGGGGAGGGTAGGAGAGGAAGGGAGGAATGGGGAGGGATAGGAGGGTAGGGAGGTGAGGGGAGGAGAGGGAAGGGGACAGGAGAGGATGGAGCTGAATGGGGGTAGAGGAGAGGAAAGAAGAGGAGGGAGGGGAGAGGAAGGGAGTGGAGAGATGGAGAGGCGATGGAGGAAAGGGGAGGGGAACGGAGGGAGACGAGGACAGGAGAGAAGAGGAGGGGATGGGAGAGGAAGGGAGGGGAGAGATGGAGACGGGAGGGAGGAAATGGGGGGGGGGGGAGGGAGGGAGGAGAGGAGAGAAGCGTAGAGAAGAGGAGGGGAGTGGAGGAGAGGGGAGGGGATGCTGGTTGGTGGCTGGGGTGCAGTAGCTGGCCGGGTGGGTGGTTGCGGGTGGGGGTGGGGGGCTGGATAGTGGGTGGCTGCGGGTGGCGGTGGCTGTGGGTGGGATTTTTGAAACCACAAAGGCAGAACTGAATCTGGTGATTTATCAAACGCGGGCACCTTGTCCGTTCTGCACGCCGTGTCTGGGTAACAAAGCACGGTCATTTACATCTTGTAATTTGTCTTATTACATTGCTACTGCCCCCGGATTAATTGTCGCTATGGAGACCCCCCCCAAACCTCTCTCTGTACCCCCCCCCCCCTCCCTCCCACCGCCACACCCCACCACCCTCTCTCTTTAACTCCCTTACCGGGCGCGGTGCATGGACGAATCGGTAGAGCACAGGCCTATCGGGAGTTTGATTCCCATTCGAGTCAAACCAATGACTTACAAAACTGATACTTGTCGCTTCCTAGCCTGGTGCTCGGCTTGAATAGGATAGGGCAAGGACTGGTTAGAGTCGCTTCCTAGCATGGCACTCGGCATTGATAGTATGACGGCAAGGACTGGTTAGTTCATGTCAGGATAATGTGACTGGGTGGGATATCGGGGCATGGTGCTGGAGGCGTGGTTTTCCAGTGGGACAGCGCTATAAAATCGCCATGAGTTTGCATTGTCACAAGTTGGTACCCATCCCGACATGACCTTAGATGGTGCATCGATGTAAAACTCTAACAACCAACCCTCTCTCTCTCGCTCGCTCTCTATCAGTCTCTGCCTCTCTGTCTCTCTGACTCTCTGTCTCTGTCTCTCTGTCTCTCTGGCCTTCCGGCCTGCCATTCATTTCGTCGTTACGGAAAGCTGACAACAGTAATGGCATAAAAGGTCCTCATAGTCCTATCTACCACCCAGTCATCTACCAATGTACGGATTACCCCCCCCCCCGGCCCCGCCACACACACACACGTAAACACCCGCGCACAGCAACCCACATACCCACACACCCATACTCCCACCCATTAGAAGTAGACCACCAATGTGCGGTTTGCTATTCACCCACACACACTCACACACACATAGCCCCACACGCACCTACACGTACACCTGCACATCCAGATTTCAGAATCCACAGAACATCAATTGTCGATTTACTGTTTATCCCCCACCACACACACACTCACACATACCCTACACATACAATACACACGCTACACACCCTAACACATACCCTCCACACATAAGCCGTGTTCACACGGACAAAATGTGAGGCGTATCACACAAATCGAATCAGGTGAGGCAAATTAGGCGCCCGTTCACACGGACACTGCGTGAGGCGGAAGTGGATATCCGCGCATGAGCAAGTCCAGGCTAACCAGCGCCATTTTGGGTTCGACGACGCGGCACCAGAGAGTGTGGGTTCGACCTAGATATGTATTTAATGATTCGTATTGGTTTGGAACGGTCTGGGCAGTGAAACCCTAAAAATAAATGATGAAAAAAATATCAAAATAAATCGAATCAGACAAATCGCCTCACGTAGACTACCTCGCTTAGGTGGTCTACAGGATCCGCATCACGTGAGTCGAATCAGCCCTAATCCGCCTCAGACGTCCGTTCAGACGACGAATCTGATGCGAACTATACAAGTCGCTTTCTACGAATCGATTTACATCGTCCGTGTGAACACGGCTATACACTCACACACAAACATCCAGTTCAATTGGCGATTCACGACTTAGCCCCCCCCCCACACACACACACTCACAGACATACCCCCCCACACACACTCACAGACATACCCCCCCCCACACACACACTCACAGACATACCCCACACACACTCACAGAAATACCCCCACATAGACCCTGCACACAACCACACATCCATGCAGTGGTCGGTGTAATGTGTTACTCACTCCCACTCCCACCCCCACCCCACCCCCACTCCCACACTCACATATCCATGAGCTTTGAATTGTAACCGAGCACACATAATAGAGGGTATTCCCGTGACGTCATCAACCGGATGCGCGGCCATTGTGGCGATATCAACCAGTAAACAACATGCCGGTTGCAGTACCATAGTAGATCATTCTTTCAGTTTTATTCCAAATTAATAGAAATGCAGAATCCTATCCATATAAATTTAATAGAGTCTTTTCGTTGAATTTGTTTTCTATATGTGTGCCAAGCGGATTGTTTCTAGGTGGTGTAGTTTTAGATATTATCACTTTTTCTGTCTGAAGATTGCTCACGGTCATTGACAATGCATTGAGTTTGTTGGGTTTGTTATTGTGGTTGTATTGCCACAATGGCCGCACTTCCGTTTAACATGACGTCACTGCATACCCTCTATACCTACACACCCACACGCCCCCACGCCCACACCTCGCAACCCCCCTCCCCACACACACACACATTTGAACCACCCACCGTCACCTCCATACAAATCCCAGCAACACCTCTTACCCCCCCTCCAACACACACACACACTCACTAACAAGTCCAATGGTTATGCTCCAGTCTGTGAATGAAACAAATAAACTGATTAGATTCGGGTGTGGAGGAGAAGGAGGGGGAAGCTGGTGCTGGTAGGTGTTGGGGTGGTGTGGAGGGGTGTAAGGGTAGTGCGGAGGGGTTACTGCATCTGGTTCAGGCCCCCCCCCTCTCCCCCGCCCCCCGCACACTCACAGAAAAAGAAAAGCGCTTGCCACACAGTCGCTCGGAATGTTAATGAAAAGGCGATTTGACAGGCTTTATTTTATTTTATTTTATTTTATTTTATTTTATTTTTAGTTCCCGCATTTAGCGTGCCACAGATTGGCCGAGCAGGGCGTGTGTTAGAAATTGCTGCTTTAGGCCCTAATGTGAAACAAGCTTAGGCGTGTATGGCAAAGCCAACAGTTTAAAAAAGAACTAGAAGTGGGGAGGGTGGAGGGAGGAGGGAGAAGGGAGGGGGGAGGGGAGGGGAGGGAGGGAGTGAGGTGTGTAGTTGGGAGTGGATGGGTGGAGGGAGGGGAGGAGGGGGGGGGGGGGGGAGGGGAGGGGGAGGAGGGAGGAGGGAGCATGAGAAGGGAGAAGGGAGGGAGGGTTGGGGTAGGGTTGAGGGAGGAGGGGGGGGAGGGAGGAGGGTATGGAGGGAGGGGGAGGGAGGAGGGATGGGGGGAGGAGGGAGGTGGGAGGAGGGAGTGGGGGTGAGGAGGGGGAGGGAGAGTGAGGAGGGAGAAGGGGGAGGGAGGAGGGAGTAGGGAGGGGGGGGGAGGGGAGGAGGGATGGGGGGAGGGGGGGGGAGGAGGGAGGGGAGGAGGGAGGAGGGAGGGGATGGGAGGAGGGAGAAGGGAGAAGGAAGGAGGGAGGCGGGTGGGATGTGTGAGGAGGGGGGAGGGAGGAGGAACGGAGGAGGGAGGAGGGAGGGGGGAGGAGGGAGGAGGAGGGAGGAGGGGAGGAGGGAGGAGGGAGGAGGGGAGAGGAGGGAGGGAGGGAGGAGGGAGGGAGGAGGGAGGAGGGAGGAGGGAGGAGGGAGGAGGGTGGGGATGGAGGAGTGGGGAGGGGGAAGTGAGGAGAGAGGAAGGAGGCGGATGTGTGAGGAGGGAGTGGGGAGTAGGGAGTCGGGTTGGTAGGTTGCGAGGGATTATGGGAAAGGGAATGAACAC
The DNA here is from genome assembly GCA_030323885.1 of Branchipolynoe longqiensis. NCBI lineage: Eukaryota > Metazoa > Annelida > Polychaeta > Phyllodocida > Polynoidae > Branchipolynoe > Branchipolynoe longqiensis. Next base: position 8,240,534 of record CM059186.1, on the reverse strand, counting down.
AAGTTACATTCTGCTCACACCCGAACCGAAGGTGGTTTTGTGCAGCCGTGAGGGGGCGCTGTAGTATGAGCACCTCGGAACCCCCCCATACCCCCCACCCACCCCCCAGCCGAGTAGCTCGAACCAACTGTCCGAATACATTACTTTATCAATCACACGTCGCATTGGTATTCTCTCAGTGGGATAATTCCAAGACCATTTTTGTGCAGCCGGGCCGCGCTTGCGCCTGGCTGAGTTGAAATATTGCAGATCTCATAAGTTGGTACTTTTCTCCTGCCCACATTCACGGCTGGTGGAGAGGGAGAGATGGGAGAGATGGGAGAGATGGAGAGTGGGTGAGGGGAGAGTGCGGGCGGCGGGGATGGAATGGTGGAAGGAATGGGAAAGGGGAATTAAAAAAAAAAAACACAAAAAAACAACACCATGAGAGCACAGCAGGCGGAAATGCCACGAGTAATTATCAATTTCGGCTTCCCCATTCGCTGTGGGTGTGCCTGTATCTTTACAACCTTAATTTCACAAATTAAATTGCCATTTCCAACCACCCCACCCCCCAGATTTGTGTCTTCGTTGCAGTTTATTAATTATTACCGTTCGTGTGGAGAGCAAATCCTATCAGGTTATTCTGTCTCACTGGTGTCGCCAAAATGCGGAATTAGATCATATTGCGGCGCTAATTGTGTGGAATTGGTTACGTCCCTCGATTACCAGCAGGGCTAAATTCCCATGCATAGCTGATCAACGACTGCTGTCGGTAGGCCGGGGTCATCATGTGGGATCTGTGACAGTGGGTGGTGGCAGAAGAGGGTTGGGGGATGGGTTGAAGGGGGGTGGGGTGGGGAGGGGGTTCATATGTACATGCCCAGCGTCGTAATGCCCTTCTGTACACTTCTACAGTACTGGTCGCGGTGACCGAATTGGTAAGACTAAGACCAAAGCCGTGTTCACACGTACAGTGTTAGGCCGACTTAGATGAGGCGAACTACATGAGTCGAACTAGCGATGCGTTCACACATACAGAGTTTTCAAAGTGTGTCGCGTTCAGACACGCGCGTTAAACCGGCTCAGATCGATGTTTGTTTGTTGTTGTTTTATGTCCTAGCAACATCTAAGGTCATATCAGAATGGGTATCCACACATACATACATCCACACATACATCCACATGCCACATGTACATCCACAAGTAAATACATACAAACAACATACCTAACAAGAGTTGGGAAGAGTAGGACGGTCCAAACATGTGCTCCAACCACTATCAAAAGCAACTACCTGTTAAGAAGCAGTCTCCATATGATGTAGGACGGTCCAAACATGTGTTCTAACCACTATGAAAGCAACTACCTGTTAGGAAGCAGTCTCCGTCCATGTGCTTAAGCCGCCTCAACTAAACCAGTTATGTTCACACATGCCACTTAGGCCGACTCAAGCTAGTTTGCCTCATCTAACCTACCTCACGAAGTGGTTTACTTGAGGCAAACTAGTTGAGTTGACTCAGCCCTAATTCGCCTCAGAGGACCATTCACACGCGCGATCTGAGTCGACTTAGATGAGGCGAACTACTTGAGGCGACTTAAGGGGCTTAAGACTAAGACTAAGACTAAGACTAGGACTCAGAGCGATGGCTGGATTCCGGGCGGAAGGTCGCGGTTTAGAATCCCGCTGGTGGCAAAGCAATGACTTCGATAATTTAACAAAATATTTTTATACTTGTCGCTACCTAGCCTGGCGCTCCACTATAATAGGATGAGGTGAGGGAATTAAATGGTTTGTTTAGGATTGGGATGACGTCACTGATTGATTGAGTATATCGGGGTGATGTATACGATGCTGGATGTGCAGTCTCCCAAGTGGTGCAGCACTATGAAGGCATCATGAGTGCTCACTACTCGCAAGTAATGTTGCTCGGCCGTAAAACCCCAACATTTCGCGTCTGGAACCCGAGCTTGACCAAGAAGGGCGGACCCCTTCTATAATTTCAACACCAAATGCAACAATAACTCCTCCCCCCCCCCGACACACACATACACTGTCCCATCCTCCCACCTTCCACACACACACACACACACATCCACACCACACACACTGCTCCCTCCCTCAGCACTTTGCACTTGTCACCGCACGAGCCCTGGCCACGTCTAATTAGTCACGTGACGTCAGCATTTTAAAACCACCCAATTACGACTGTGAACTGAGAGCGAATTGGCAAACCCGCACCCCCCCCCCGCTCCACCTCACCCCACCCCCACCCCAGCCCCTCCCCCTCCCCCTCCCACTCAATATGCTTGGTAGATCGGGCACACTGCCTCCACTTCCCTGATTAGCCAGGGGAGGCTGAGTTGAAGTGAGATGTGTGACTGCAACCGTCGAGGTGGTAGAATGAACTGGCAATTCTCAGATAATGCCATTTAAGACACCCCCCCCCCCACCACACCCACACACACACTCTCTCTCTCCACCTATTGATGCTCTAAAGGTCAGCTGAGGAAGCTGTCAGATGAAGGCCAGTGGTCGGATAATAGGCTTGTTTTTAGGTGTTGTTGCTCGGACACCACGACCACCAAAGCGGTGCCAGTGCTACGACGTGGGGGATCTCTTTACTGCGCCACCTCCAATGTCAGACTCTAAATTACTGTTTGGAGCGGGACGGGACGTAGCTCAGGCGGTTGCGGGGTTGTCAGTCATCCTATCGACCCATTTGCAGTTTGGGCTATTTTCCGTTGAAACCAGTGGTCCACAATTGGTTCATCAAAGGCTGTGGTCGGTGCTGTCCTGCCCATGGGAAAGTGCATATAAAAGATCCATTGCTGCTTATCGGAAAGAGTAGCTTATGTAGTACTGGTAGCAGTGGGTTTCCTCCAAAGAAATATGTCAGAATGACCATATGTTTGATGTCCAATAGCCGATGATACAAAAAATCAATGTGCTCTGGAGGCGATGTTAAATAAAACAACCTTTACTTTTGTCTAAATTACTGTTAGGTCAGGGTAATCGTGAAGGCAGTAGGTTACCATTGTTGACGGAGTAGCGGTCACCGCTAGCAGAAATTTATAGTGCTGCCCCACTGGGAAATCAGGCCACCAGCACCATGACCCGATAACCCACTCAGTCACATTATCCTGATACCAAGCCAACCACTCCTTGCCCTATCCTAATAATGCCGAGCGCCTGGCTAGGAAGCGACAAGTACTAATTTTTAAGTCATTGGTTTGACTCAACCAGGGTTCGAACCGATAGGTTCGAATCCCACAATCTACCAAAACGGGGACGCTCAACTCATTCGGCCATCCCGTCTGTTGCTATTACTTTGCTAGTAGCCAAAAAGACAGGGTTTGCCATATGAGTTCAGCGTCCGCCTACTATTTTAGTAGGTCATGGGATTTGTACCAGCAAGTTTCAATCACGGCCGAGTCAAACCAATGACTTTTCAAATTGATACTTGTCATTACCTAGCATAGGGGGCCGCCATTTGCAATTGAAAAGAAGAGCTCTGATTGGCTCTTATTAATTGCAAATGGCGGCCCCTACGGAGGCCACCATTTTCAAGACAGCTCAAGTGGGGGTCGGTCTTAAGCATTGCTTATTCATATTACCTTCATTATCACTTATTTCACTGCACATTATATAATAACACCCCTATCATCACTCATCGCTAACAGTAATGCTGCACACAACTAAAACTAGCCTTATTATCACTCATCTTTATCAACACTGCACACAATGTAATAACGCCTTCATTATCGCTCATCGGCACTGGCACTACATGCAATGTAAAAAATACTCTCATTATCGACCATCGCATTGCATGCGGTGTAATAAAAACCCATTATCGTTCAGTCTCCACTTTCAAGTTTCAGTATACAGCAGACATTAAGTTTGACGTGGGTCACACAAGCTAAAGCCACCCAAATAATCAACTGCCGTTGATTTGCACTGTAACCACAATCTCAAATTGACAACTGGTCAAGTATAAGTATTAGTTACTATTACTAGTATTACTACTATTAGTAGTATTTGTCTAATGGGACCATGAGCTCGGGCCACGGTCTCCATGTTCATGATACAGCAGACGTTAAAGTTGCATAGTCCGATGGTTTTGAGTTTCTCTCATTTTCCGAGATAAACATATTAGGTTGTTCATTATAATCTACCTTACTTTAGTTTGAAGTAACTTTTATTTTAAATGGCTAACTTTTGAGATATTTGAAATGGAAACATGCTAAATTAATTTTGGCAAGCTTGCCAAAGCTCTATCACCATAGGCTTCTGCATTAACCGGTTCTATTAAAGCTGCATAGTCTGATGAAATCATCAAATTTTCAAAACCAAAACAATGAACTAAATTTGATCTACATATCTAGCTTAGATACTGATGCACTTATTAAACATTTGTTGCCACACAGAAGGGAATAGTGAGGCAATTGAAGAGAACCTGTTACTGCAGAATGCTATTGTGTCAGAGTTTTGGCAAGCTTGCCAAAATTAATTTTTCCTGGTTGCACTTCAAATATCTCAAAAGTTAGCCACTTAAAATAAAAGTTACTTCAAGCTAAAGTAAGGTACATTATAACGATCAACCTAATGTATTTATCTCAGAAAATTTCTGAAACTCAAAACCATCGGACTATGCAACTTTAACTGACTAAGTATTCCCTTATATATGTGATGACAAATGTTTTAATAAGTGCACCAGTATCTAAGTTAGATATGTAGAATCAAATCTAAATAATTGCTTTGGTTTTGACAATTTTATGTTTTCATCGTACGACGCAGCTTTAAGTTTGACGTGGGGCCACGTGCACTAATACTATAGTAATACCGTCCAAATAATCAACTGCCATTGATTTACAATCACACTCCGGTCACATTTCCAAATCGACAACCGGTCAAGCAGTCCACCATTAGTATAACTATTACAATATTAGCACTAGTTGTCTAAGGGGATTGTGGGAACGGTGGATAGATAACTCGGTGTCCTGCGCATGCGCGACGCAGACCTTTCAGGAAGGCCACGCGTGTGGCGCCATGAGCTGAGGGCCGGGGTCGGGGTGGTCAGCGGTTAATGAGCTGATCACCTGACTCATTATCATTAGGCCGGGTGTGGTCAGTGACACCCGGCGCTCCCCGGGGACCGTCCCTTATCGGGCGTGCGTTATGGCCGCGTGTAGAGACGGGCGGGGCGGGGGGGGGGGACGGCGCGCCGCGGGGGTACAGGCCGACGGGTAAGTAAGGAGGGTGGGGATGGTGTGGAGGGGGAGGGGTGGGGGGGAAGGGGGTGGGGGGAGAGGAAGGGTAGGGGATAGGGGAAGGGAGGCAGGGATGGGTGAGAGGAGAGGGGAGGGGAGGGTGAGTGGGGGTGGGGAGAAGAGGGAGGGGATGGAGAGGGTGGGGTAGGGGAGGTCCGGGGTGGGAGGGACTGGGGGGGGGGGGGGGGAGATGCAAGGATTGTGGAGGGGTATGGGAGGGATGTATGGGAGGGAGGTGTGGGGGTAATGGACGGACGAGTGGGGAAGGGGGGGGGGGGGGGGGGAGGGGACGATGGAAAGCAAAGGGAGGGGAGGCGTGGAGAATGGGAGGCGGGGATGAGTGGGGGAAGGGAGAGGTGAAGAGGTGAGGGGAAAGGAGGGGAAGGGGGAGATAGGGAGGAGGGGGGGGAGCGTAGCGGGGGGTATTAACCCCAACGGGCATGTGACACTGATATACGCGCTAACCTCAGAGGGAGGAGGTGGGGTTTGGGGGGGGGGGGGGGGGGGATAGGACACTCGGAAACATAAACGGACAGTATCATAAAACTACCACACATGTACAATTTACCTGACTGCTCTTTACACCCGGGAGGACACGACCACGTGATCATAACGTCGCATGCTCATCATACCTGACGGTTTACGATGGCGCAGCTCAGCGCAACTCTATCGGGACAGTGGGAGTCATTATGACGGAATTGCAAGTGTATCCAAAGGAGGGAGGAGGGGTTCATGTGCATATATAATTATATAACATTTTATAAAATTGTATTAAGTTTTATCAAATTATATATATAGTATCGTTATACAAGTCTTACCTAGGTATAGATGATGGATAACTGTTTTCTTCCTGAGCTACGAGCCTCGGATAGTCGTGGGAAAGATAGTAACCTGGTTGGTTTAGTAGTTATAGTAGAAAGACTGCCGGTGTCATTGTCTTATTTCCCACAAGTCTCATTTCCCAAATATCGCTTCTGCGTATGCGCGGATTCGAGTGACGAATGCAAACTTTGGTTGGCTTTATGACTTTAAACCCAAGAATACTGGAGGAAACGTGTACAACAATATTCTCTACGAGTTTGAGAATATTGGTGAATATATTAAAGAAGTTATTGGCGAAAAAACGATTCAGTGACATCGCCGTGTTTACTTCTGGTTGCTTGTTCGACCTGATTATCACTATCTGTTTTTTAGCGGTTATTCTTATGAGTTTAAACCCAAGAATACAGGAGAATACGTATTGCTTGTGGAGAACAATATTCTCTGACTTTTAGAATATTGACGCAAATATTAAAGAATGTATTGGAGTTAAACATATTTCTTGTGGAGAACCAGACTTGTGGGAGGTGAGACGCTGACACCGGAGCTACTCAACAAATGTCCTCCCATTGTGAGTAGAGTATGCTAATTACTGGACCCGGATGTGCTTCCTTCTCCCTGGACTACGCCGGACTACGAGTTGCCCGAGGCATAGTACCGAGGTAAAAATAAAAAAATAGATATAGATATAGATATAGATATAGATATATAATTGTGCATTATCCAAGTTGTAGATGTGTCATATCATGGTCATTCTGGACACAGTTTTGGGATGCGATGGTACTTACTGTCTTAAATTTCCAGTATTATTATATTCAGGGATGAGAACAGGTCAGACCTAAAAAGGCTCGTCATTGCCCAAAAGTTGGGATACTGCCCAATCGACGAGAAATTCCTATCCGTGTATATATTATCTTTAACAACCTACATTGATTCATATTACATGACAATGTATACATGTTATATAACCAGAGATGGTAAATATATATCCTTGACACGTCGTTGAATAGAACAAGCTTTATTTACTCAAATCTATCCCCACGCTTCAGTATATTTGCAGGGGCACCTGGCAAGCTGCTGGTGAAGTATCGGCTAGTGCCCCGCGCCCCCCTCCCCCCCCCCCTCCTCACCCTCGCCCCCCGCCCCGCTAATGACCGACCACAGGCCGGCAGCTTCCCTTTGTGGAGGCCGGCGACCAGAGGATCACTTTACACACTTGAGCCGGCCACCACGTTTAGAGTTGGTGTCCGTGGACGCCAGGACGAGCCGGGTGGGGGTGAGGGTGTGAGGGGGTGAGGGGGTGAGGGGGTGAGGGGGTGAGGGGGTGAGGGAGTGAGGGGGTGAGGAGCGGGGTAGGGGGCGGGCAATGTGGGATGAGCATGAGGGGTGATATACCTTCACCCCCTTTCTTCTTCCACTACCCACCCCCCCTCCCCCGTCCAACAATAATAGGAAGGCTATCAGGATAGGTGAATGGGGCGGGGGAGTGGGTGGGGATGGTGGGGGCGCGTGGTGGAGGGGTTGGCGTGGTTGGAGGGGAGAGCGGCAGGTCCGCCGGGGTCAAAGTGAGATGAGCAAGAAGGGTGAGATACCTTCACCCCCCCCCTCTTCTTCTTCCAGTACCCCCCCCCCCTCACCATGAATAGGGAGGGATAGGTGGAGGGGGCGGGGACAGTGGATGGGTGAGGTAGAGCTTATGGTGGGTGGGGGTGGAGCTGAGATGGGAATGTGGGGGGGGGGGGATGAGGGGTGAGTGAGATAACACCAAATCCTGCCTCCCACTACTCCCTCCACCATGAAGGCTGTGAGGATGGTGTGTGGGTGAGTTTGTGTGTGGGTGTATGGGTGTGTGGGTGTGTTGGGTGTCGTGGTTATCAGGCAGCCATGCACACCTTCACAGGTGAGGTGACATGTTTTCACACGGTACTCATCTCACGGGAAGCAGACCACACAGTACACCCACACCCACCCATGCCCACCCACCCACACCCAGCCATCTACACCCACCCACCCACACCCACCCCACCCACTCATTCACATCACACACACGGGATGCAAACACTACACATCCACTACACTAACTCACCCCAACTACACCCACATCACCCACAGCACCCACCCACACACAGCACACCCACCCACACACCAGCCACATCCCCACCCACACACCAGCCACATACCCACACACACCAGCCATAGTACACCCACACCCAAACACCCGCGCGCACACACCACACATGGGCTACAAATACTACACATCTACTACTACTAACACTACACTAATCACACCCACACACAACACAACCCAACTACACCAACACCAAATACAGCGCACATACCTACACAACATGCACACACCACACTCAGCACACACACAACACCCACACACAGCGCACATGCACCTACACACACATCGCACACGCGTATACACAACGCACACCCAAACACTCGCGAGCCAATCTATCAGATCATAGGGTGATTATCAAAAGCGCCCCACACCCACACCCACACCCCATCCCCACCACACCCAACCCCACCCTTGCTTTGCTACACCCGCTGACTGTTGGGATCGTGTTGGTATAACGATACAATAAAACCGACCAGTGTGATCGCCGCCATGCTTTGAAGACGATCTCTTCACCTGGCCACCGACTGTGGGTGTGTGTGTGGGGGGGGGGAGTAGGAGGTTGGAGGAAGTGGGTGTGTGTGGGGTGGGGTGGGAGGTCTCAGGGACCGCCCAAACACCACCACGCATCCACCCGACCAAGGCACCTCCTTCCCTCTCTGCCAAGATGACCACCCCATCAATCACCTCTTCTGGTAGTGCAGCCCCCGCCTCACACCATTCACAAACACACACCTTGCCTTACACACACACACTCACACACTGTCACCCGCGACACACGCGCAACACACGCGCAACACACGCGTAACACACGCGCGACACACACGCAACATATGCATAACACACGCGTAACACACGCGTAACACACACATAACACACATGCAACACACGCACAGCACACGCACAACACACGCTTAGCACACGCATAACACACGCGCAACACACACAACACATACGTAACACACGTGCCACACACGCATAACACACGCGCAACACTCACGCAACACTGGCGCAATACACGCGCAACACACGCGCAACACACGCGCGCACAGGACATATGTCAGTCGGGGTGATTCGCTTCCATAATCAACATGTTTCATGCTAGATTAAGCAGACATATTCACAAGGCTACTATCATAAGAATAACAAATCAGTGACAGCAGCTGTCGTCAGTTGTTGACACCTCATTGTGTCTATCTGAGCACACCGCGCATGTCATATTAATAACCAACCATTGACATGTGTCAATTTTGACAGCTTCTAGCATAGCTAAACACACACACAAGGCTGTCTTCATTGGAATAACAAACCATTGACAGCTGTCACCCGTTGGCACCTCCCTGCATAGCAAAAGCATCGTCATAGGAATGGCCATTGCCAGCAGGGACCAGTTGACACCTCCTCGTAGGGACCAGTTGACACCTCCTAGTATATCAAATCAAGGAACATCGACATAGCAATGGCCATTGACCGCAGTCATAGATGACACTTCCTTGCATTGCAAAACAAAGACCATTGTCATCGCAATGACCATTGACATCAGTCACCAATTGACAGACCCCATTGACAGCAGCGATACCGATAGTGATAGCATTGGGACCGACCACCTCCATGCTGTCCTTCCCATACCATTAAGACTCCGACCAACAACAACAACTCCCATCTAATATGCATTAGGAGACGACGACTGTCACTCAGTGTCCCAGTGTCGTGATGACTGCCCCCCCCCCCCCAACCATCCCCACTCTCCCGCCCGCTGGGTGGGTGGGTGGTAAATCCCGGACGCTGAGTACCTCAGCAAGGTGAAAGTGGCGTCCTTAGCGGTGATGGAGAGCGTCCCCCACCCCCCACTCCCACCCCCGGTGGAGTGGCCGTCGGCCGCCCACAGCCGCCCACGGCCGGGCAGCCTCTGATCCTGGTGGGCGCCTCCCGGTACAAAGCGTCGCCCTGATGGCCGACTGTCCGAGCTGACGGCGCCCGGCCGTCTCTAATCCGGGCGCGTAATGATACACAAGGCCGGGCCCCGGCTGCCGGCTGCCGGGGGGCTGTGATCCGGCGGTGGACAGGTGATCCCGGAGAGGGCTGTTTATTATCTGACCAACTAGCAGGGTGCGTGTGTATGGGTATGTATGGGTGGGTGTGTGGGTGTGGGTGGGAGGAGGGGGGGGGGCTGACAAGACGCTATCTCCGGGGTCCTCCCCGCACCTTTCCTCCCCCCCCACGTACCCGCCTCCCCTCCCCGCCCTTCCGCGCCCTCCCCCCGTTAAGGGCGCTGCTTTGAGACCAGGCAGACGACACCAGTCCCCACTCCCCCTCCCCACCCCTCGCCACCCCGCCCCGTGTCTCTCCCTCCCACCCTCCGCTGTCCCGCCCTCCGCCGGTAAGGGCACTCTTTTCAGACCAGGCAGACGACACCCATCCCCGTCCCCCTCCTCCCTACCCCCTCCGCCCCCTCCCACCTCCCCAATCTCCGCCTTACCCCCCACCCCGCCTTACCCGCCCCACCTCACCCCCCACAACCTCCTCCTGTGAGATCGCTGCTTTTGAGGCAGACGACATTCGTCCCCGCAATCCCTAACCCCACCCCATCCCCTCCCTGAGTGAGGACGCTGCTTTGATTGAGACCAGGCAGACGACATCCTCCCCTCCCCCCATTCCCCCCTCCCCGCACCTCCACACAACCCGTCCTGTTATTTCCCTTCCCCAATCAAAGCGGGGCGAGGTTTATCATCAGCGATGAGTGCAAAGTCCCGGTGTGACTTCACAGAGGCGGGAGGAGTTTGCTGGACACTGAAAGTGACAGTGACACCGAACCCTCCACATTGCCTGGGGTGCGTGTTGCGGGGTGGGGGTGTGGGGGGGCCCCTTAATCCCAGGTGTGGGGGGGGGGGGGCTAAGAGAGGGGAGACTTAGTGACATCGTTAATCACCCGCCGCTTCATTCAGTCCAAAGACGGTGGGCGGGACGCTGGAATAAGTGGCCCAAGAATTAAGACTCCGGCGCACCGGGCGGCGCGCCGGGCGGACAGAATGAAATCGAACACAGCCCAAGTATTAATCAGCGGAGGAGGGTGTGGGGTGGGAGGGCGCTCTCTCTCTCCCATATCTGGACTGACTTTCATATTTCACATAGCTTTAATCTCTGCTCTCCCCCTTCCCCTCTTCCCCTCTCCACCACACCCCCTGCCTGGTGTGGGGCATGGTGGGGGTGAGGGTGGGTGGGGCTCAGGTAGGTGTGGGATTTAACGAGACAAGGTCCGCAATCATAAATGTTCATTAAGGCTAAAGTATGGTTCATTGTAGATCGGGGCCGTCAATTTTAACACGCCCACGCCGCAGACCAATAGCCATCACCGGGACCGGCGTCTAAGCCTCCGCCCCCCCACTCCCCACACACACACACGCACCCCACCCCCCCCCCCTCCACCACCCTCCTCCCCACATCTCCCCTCACCTCCGCGAACTGTCCTTTCGGAAGGGGTCGGGGTGCGGGACGTGGGTTTGTTGGTTGGTTGTTGGAGTTTTACGTCCTGGCAACATCTAAGGTCAAATCAGGATGGGTACCGACTTGTGAAAGTGCGCACTTTATAGTGCTGCCCCACTGGAATACCTACCAGGCTGCCAGCACAATGCCCTGATATCCCACTCAGTGACATTATCCTGCCACCGACCCAACTAGACCTTGTCATATCCTAATAATGCTGAGCGCCTGGCTAGGAATCGACAAGTACCAATTTTATAAGTCATTGGTTTGGCTCGACCAGGGTTCGAACCCATGTGTTCGAATGCCATGATCTCCCAAAACGGGAGTCGAACCCTCAACTCATTCGGCCATCTCGTCTGGTCTCGGGAGGCGGAGTGCGGGGAACAGGAAGGGCAGGGTCGGGGGGGGGGGGCGGGGCAGGGGCGGGGCGGGGGCGGGGCGGGGGCCGGGCCGGGGCGGTGGGAGGCCGCGTTCAGATTTGTGTGATTTCGATCTCCGAGTCGCCGTCATACAGAATCATATAAGCCCCTAAACAGGGTGTCCTATTGATGTGTGTGTTGGTGCTGGTGTTGGGTGTGGGTGTTGGTGTTTATGTTATTGTTAGTGGTGGCGTGTTGGTGTTGTTGTTAGAGTTGGAGTGTGTATGTTGGTGTTAGTGTTAGTGTTGGAGTGTGTTGGTGTTGGTGTTAGTGTTGGAGTTGGTTTTGAGTGTTGCTAGTGGTGTTCATGCTAGAGTGTATGTGTTGGTGTTAGTGTTGGAGTGTGTTGGTGTTGGTGTGTGTGTTGGAGTGTGTGTGTTGGTGTTGATGTTAGTGTTGGCGTGTATTGGGGTGGGTGTTAGTGTTGGAGTGTGCTGGTATTGGTGTTGGTATTGGTGTTGGTATTGGTGTTGGTATTGGTGTTGGTATTGGTGTTGCTGTTTGGGGGGAGGGGGACGTAGGTGGTGGTGGGGGAGGGAGCCGGGGCTGGAGGGGACTTCCGGTCCGGCACAGATCAATATGAGCCCCCCCTCTCAATCTCCCCCCCCCCTCCCCGTGGCCATACAACCCTCTATCCCGCACTCACCCAACCTTCAGGCGCCCCCCCTCCTACCACCACCACCACCACCACCTAATGAAACCAAGTCACAAAAAATGCCACCTTCGTTCCATCGTCTCACCTCGCGTCGTTCACCCCCTCCCCACCCGCCCCACCTCCTCCCCCCACCTCCCCCCACCTCCCCCACCCCCCTCCCCACCCCCACCTCCTCCACCCGACACCCCCTCCCCAGAGCCACCCCACCTCACCTCCCCTCTCCCTCCCCACCCACCCCCCACCTCCTCCACCACAACCCCTCCACAACCCCACCTCCTGCCCACACGCCCACACCCCCACCCACGTTCTGCCCAGCGTCCAAATACCCGGCAGCCTGACAATGTAGAAACTGGCGGGCCGTGGAGCGATGCCATCACGCGATTTTATAAAAGGAGAGCCTTCCTTACTCCTCTCCTCTTTCTGTGTTTTTCTTTCCCCGTTTTCTTTTTTTTAAATCCCGGGGTGCCCGATCCGACCGGGGGGTGTGACAGAAGCGGGCGACCCTAGGTCGGCACCGCCCAGCGGCACCCGACAGTACCCAGCGGCACAGACGGAAACCAGCAGCACCCGACGGTACACGACGGTACTCAGCGGCACCCGATGCTACCCAGCGGCACCCGACGGTACCCAGCGGCACCCGACGGTACGTAGCGGTACCCGACGGTACCCAGCGGCACCCGACCGTACCCGACCGTATCCAGCGGCACTCGACCGTACCCAGTGGAATAAGACGGAAACCAGTGGCACCCGACGGCACCCAACGGCACGCAGCAGCACCTAGCGGCATTTACCGACACTCAGAGACACCCACTGGCACTCGACAGGCGGCACCCAATGGCACTCAATGGCAACTAGTGGCATTCGACGGCACACATCGACACCTAGTGGCATTCAACGCCATCTAGTGGCACCCAGTGGTACCTACTGGCATTCAACGGCACCCAATGGCACATAGTCGTATTGAGCGGCACCCAGTGACACCAGGAGGAAATAAACGCCACCCACTCGTACCCAGGTGCAATTACACCACCACACTAGAAGTCTGGAGGTAGGGATCTGGGTGTGTGCGGGGGGGGGGGGGGGGGGGGTGTGGGTAGGTGGGTGAGGATGGTGTGGGATGTGTTGTTAGGTGGTGTGGTGGGTGTGGGAGAGCATTGGGAGTTGGGTGGGTAGGGTAGTGATGTGTCTACCGGCAGGGGGCAGGGTGCACGAGTGTGGAAGATCGGGACTGTGAGAGTAAGGGTGTGAGTGTGTGGGAGTGAGTGTGTGGGTGTGAGTGTGAGTGTGTGTGGGTGTGTGCGCGTGTGGGAGAACGGGGTGGGGGAGGACACGGAGGTGTGGGTGGGTGTGGAGGAGATAACGTGTGTGTGTGTGGGGGGGGGGGGGCGGTGAATGGAGTATGTGAGTGTGGAGGAGGTAAGGGAGAGAGTGTGTGTGTGTGGGGGGGGGGTAGAGCAGGCGGGAGGGGTGGAGGAGGGGTGAGGGGGGTGTTCTGGAGGGGAGGGAATGGGTGCAGGGGAGGGTCGGTGATTCCCCCCAATAGCGCCTTGCAGTGCCCTGCTCAGAGGGTATGGGTACCAGGCACCATGCACACCAGGCACCGGGCACCAGGCACACCAGGCACCGGGCGCACCAGGCACCGAGCACACCAGGCACAGTGCACCGGGCACAGGGCACGAGGCACCGGCCGTCTTCCTTCTAAGCAGAATGGCCCGGTCCACCGTGCCCCTTCCGGCCTCTAGGCCCCCCCCCCATCCCTCCCATCCCTCCCATCCCTACCCCCGGCCAACCAAGCCCACAACTCCGGTAGCCCCCCCCCCCCCCTCCCAGCTCACTTCCCCCTGGGGGCGGTCGCGCCTGCCCCCAGCCAGGACAAACCGTGATAGATGGATTTTAAAATCTCCTCTCTGGCGGGAGACGCGCGGGTTCTGTCCGGGGAGAGATGGCACCGTGGCCCCGGGCGGGGGTTCGGGGTGGGGCCGCGGAGGGAGAGAGAGGGGAGGGAGGGGAGGGGGGCGGGAGAGGCGGGCAGGCAGGCGCTCAGGGCCGGGTGCTGGCTAATAGTGCTCAACGGTCTGAAAGGTTTTTAGAGCCTCGCTCAAAATAAGCACGGCTTCAGTAATACATCAGTTCCGCGAAGGAAGGTGAGGAGGGCTGCACAGGTCCAGTCGTGAACTTGCTCCTTTCACCTGCGCATGCGCTGCGCCAACCGTCTGCGTGTGTGGCTGGGTTTGGGGAGGGGGTTGGAGGAGGGGGAGGTGTGACTCCACACGTGGGGTAACCTCCTGTACCCTCCACACACCATGATGGAGTGTTGTCTACTGGCGTCTGACAAGATCGCGTTCTACTTGTTTCTTGTTTTAAGCATGCGGCCAGGTAGGACAGCCAGGATCCCCCCCACACTCACACACACACCAATACACACACCAACACACACACCAACACACACACATTGCCACCATCCAACAGGGCTAAAACAGCCATCTGGTAACAATAACCACCATCAACACACTTCCTCCAGTAGCCAAGTACAAACAAATACAGTCTCTTTTTTTTGTAAAGAGCCTCCCCCCCCCCCCACACACTTTCCCCCCACAACCCATTCATAACAAAGAAACCCTCAATATTGTGTAATGATAGAAGAACACCACCACTTCACACAGATGGAGGTGATCCCCCCTCCGCTCCCCCCGACACACTCCACACCACATACAGTCCACACACACTACACACACTACACACACTACACACGCCACACACACCACAACACTACACATACCACACACAATACACACAACACACACCACAACAATACACATACCACACACAATACACACCACGCACACCATGCACACTACACACACCACACACCGTGCACACTACACACTACACACCACCACACTACACACAGCACACATGTCACACTCACCACACACTAGACACATCACACACCACACACATACCACACACACTACACCACACACACACTACACACACCACGCACTAGATACACCAAGCACTACACCCCACACAGACCAAACACTACACACCACACACACTACGCACACCATCCACCAAGCCCAGTAATCAGTATATACACAGGGGTTATGTGGATGAGCATAGCTGGTGGGGGGGGGGGGGGGGTCTTGGGTGGCCCATGTTTCACTAGTTAGTGTCTGTCAAGGACGGGCATGATGGCGCGGGCTGTGATCGTCAAGAGCCTGGGGTTCTGTGTGATTAGGTTCATTGGTGATAGAACAAGGCACTCTGAGAGCCTAGCCGACGCGGGTAATAAATGCCACACAAGGCCCTGCCACAAGGCCCTGCCACAAGGCCCTGCCACAAGGCCCTGCCACAAGGCCCTGCCACAATGCCCTGCCACAAGGCCCTGCCACAAGGCCCTGCCACAAATGTGGATATGGTGGTCAGGAGGTGGGTGGGGTGGTGGTCTGGTGGTGGGGGCGAGGGGGTGGTGGTGGTGGTGATGGTGTGGTGGTTTGGTGGATGGGGAGGTGAGGAATGTGGGAGATGTGGGGGTGGGGAGGTGGGGGTGGGGAAGGTGGTGGGTGCGGTGGTGTGAACGTGAGTGTGGTGGTAGAAGGTAGGCGTGGTGGTGGATCTGGTAGGTGGGTGGGTGGTGCAAGGGGATAGGGAGGTGGGTGGGAGAAGTTGTAACATACGAGTTCCAGGGTGGGTAACCCGGTTAAAGCTAACTCCATTCTGGTGAATCTAGAGGGATCTGAAGTTTGGATCCTGGTCGAGTCAAACCAATGACTTATAAAATAGGTACCTGTTGCTGCTCGGCACTTGGCATTATGAGGTCAGGACAGGGACTGGGTGCATAGCGTCAGGATAATGTGACTGTGTGGGACATTAGGTCATGGTGCCGGTGGTCTAATTTCCCAGTGGGGCAGCAGTATAAAGTCGCCATGAGTGCGATGTCACAAGTCGGTGCACGTCCTGGTATGGCCTAGGGTCTTACTGGGGCATAAAACTACACCAACCACCCAGCCTCCCCCAGCCCTCTCAGAGGACTGTGGTTGGGCTCTTAGGCTGCCTTTTTCCTCCCTCCCCCCCCCCCTATTTCTCTGACCACTACCCATCGGAAGCCAACTCCCGACCACATTGGACCGTTTTCAGTGGTGTCCATACAGTGCTGCAGATTTGCAGCCTTCAGTGCACCAATGCGACTGAAAACTCCCCCAAAACAATCCACCTCCCAGTACCCGGACCTGCCATCACCAACACGCGAGGATCCAGCCGGACAGCTACGGATCGCCTGCCATCGACGTGACCTCCAGGTGTGGGGGGGGGGGGGGGGGGGGGGGAAAGAGGGAGAGGGGGGGGGGGGGGGGGGTTGATGGGTTCCTCACAGAATGCACTGACACTGTAACTAACGGCGTGCTGCTGTCACACAGCCCGCGAACAGCGAAAAGAAACCGAGCAAAACGACGACATCAAAGCACATCTTGGATAGGAGCAGTGAATGACCTTGACCCTGGGCCCTGATAGGTAAACACTATTGTGTGAGCAGAGCCCCCCCCCCCCCATTACCCCCCTCTCCCTCCCCTTATATCCCTCCCCTTCTGTCCTTCCCCTCTTCTTCCCCTTCTCGTCCCCCTCTACTTCTCCGACTCCCCTACCACATCCCCTTCCCCCTCTTCTTCCCCTTCTCGTCCCCCCCCTTCTTCTCCGCCTCCCCTACCACATCTCCTTCCCCCTCTTCTTCCACTTCTCGTCCCCCTACTTCTCCGCCTCCCCTATTCCCCTCCCCTTTCCCCCCTCCTCTCCTATACTTTCCCCTTCCCCTATCCCTAAGCCTCCCCTCTCTTCTTTTCCCTCTCCTTTCCTTTCTCACCCCCTCTCCTTCGCCCCTTCCCCTTGTCTCCCTCCACTTCACCCTCCCTCCTCTCTTCATCTCCCTCTCCCCTTCCTACCCCGCTCCCTCTAATTTAATGATCTCCCTTTCCTCCCTTCCCTCCTCTCCTTCTCTATCCCCTCCCTTCCAACCCTCATCCCTTCTTCATCTCCCTCTCCCTTCTTCCCCCAACCCTCTAATTATCTCCCCTTCCTTCTTCCCTCCCTCCCCTCCCTCTCCTTCTCTCGGTCCAATTTTAATTATATCTTTTATTCCCTCCTCCCTCCTCTCCCAATTCCTCCCCACTCCCCATCCCTATCCCTATCCCTGCCACGTGCACACAAACACACATACAACAAAAAAAGAACAACAAAAAAGAGATGACAACGGAAAAGCTCATCAGCTGTGAAAATAAATGACTGTATGGGCAAGGCCTAGACGAGTCTTAGACGAAGGGCGGGGTCCAAAACACAACAGAACTAAAGAGCCAAGGATGGCGTCGACTCTTTAGGTGTTGACCTCTCAATGCGTTATGTCTCACCTTACTGTAGCGCTCAATTCATTGTGGACAGAATCCCCCCCCTCCCACCCCCCCTCCCCCTCACACACACTTTCCCTCTTTTTTGTGACAACACAGACGCGTTGTACCTGTGGAATTAGCTCCCCTCGGGCGTCTGTGATCCTGTGTGATAATGCGCAGGCCACGGCTGTTCTGGACATTTGAGAAATGGCATCGTCTTACCCCCCCCCCCAGCCCCAACCCCACCCCACCCACACCCACTCACCCCACTCTCCCCTCCCCAACACACACCTAAACCAGGTATGTGTAGCCTCAGTGTCAGAGATGCTGATTGGTGTGTGTGGCGGGGGGAGGGGGGAGGGGGGAGATAAGAACAGCAGCAGCGACTAGGTTGGCTTGTGCCATTCGAATGCAATCAGGCCGTAATAGTAATAGACCCTTTCCACACCACACATACAGTGAACTGTTACACACAGCATTAATATTTTCCACTGGCATCAGAGTGTGGGTTGGTGGTGGAAATCCTCTATAGTACCTTTTCCACAAAGCATGCTGCACAGTGAAGCTGCTACCCACAACAGTAGTTCTTTCTACCGCCATCAGAGGGGGTAGTAGTGGGGTAAATCATCTATACAGAGCATGCTGCACAGTGAACTGCTATCCACATCAGTAGTTCTTCCCACTGCCACTAGAGGGTGCCTCGGTGGTGGAAATCCTCTATAAGTATAATACCTTTCCCACAGAGGGTGCTGCATCGAGAGATGCTGCCCAAGCAATTAGTTCTCATCACTGCCACCAGGGCGTTGTAGAAATCCAAAATAAAGACCTTTACCCGCAACGTCGCCTTGCCGTTACCATCAGCACACTCACATTCACGCACACACACTCACACACACTCACACACACACTCACACCCACCCACACACACACTCACACCCATACCCTCACACATACTCACCCCACACTCACCCCCACACCCCTACACCCTCACACACACTTGGAGGTGGAAATCGCCTATGTCGTTTTTATTGTACAACATAAATAAACTAATATATAAAGAGTTCAGGCGCAAAACCCCATAAATTCCAATTCAAAAATGTTATTAAAATGAAAGATGTTTGTTTACCGGATAGATAGTTTTAATTCTCACTAATTCAACTTTTCTTGTGATGAAATGATTATCAAGCAATGGACAACAATATAGGAATGTAAGAAAAAAAAGTGGACTTTTTGAAGGATTGATTTCAATATTTATTTCGATTGTTGAATATTATGACATATTAATATCAATATTATATCTCCAGCCACCATCCCCTCCACCCCCACCCCCCACCATCCCCTCCACCACCATCCCCTCCACCCCCACTTGTGTTACAACACCTGGAACACTGCCCAGTCCCCCCCCCCCCCCCCCACACACACACACATCATTGACCATCTACCAGTATTTGTTTTTTTCAGGGCGTGGCTTCACTTTGATTTTCAATGTAACTGGTTTACAGTTACGTGGTTTCGAGTGACGTGGCTTAGAGTGACGTGGGCTGGCCGGGCAGGGCTCGGGGGGTGTCAGGTTTGGTCTGGTTCGAGGGTGTGTTTGATCTTGTGGAGACGGGGCCGACCCGGCTGATGCTTCTTTTGCCAACATCTCGGCGATTTTAGCCAGAGATAAAAGAGTAGGTACCCAGCGAGAGAGCGAGAGAGAGAGGGGGGGGGGGGAAGTGAGGAAGGGAAGTGGAGGGGAAGAAGGGTAGTAGCTTAATGACGTGACGGGGCGCTGCGTGATGTGAGTGAGTGTGTGATGTGAGTGTGAGGAGTGTGTGAGGCTGTAGGGCTGTGCGGGTGAGTGTGGGGTGAGTGCGTGTGAGGGTATGGGTTTGAGTGGGTGTGGGGGGTGGGTGTGAGGGGGGGGGTGAGTGTGTGTGTGAGTGTGCGTGTATGTGAGTGGGTGTGAGGGTGTGTGAGTGGGTGGGTGTGAGTGTGCGTGCGTGTGTATGGGTGTGGGTGTAAGTGTGTGTGCGTGTGTGAGCGTGTGGGTGGGTGTGAGGGGTGGGTGAGTGTGTGTGCGTGTATGTGAGTGTGTGTGGGCGTGACTGTGTGAGTGTGTGTGGGTATGTGTGTGAGTGTTAGTGTATGAGTGTGTGCGGGTTGTTTGAGTGTGTGTGGGTTGTTTGAGTGTGTGTGGGTGTGAGTGTGTGTGTGGGTGTGAGTGTGCGCGCGTGTGTATGGGTGTAAGTGTGTGTGCGTGTGTGAGCGTGTGTGTGTGTGGGTGGGTGAGTGTGAGTGGTTGTATATGAGTATGTGTGGGTGTGTTTGAGTGTGTATGAGTGTGTCCGGGGTGTGTGGGTGTGTGAGTGGTTGTGAGGTGTGAGTGTTTGTGAGTGTATGTAGGTGTATGTGGGTGTGCGTTTGGGTTTGGATTTTGTTTGTTTGTTGTTTTACATCTTGGCAACATCTAAAGTAATAGGACGGGTCGCGAATTGTGACAGTGCACAGCACTCGTGGCAACTGTATAGTGCAACCCCACTGTGAAACCATGCTGCCGGCATGATGACACAATATCCCACTCTGCCACATTATCCTGATACTGAACTAACCAGTCCTTGCCCTCTTCTAGTAATGTCGAGCGCCACGCTAGGTAGCGACAAGTATAAATTTAGTCAGTCGTTGGTTTGACTCGGTCAGCCGGGATTCCAACTGTTGGCCTTACACACACAAGTGTGGGTACGTGCGTGTGTGAAAATGAATGAGTATGCGTGAGTGTGAGTGTGATTGTGAGTGTGAGTGTGAGTGTGTATGTGAGTGTGTGTGTGGGTGTGCGTGTGTGGGTGGGCTGGTGTGGATGTCAATGTGCGCATGCGCGGTGAGTGCTCAATAATGTAGGCGCGGGGTGTGACTGCGGCTGACCCGGGTGTCGGACACGTGATGATGTACGCCCGGCCATGTATCCTTAATGTTGTCCCCCTTTACAGACCTATCAACCCCTGACCATGTCCCGGCCGCACCCTACAAAGGCAGCCCCCATAAACAACAATAGTAGCAGCAGCAGCCACCGGGCTCCACAGGATCCAGGCAGTAGGGCTGGACATCCCGGCACATCCCACGTACACTCCTCAGACTCAGAGTGTATATATATATGTACTGTCTAGTTGTTATCGGCGTCAAAATCAGATGCAATACGCAGAGCACCGGAGACAGCATCGCTCTGAATATATTTGCTACATTTGCTAATAAAAGGAAAATACTAAATTTCAATCGCAGAAACTCGGTCTTCCTCATTCCACCGCTCCTTCTCAGATCCTAGTAACGCCGAGGCGAGCAAAGCGCCACGCTCGGTCGCGATAAGTATTACAAATTTTAAAGTCATTCCGTTGACTCGGCCGGGGATTGAGTCACATGACCTGCCACACAGGAAGTGTGGGCTGGGACGCTCACCTCATTCCGTCATCCCTTATGGTGTGTATACATCATACAATGAAGCTACAGAATGGACCACACACACAGCCCTCCAGTCCACCAACCCCCGCCCACCCACCCCCACTCGCACTCTACCCACACCTACATGTACAGTAATGCCTCCCGCACCCGACTCCCACCCCCACTCGCACTCTAGCCACACTTAGATGTACAGTTTGCTTGTTGGAGTTTGACATCCTAGCAACATCTAATGTCATATCAGGACGGAAATGTCCAGTAGTGCCTCCCCACCCCACCCCCTCCACACACACCAATCTGCACACTCCCACCCCCCAGGTCGCCACAGGAGGAGGAGGAGGGCGGTGCTGTGATCTAATACCCTAGCACACCGTGATGTCATCAATAATGCAGGTTGGTCCGCGCTGTAACAATGAGAGTAGTAAATAGGACGCCTCATGCGGCCCGAGCTGCTCCCCTTCTCTACGAGCTGCTCTCCCCGCCAGTTACACCTGTCGCCGCTGACCCCCTCCCCCCACCCCCACACACACACGCCTCCCACCCACATCACCCATGGTGGGAGAGAGAAAAACCACGTGAATCACGGCATTAACTAGACATTAACTAGATGGGCATCAGCGGCTACTCGCATTGAAGGGGGCTGCTTGAGAGAGGGTGGGGGTGCGGGGGGGGGGGGGGGGGGGGGCAGTGGCCAGGAGATCTGCGAAACTTCCCTGTTGCTGCTTGTGTCGGCAGGCTACTCCTCGGACATGTTCTGGAACTGTCGGCTTCCATCGGCGAAGTGGTTTTTTTTTGTGTGGGTTTTTTTTTGTGTGGGTTTTTTTTCTTTCTTTTCTTTTTTTTTTATAATAGTGCCGTTTTTTGCTTTCTGATATTGGGGCGGGAGTTTTCAATAATGTCCAACGCTTGTTATATGAGAAGCTTTCATGCAGACTTTGGCAGCTGGGATTCGCATATGAATGTTAGGTTGTACCATGGCAATATGTTGTGTATGCACCTTTATATACGATGTATAGGGCCTACATCATCTACTTGATGTACATAACATCTACGGTATACATGATGTACATGATGTAGATTGTGTACATGATGTACATTGTGTACACGATGCACATGATGTAATGATGTACATGATGTACATGATGTACATGGTGTACATGATTCACATGGTGTACATAATGTACATGGTGTACATGATGTACAATATTCACATGATGAACATGATGAACATGACATACATGATGTACATGGTGTATATTGTGTAAATAATGTACATGACATACATCATGTATATGACATACATGATGCACATTGTGTGCATGATGTACATGATGCACATAGCATACATTATGCACGTGACATACATAATGTACATTACATGCATGATGTACTTTGTGTACATTATGTATATGGTGGGCATTGTGTATGAAAGGTACATACATAATCCATATGACATACATGGCGGATATGGTGGCACATATGGGGTACATTACATTCATTATGTACATGACATATATGGTGTGTGTGACATACATGTACATACATGATATACATGTCAATGACATAGATGATGCACATGATGTGCATGATATGATGATACATATGACATACATGATGCACATGACATAACATTATATGCATGACATACATGCCGTACATGACACACATGTCATACAAGATGTGCATGACATGCATATCCATCCATACATGATGTACATGTCCTACATGCCCATGACACACATAATGTATATGAGGTGCATGATACACATTATATCCATGACATGTATGATGTACATAACATACATGATGGACCTGCCATACATGACGTAATGACCTACATGATGCACATGATGTGCATGATATAATGATACATGTGACATACATGATGCACATGACATAAATTATGTACATGACATACATGACGTGCATGACACCCATGCCATACATGATGTACATGCCATGCATATCCATCCATACATGACGTACATGTCCTACATGCCCATGACACACATAATGTACATGAGGTGCATGATATACATTATAAACATGACATGCATGATGTGCATGCCACACATGATGTAATGACATACATGATGTAATGACATGCATGATGTAATGACATGCATGACGTAATGACATACAGGATGTACATGGCACACATGATATACATGACAGACCCGGGATACATAAACCCTGCACCTTACACCAGCTTGCACCTTGGCGACGCGCCGTGCTTACGTCGACTCCATACCACGGGCACCTCCTGCTATGGGATCCAACAAGTGACGTCCGACTACTAATAATCACAATAATCCAATAAGGCTAACGTGTACACAGTCCTCGTGGGATCATTGCACGCGGGTGAAGCAGCCACTCAGCGCGTCGGATCCCAATGTAATCCAATAACAGTGCGTCCTACCAATCTGAGTGTCACTTCTTAACCTCGCCTCTCAAGGAGCATGGTGCGTCCTACCAATCTGGGTGTCATTTCTTAACCTCGCTGCTCAAGGAGCATGGTGCGTCCTACCAATCTGGGTGTCACTTCTTAACCTCGCCTCTCAAGGAGCATGGTGCGTCCTACCAATCTGGGTGTCACTTCTTAACCTCGCTGCTCAAGGAGCATGGTGCGTCCTACCAATCTGGGTGTCACTTCTTAACCTCACTTCTCAAGGAGCATGGTGCGTCCTACCAATCTGGGTGTCACTTCTTACCCTTGCCTCTCGAGGAGCATGGTGCGTCCTACCAATCCAGGTGTCATTTCTTAACCTCGCTGCTCAAGGAGCATGGTGCGTCCTACCAATCTGGGTGTTACTTCTTAACCTCGCTGCTCAAGGAGCATGTTGCATCCTACCAATCTGAGTGTCACTTCTTAACCTCGCCTCTCAATGGGCACGGTGCGTCCTACCAATCTGAGTGTCACTTCTTAACCTCGCCGCGCGACGTGCTTTGAAGCTGCACAGTCCGATGGTTTTGAATTCCGGCAATTTTCTTATATAAATACATTCGGTCAATTGTTATAATCTACGTCACTTCAGTTTATCTTTAATGGCTAACTTTTGAGATAATATGCAAAAGTAATTTTGGCAATAAGGTCAAAAGTCAGACAGCATATAACCCCATTAAAGCAAACTTGAAGGGACCCTAGCAATTTGTTTGGATTAACCGATCATTGGATTAACCAAGCTTTGGCAAAAATGCGGGTGCATTATGAATGTAATATACAATGTATGTGGACACTTTGATTATTGTTTTTTTATGTATATACAGTATAACCCCGTTAAACCAAGCTTGGTTAACCCAAATGGTCGGTTAATCCAAACTTTTGTCGGCAGCCCGGCAAAATACTACAATTTATAATATAAAAAAGTTGGTGGGGTCTCAGATGACCTTATAACCAAATGAAAGTTTGGTTTACCCATACTGGAATTGGCTTGGGGTCTGAACATTTTCTTTGGATTAACCGATAGTTCGGAATAACCAACTTTGGTTTAACTAACTTTTTTATATGATAAATGGTGGTATTTTGCCGGGCTGCCGAAAAAAGTTTGGATTAACCGATCATTTGGTTTAACCGAGCTTGGTTTAACGGGGTTATACTGTAACTGTTGTGGCTCCGACAATTTTATGCTTTCATTAGGCTATGCAGTTTTAATCACCAGTTGCCCATTATCATCAATACTTCATCGGCCCCTCTTACACCCCCTCCCACCAGGCCCCTCCATCACCCATCACCCCCCCCCCCTCCAATCCTTCCAGATTCACCAACCAACAGTACCCCAGTTGATTAAGACGTATGAGTGGAGAGTTGTGTGACTGCGTGAACATTAGAAACTGCAGGTGATGTTGTTCATTACAATACTCAAGGGACAGTTCCTCCAGTGAGTGAAGTGGAGTGGAGTGGAGTGAGTGCTCCTTCTGTTACATTACATAACAAAGCCACCCCCTCCCCCGTCCGCCACCCCCTCCCCCATCCATAACCCCTCCCCACTCCCACCTTCCCCCGCCCAGCTAACCCTACCAAATCACCCCTTCCCCCTACCCCTACCCCTACCCCCCCCCCCTGATCTGCCACAGTCCTTCACCGACTGTTTAATATCCCGACGCGATGACTGTCAAGCAGCGGGATCCAATTGTTGTCCTCCTGTGTGTACATTTTCAAATCACCAGTTGGGCGTGGAGGCGCTGATCCACCCCTTCCCCTCTCCCAGCCACCCTCCCCCATCCACACACCCCACCAACACCCCACACACCCTTGTAGCATTCTCAATGAGTTGCCTTGACTGAGATTAAGCCATTTGGGACATTCTGCAACAAAGTAAACCCCACCTCCCCCCCCCACAACCCCCCCCCACCCACCCACCCACCCCCACAATATTCGCGCGTCCTGGTTGGGTGCGCCTGCCATGTGATCAGTGACAAAAACTCTAAGGATTTAAAATCCGATATCTTAGCTCCTTCTCACCAAGCAGCTGAAAAGCCAACCTCCCCCTTCCCCCTCTCCCTCCCCTCATCCCCCCACACCACCCACCCTCATTTGCTTTCCGCACCTTTTACACACACACACACACACGCACTTTCTCGCTATTCCGGATCAGGGTCTTTAAATTAAATTTGAATATCTTCTAATACAATTTGAGCAAATCAAAATTTAAGAGCATTTGAATTGATGGCCCGAGTTTGTTTGGTTGTGGGCCATCAGATGAAGCTTAGGGGATGTGTTGTGTGTGTGGGGGGGGGGGGGGAGTTGAGGGGGGGAGTGTGATGGGCGGTGATTTTTGCACCCTTTGCTATGGCGGGTATTGATTGCTATCTGTTGTAGGCCTCAGCTGCCTCGCAACTTGGGCAGCATGACGTACTTCAGCAATTGAGATTAACGTCATGGGTTGAGAGGCAGACCACCGCCGCCCCCCCCCCCCCGCCGCCCTCTCTCTCCGCAGCCGCCCGCCTCCCGCTTCCCGCCGCCCGCCTCCCGCCTCTCCGCCTCCCGCCTCCCGCCTCTCCGCCTCCCGCCTCCCGCCTCCCGCCTCCCGCCTCCCGCCTCCCGCCTCCCGCCTCCCGCCTCCCGCCTCCCGCCGTCCGCCTCTCCGCCTCCCACCGCCCGCCGCCGCAGTCGAGGCGGGGTTCATAATAACAAAGAAGGCACGCCCGCGCTCCCGCGCTAAGACTAAGAGTGCCACCTACCCGCCCGCGTAGTGTGACGTCTCTAGTGCTACAGGGGCAACGCCCAGCTCCACCCTACGGCCCCCCACATGCCCCCACGCCCCCCCCCTCCCTCCCACACACACACATCCATAGAGTGTGACGGCACCTCGACCTCCATCCCGACCAAACCCATCCATGGTTTGTTTGGTTGTTTGTTGTTGTTTTAGGTCCTAGCAACATCTAAGGTCATATCAGGACGGAGCATACCGGGCATGCGCAATGCGGCTAAGATCTTTTGGTAGTTAAAGCTGCATAGTCCGATGAAATATCTAATTTTAAAAACCAAACGAAATATCTATATTTGATTTGACATATCTAACTTAGATACTGATGCACTTATTAAGCATTTGTGTCTGCGTAGAAGGCAATACTGAGTCAATTTAACTGAACCTGTTTCTGTAGAAGTCTATGGTGTCAGAGTTTTGGCAAGCTTGCCAAAACTAATTTTCCATGTTTACACTCAAAATATCTCAAAAGTTTACCATTTAAAATGAAAGTAACTTTGAAATAATGTAAATTAGATACTAGTGATCGATCTAATATATTTATCTAAAAAGATAATACAGAAATTCAAAACCATCGGACTGTGCAACTTTAAAGCTACATAACATGATGGAAGGATCAAATTGTCCAAACCGAAGCATTTATCCAGATTTGCTTCTACCTATGGGGCTTAGATACCGGTGCACTCATTAGGCATGGATCATTGCATGGAATAGATGATTGATTGATTGATTGATTGGTGGTTGCTTTACGTCGTGTCTGCAGCATAGGCCATATTCACGGCGAGCATAGAATAGAAGACTAAAGCCGTGTTCACACCCACAACTTTAGGCCGAACTAGATAAGGCGAACTAGATGAGGCGAACTAGTGTCATGTCCACACACGGAGCAGATTAAGGTGGAAATCGATATCTGCGCATGAGCAAGTCCAAACTAACCAGTGCCAGTTTCGGTTAGTCGACATCGGCACGAGAGCGTGTGGGTTCGACCTAGATCTGTTTCGACTGAATCGTATTGTTTTGGAACTGTCAAAACTTCTGCTGGGCAGTGAAACCCTAAAAATAAATGATGACAAAAATATATGTGCACCTCTAGCCGGTTCATAGACCAAATTATATTATATAGTGTGACGTGCTTAATCCGCTTCAAGTAAACTGCTACCGTCCACACAAGCAAGATGGTCCGACTCAAGCTAGTTCGCTTCATTTAAACCACCTCGCGAGGCGACCTACTTGAGGCGAACTAGATGAGACGACTCAGCCCTAATCCGCCTCAGCGTCGGGTTCACACTGCCAATGTGAGCCGACTTAGATAAGGCGCACTAGATGAGGTGACTTAACGCCCAGGTGTGAACACCGCTTAAGTCAATTTAACAGATCCGAATTACTGCTGAAGCTGGTAGTATCAGAATTCTTAAGGGCACGCCAAAATTTATTTGGTATGTTCTTTTAAATGTCACATATCTCCAAAGTTAGCCATTTAGAATAAAAGCTACTTCCAACTAAAAGTAAGGTAGATTATAATGATCAACCTCAAAAGTAAAATAGTTTGTTAAACAAAACCTTTCGCTGTATCCTTTACATAAATACATCCCGGTGATCATTATAATGTACTGTACTTAAAGTTGTACGGTCCGATCGTTTTTGACTTTCTGTCATTTTCTGATATAAATATATCAGGTTGATGTGTATAAAATCTACCTTACTTTAGTTTGAAGTAACTTTTATTTTAAATGGCTAAATTTGAGATATTTTAAATTTAAAGTGTAAACATGTCAAATTAATTTTGGCAAGCATGCCAAAACTCCGACACCATAGGCTTGTGCAGTGACATGGTCTATTAAATTGTCTCAGTACTTTCTTGTATGTGGCAATTTGTTATTAGAACCTGTTACTGCTGAAGCTTACAGTGTCAGAGTTTTGATGTGCTTGCCAAAACTACTTTTACATCTTTACACTTCAAATATCTCAAAAGTTAGCCATTTTAAATCAGAGTTACTTCAAACGTTATGGGAGATTATGACAATCAATTAAATATATTTATCTAAAAAAAAACGACAGAAACTCAAAAGCATCGGACTATGCAACATTAACTTTGTGTATAACTTACAGCAACATCAAAGGCCAGTTGCTCTATGGGGTGTCATGTCTATGTGGTGTGGGAGGTTAAAAATCCTTTGGGTCGGTAAAAGTGTAGACTCAGGCTTTCTATCGACAAACTGTCTAATGGTGAAAACAAGTCTAGTCAGACTTATCCATGATAGGCAGCATAAATCTTCAAGAGAAAATATAACCAAAAAGCTTTAAGGAAATCTGATGTTTCCAACGAACTACGCCCATTTTAAACCTGAGTAAAAGCCATCTCTTAATAGACTACTCAGGCAGTACGAACACCGTCCAGTAATAACACACAGAAACACAGACACACAGAAACGCAGACACACAGACACACAGACACACAGACACACAGACACACAGACACACGGACACCCAATCACCCCGCACAGGTAGGTCCCAACTGACTAGCGTCCTAACAGGGCGTGGCCCACCCCACCCATCAGTGCGTCAGTTCTCCACCAGGGGGCCTGCTGGCTTTATTTAACGTTGCTTTATTTAAAGTTCCATAGTCTGATGAAAACATCACAATTTTCGAAAGCAATTACACGTGTCTCGATTATTTTACATATATACCTTGTATATTAATCCACCTATTAAGCATTTGTTTGCTGTCTGGAAGGGAATGCTAAATCAAATTAGCAGAACCTGTTAATTGCAAAACCCGAGACTGTCCGAGTTTTGAGGTGCGCGCACACTTGATGAGTGAGTGAGTGAGTGGGTGAGTGAATGTGAGAGTAAGTGGGTAAGTGTGTGAGTGAGTGTGTGAGTGAATGGGTGAGTGAGTGAGTGAGTGGGTGAGTGAATGTGAGAGTAAGTGAGTAAGTGTGTGAGTGAGTGTGTGAGTGAGTGGGTGAGTGAGTGAGTGAGTGGGTGAGTGAATGTGTGAGTAAGTGAGTCAGTGCGTGAGTGAGTGAGTGAGTGAGTGGGTGAGTGAATGAGGGATGGAGTGAGTGAGTGTTTGTGTGAGTGAGTAAGTGGGTGAGTGGGTGGGTGAGTGAGGGTGTGAGTAAGTGCCTGAGTGACTGTGAGAGTGAGTGAGTGTGAGAGTGAGTAAGTGGGTGAGTGATTGAGTGTGTCAGTGAGTAAGTGTGTGAGTGGGTGAGCGAGTGAGTAAATGGGTGAGTGCATGAGTGAATGAATTAGTGTGTGAGTGCGTGAGTGAGTGAATGAGTGAGTGGGTGAGTGATTGCATGAGTGAGTGAGTGGGTGAGTGAGTGCATGAGTGAGTGAGTGAGTGCATGAGTGAGTGCATGAGTGAGTGCTTGAGTGAGTGAGTGTGTGAGTGAGTGCATGAGTGAGTGCATGAGTGCGTGAGTGAGTGCATGAGTGAGTGAGTGAACGAGTGAGTGAGGGATTCAAACGTCTAAGTTCCCCAACTAACTTCCTCCGCCCCCCCCCCGCATCTTGAATACAGCACTTGTAACAAAGCCCCCCCCTCACCCTCCGCCCCTCACCCCATCACCCTCCCGCCTCCCCCACACCTACCTTCCGTCCCATCCTTTGATCCTTCCAAAAGGTGTGTCCCTATTAGCCAGCGCAACTGAATGCTCCAAATCAAAGCGACAACTGACGCCCTATTTTTCTTAAAAACCATTTTTTTAAACCACACACAAAAACCCATCGTGGTTTTAAAATGTTATATTTCTTCCCAAATCCTTTTTTCGTTTTTTGTTTAAAATCCCAACAACCCCAAAATTATTGTTTCAAAAAGAAGCAACAAAAAACAGGTGAGCTCAGTTTGGCTATGATGAGGCTGCCACTGGGTGGGCTCCCGTCATGCACCCGGCGTCCTACATGGGGACGCTGACCATGCACGCGTCCGCCAGACCACCCTCGTCCAGGGGCCGGCTGCGCTAACAATTCAACAACTGATTCCACAAATTAAATTTTAAAAAGCCAGAGCAGGAGGCGAGTTGAACAACTATGAAATGTTGGGGGTGAGGACGGAAACGAAACGAGGTACTAACCACTACTACTACTAGGTCGGCTGGTTGGGGTATGTAGCACAAGCAAGTCACTTGTGTTTTGTTAGTAAAACATGTGAATTGACAGTTTGGCTTGGCGGTGATTGGTTGGTGAAGCAAGGTGATTCCTCGCGGACCCACCAGGTGGCGCCACCTGCTGCACCGTGTGAGTCCTCCCCGCACCGCTTACGTGCCCCACTTTTTTAACGGCCACCCGCCTAATGATGACGGTGTCGGTTAATGACTTGAGTGCTGTAAGGCCCGGTGGGTGGGTGTGGGTGGTTGGTGCTTGGGGGGACTGTTTGTGGCGGGGTTTGGATGGTGGGATGGTTTTCAATGGGTGTTGGGTGGTGGATGGGGATGGGGAGTGGTTGGTGTTGGGTGTTGGGTGGTAGTGTTGGGTAGTGGCGTCGGGTGTTTGGTGGTGGTGATTTTGGGTGGGGGTAGTGTGTGTTGGTTGTTGGGTGGTGATCTTGGGTGGTGGGTGTAGTATGGTGGCTATTGAGTGTAGGCTGGTGGATGGTCGGTGTTGGCTGTTGGGTGTTGGGTAGTAGATGGTGGGTAGTTGGGGTGGGGATGAGTGTGCGTGGTGGTGGTGGTGTGTGTGTGGGGGGGGGGGGGGGGGGGGCGCGCCACCAAACCTCGCTTCAAAGCAGTCCGGGTCCCCGATGTGCGCACGCGCATGCGCCATCCCGGCCCGGCATCGCGACCAGGTAGAGCATGCGCACACTGTCAAAGGGCAGGCGTCCCCCCCCCCCCCCCCCCCCACACACACACAGAACCGCTCCCACACATTACCTCTACACTCAGACACACATCGCCCATCCCCCCCACCAAACCCCACCCCACCCGCACCTTCCCCCCACACTGAGAGACACACATTACCCCCTCCCCACCGTCCCCCCACACTGAGACACACATCGCGCCCTCCCCCACCTCACCCCACCAGACCTCACCCCAACACTGCCTCCACACTGAGACACACATCGCCCCCTCCCCCACCTCACCCCACCAGACCTCACCCCAACACTGCCTCCACACTGAGACATACATCGCCCCCATCCCCACCTCACCCCCACACTGCCTCCACACTGGGACATACATCACCCCTACCCCGTCCCCCGGTAGGTACTCAGTCACACATACGGACGTTGAGTGCCGCAATGCGTCCCCTGATGCCGGTTGTCAATACCTGAGCGCCTCAAACAGCTCGGACCCAGTCGGGCGTCCACGAGCCTTTGACAATGTGCAACGCCGGCTTGATGCTTGGCGCACTGGAGGTGTGTGTTGTGTGTTGTTGTTGTTGTTTGACATCCTAGTAACATATATGGTCATATCAAGACAGGTACCGACTTGTGACAGTGCATACTCATGGCGACTTTAGGCTTATAGTACTGCCGGCACTGTGACCCGATATCCAACAGTCACATTATCCTGATACCATGCTAACCAGTCCTTGTCATATCCTATTAATGCCGAGCACCAGGCTAGGTAGCGACAAGTGTCAATTTTGGAAGTCATTGGTTTGACATGGCTGGGATTTGAACTCCCGACATTCCGCACGGGGAGCCGGCGCTGTACCGAGTCGGCCAACGCGTCCGGTGGCACTGGAGGCATTGGAGCAACAATAAACAGGGCGGTATATGAGCCACCTAGCGGCAGTGGACATGGAGAGGGGGGGGGGGGATCGTGGAGGCCCGCCACCTGGGTCCCATTTCACACCACGTGACCAGGCGTTACAGGTGACACAGGAGGAACGCCACTCTCCTTTGTCTTGTGGCACCACCTAACGGCAGGACGATCCAATCCCACTCACACCCACATGCACATACATATCGCCCCCACACACACCTACACCACCCCCCGTCATCCCATCACTACCCCACTATCACCCACACCTACCGATACATATCCCAACCCCCTCACCACCACCATCCCTTTCACCTCCCACACCCACATATATCTCAACTCCCAACACCACCACAACCCACTCCACCCCTCACCACCACCACCCCCACCATCCCACTCGCCCACCCACCCATACACACTTCCAACCAGTGACACATCCCATCGCACACACACGATAAGACACACTAATGCCAGGTACACACATACCGTATAGGATTCGCGCACTAAAACTCCCGATCCGCTTAAAACTGAAATCGGGCCGATTCATTTTTCGAATCGCAAATCGCAATCGTAATGCTAGCGCACACCTACCATTTTAGCCCTAAAAATTGCGAATCGCAATCGGTAGGTGTGCTAGGGGAGTGCACACCTCATGACTTTTGGGCAGTTTTAGATCGTATAAGGTAGGTGGGTGCGCAAAAACGATTGTAAACGGTAGGTGTGTACCGGGCATTACACATTCACAAGTAACGTCGCCAGTCAAACATCCCATACGGGGAAAAGAAACAACAAATACCATTGCTTCTGTTCTTTTTGCCGAGGAGGAGGGGGCGGTGGTGTTTTAAAATGTTATTTATTGGGGTTTGTATTACCCAATTCCTGGAGAAATAAGATAATGGTTTCCAATGACTTCAAAGCGGAGTAATGTCGGCGCTGGCTTTGGGGCAGGTGGGGCAGGTGGAGTGGCCTACTTGCAGCGAGTAGGGGTTGAGGTGAAGAGGGGGGTTATGAGAGCAGTTCAGCCCTATGTGAGCAGCTATCTGAGCAAATCGGTTCTATGAGAGCAGTTCAGTCCTATGTGAGTAACTATGTGAGCAATTCGGTTCAATGTTAGCAAATCAGTTCTATGTGAACAGCCATGTGAGCAAATCGGTTCTACTAGCGTCTAGGTGAACAACTCAGTTGTATATGAGCAGTTATGGGGGCAGTTGTGTGAAAGACTCAGCTCTTTGCGAACAGCTGAGTCCGAGCTGGTCAGATATGTGAGCAACTCGGTTCAATGTTATCGGCTCAGCTCTATGCGAGCAACTGTTACACAACTAGGTTCTATGTGAGCAGCTCAATTCTAAGTCTGCAGTCTATGTTAGCAGCTGAGCCTTGTGTGAACAATTCTGCGAGCAGTTCGGTCCTATATCAGCATATGTGTGAACAACTCAATTCTATCCCTATCAGGATTCTCATCCATGCACTCAGAGCAACGAGCCAACCGAATACTAGTAACAGTGATAGCTCACTTCACTGCACTACAGTTACCTAATCATTAAAGATACATAGTCCGAGCAACCGATCAAATTGTCCCACATTTGGTCCTGTACATCCAACTTAGATACTGGTGCAGACAGTGTGGGTGTGAGTGTACCTGCCAGGCGAGGGGTTAGCGCGCAGGCTCCACGTGTGTTGGTGTGGATGTGAGGGTATGTGACAGCAAAACGTTAGTGTGTAGGCCCCACGTGTATTGGTGTGAATCAGAGTGTATGTGACGGTGAGGCGTTAGTACGCAGGCCCCCACATGTATTGGTGTGGATCTGAGAGTAGGTGATTGTGAGGCGTCAGTACGCAGGCCCCCACATGTATTGGTGTGGATCTGAGAGTAGGTGACGGTGAGGCGTCAGTGTGCAGGCCCCACATGTAATGGTGTGGATCTGAATGTAGGTGACGGTGAGGCGTTAGTATGCAGGCCCCACGTGTATGGGTGTGGATCTGAATGTAGATGATGGTGAGGCGTTAGTATGCAGGCCCCACGTGTATGGGTGTGGATCTGAGTGTAGGTGACGGTGAGGCGTTAGTATGCAGGCCCCACGTGTATGCGTGTGGATCTGAGTGTAGGTGACGGTGAGGGGTTAATGTGGAGGCCCCACATGTAATGGTGTGGATCTGAGTGTAGGTGATGGTGAGGCGTTAGTACTCAGGCCCCACATGTATGGGTGTGGATCTGAGTGTAGGTGACGGTGAGGCATTAGTATGCAGGCCCCACATGTATGGGTGTGGACCTGAGTGTAGGTGACGGTGAGGGGTTAATGTGGAGGCCCCACATGTAATGGTGTGGATCTGAGTGTAGGTGACGGTGAGGCGTTAGTATGCAGGCCCCACATGCATGGGTGTGGATGTGAGTGTAGGTGACGGTGAGGGGTTAATGTGGAGGTCCCACATGTATTGGTGTGGATCTGAGTGTAGGTGACGGTGAGGCATTAGTACGCAGGCCCCACGTGTATGGGTGTGGATCTGAATGTAGGTGACAGTGAGGTGTTAGTACACAGGCCCCACTTGTATGGGTGTGGATCTGAAGGTAGGTGACGGTGAGGCGTTAGTATGCAGGCCCCACATGTATGGGTGTGGATCTGAGTGTCGGTGACGGTGAGGCATTAGTATGCAGGCCCCACGTGTATGGGTGTGGATCTGAATGTAGGTGAGAGTGAGGTGTTAGTACGCAGGCCCCACTTGTATGGATGTGGATCTGAGTGTAGGTGACGGTGAGGCGTTAGTACGCAGGCCCCACTCGCCCTGCTATATCACAACTAATAAAGCTGACATATTGTTTACTGTCGCCGGTGCCCGGAGTGGCAGGTCTGATGCATGCGGTTTGCCGTACAGAAGCTGATGCCCGTTTTCCCGCCAGTCCCTCGTTTTATGTCGGCGATGACAGCTAGCAACAAGACATCAATCTTACGGCATCGATCAGTACTAGAGTGTAGCCTCCCTCCAGCACCCACTCTCCCTAATCCTCCAGTAACCGACCCCCCCCCCACCCACACACACACTGTTGTCATGGGGGGGGGGTGGAAATGGGAAATTTTGCGCCTAGAGCAGGGTTCGAACCCACAATTCTTGCCATTCTAGGGCTGGCATGCCTGACCAATACACTACCTAGGCTCCCTGATGCAATCACCCTATCCACCTCTATCTTCCTATGTGGCTCCTTGCCTGAGAGGTCAATGCAGGCTCCTAAGTACTATCTATACTCGTGCCCCTGGAATTGCAAGTCTTTCATTTTAAATGGTTTAAATCCATAGGCCATATAACTTATGAGGCTTAATATTACATACATAGAGAGCCATTGCACTTATAACTTTACATAACTTATATATGAGACTGTCTCCAAAGGTGCTAAGCCATATTGGACAAAACTTTGTCCATAGTAATGATCAGCACACTATCTACTTATGCATTTGCTCAGGATAAAGTGATTTGTTTTTTACATGGTGTTTCATAATCCCAATAGAATACATATTGATTCGAAGCAAATGTCCTTGTGTTTTCAGTGTATCCGTTTCTGTGCTGTTTTGTGTCAATTATTACGTGGACAAAAAAACGAAGAGCTAGCACCTTTTGAGACAGGCTCATATACATTACATACATACACTGGGAGGTTTAGCTACCATGCAGCACATGGGTTGTACAGAATCTAGGTCACAGCCCCAGTGTTATGATAGAGATGGAAATAGGAAATATTGTGTCTACAGAGCAGGATTCGGACCCACACTTCCTGCCATTCCGGGGCTAGTATCATTTTTTTAATTTTTTTAATTGAGGCTGTATTTATACTGTCCATAGCATGTAAGCCCGGGTACCCAGGCTTGTTTTCAATGCTGGTCAGCTGTAGTGTTGGTGTTATCTTACCACACAGTAGCTGCTGATAAGTTATCTGATTGTCTGCATTTCAGTAGCAGATAGATCTGTTGGTTGGTACGTTTAGTAGCCTATGTTAGTTTGTTTGGGCCCTCTTGGCATTGTATTTTTGTTCTATTCTTATTACTATGTTAGTTGTTTTCTTAAGGTTGCATGTTAGTGTTTTGGGATTTTCGTGGGAAGAGTTTCCCGCTTTTTTCTACTTAATTCTATACTAGCCTATTTTATTTACATGTCCATAGGCTTGTACGTAATAGGTGGTTGAGTTACGTTTGTTTGAATTTGATTTGATTTACATTGTTGTTGGATATGTTATCTGGCTTTTATAGTTCCGGTTATCCCGCACTGGGCTGTCCAATAGTATAAATTACTCGCAAAGAAAAAGCTTTTCCCAATATATTCAAACTAAGACTTGTAATATTATTAGGTCGTGATAATTGTGAATAATGTGAGCTGCGGTGCTCATGTTACTGGCCCTTTAAATCACCGCATGAGGCATCAGTAAGGCTGTGCCACTTTCCATCATGGGGGGGGGGGGGGGGGGGGGGTCAAAGGTCAGAAGTCAAAATCACCACCCACCCTTCTTAACCCACACCCACATATCTCACCTCTGCACCGACGGTAATCGCTATCTACTCAACCTAAAATGCTCTTTTGTGCGTGTGCTTTATTTTACAATGCCCCCCCCCCCCCCCCAATCTCACCCCACGGATTGGCAGGGCTCTAACCAACAGCATGAGCTTCCTGTGGATTGCTATAGGGGTTTACTATGGGTTAGTATGGCTTACTATGGCTTTCTATGGGTTACTATGGGTCAGTATGGATTACTATGGCTTACTATGGGTTAGTACAGGTGACTCGTGGTGAATATGCGTTACTAGGGTCTAGGCTCTACTATGGGGTAATACGGGTTAATAATAATATGGGTTAATTTGGGTTACTCTGGGTTAATATTCGTTACTATGGTTACTTATATAGTATAAATTACGATGAATCACTATGGATCACTATGAGTTGCTATGGATCACTATCGATCACTATGGGTTGCTGTGGGTTACTATTGGTTGCTATGGGTGAGTGTCCCTGGGTTACTATAGATCACTATGGATCACCAGGTATCCGGATAGTGCTGTTGGCTATGGTCATGTACTGGTGGTGCATAGTGAGATAGGGAACCAGGAGGCGCCTGTATGTGCGTGTGTGTTGGTGTGTGGGTGTGTTGGTGTGTGGGAGCCGGGGGGTAAAGGGTTGGTGACCGCGGTGAGCGTTCCCCTGAACCCTGAGTGGTCAGTGGCATGTCGCCCTGCTCGGGGGCTGCCCAACACCCATATTTCATTGACTGCGCCGCTGGGTAGCTGATTTGTGGGTCGCCCAGTTATGCATGGGTGATGTGGCAAGCAATTTGTTGCTGCCCATTGCCATGTCAACGCTGGGCGGTGCTGGCCATGATCCCTGTGGCCCCTCCACGCCACGCCCCCCCCCCTCCCACCCACGAAACCCCGCCCCACGCCTCCTCCCCTGTCCCTCTCACCAGCAAAGTGCCTGACCACTGACCTACCCCCCTCTCCCATTGACACCCCCTCATCCTATGCACACACACATACACACTCCTCCCCTATACAACACACTGCCACTGACTTAGCCACATTACACAGGGATTGTGTATGCTGTGTGATTCGACATAACCCCCCCCCCCCCTCCCGCCATCTGACAGGGCGCTGGCTGGGGGGGGGGGGGGGGGGGGGGTGCAGGGGGTAGTCTGTAGTCCGTGGGTCTGCGACAGTGTGGGTCCGTGGTGCGGATCGATCTGCGGGTCGGTGCGGGTCGGTGCGGGTAACAAACAAATGTGGCAGGGTGGGTGGACACACAGAGTCCCCTTTATCCCCACCCACCCACACACCCACTCACCCATACACCCACCCACACCCACCCCCCACCCCCAACCTCGTAACGTCCATATCCGGCCGGTTTCCCCGTTAATACCGCCCTTGCTATGGCGTCTCACGCCTCGCCCCCGCCCCTCGGCCCCCGCCCCACCACGCCTCCCGTCCTCGCCCCCCCGCCCCCGAGCAACCTCGTCCTCGCCCTAGCGCCCATCCGTCACCCCCGGCCGCCAGGGCCGGTGACCATTGTGCGTCGAGCCCTCTTTCACGGCAGCTCGACACTGATGCCCGCGCCCCCCCCCTCCTCCCCTTCCCTTCCTCCCCCCAGCCCGCGACCTGCTCAAAACACACACACAAAAATCAACTTGTCCGGCCCGATATGACACGGGTGCGCCGACGCGCCGCCCATTTCTCAGCGCCATCTGACGGGCCCATCTGATCCCCCTGCCGCCCTGCCGCCCTGCCGGCCATCACCTAAGAGGGCTGGCACCCGGCTACCGGATTTACATAAACACACACGGACCGACCGACCGACGACCGACGACGGACCGGGGCGCCCCAGCAAGGACACTGTCAGCCCACTTGTCGGCCACGCCATATTTCATCACTTTATTTTGACAGCATGTTTTGATCTTTTGCCACCTCTGCAGCCGGGCAGGGCAAAGCAGGGCAAAGCAGGGCAAAGCAGGGCAAAGCAAGGCAAAGCAGGGCAAAGCACCACAAAGCACCGCAAAGCAGGGCAAAGCAGGGCAAAGCAGGGCAGAGCAGGGCAAAGCAGGGCAGAGCAGGGCAGAGCAGGGCAGAGCAGGGCAGAACAGGGCAGAGCAGGGCAGAGCAGGGCAGAGCAGGGCAGAGCAGGGCAGAGCAGGCCAAAGCAGGGCAGAGCAGGTCAAAACAGGGCCGCGCACCCCCACACTCCACCCCACCCCTCCTCTTCCATCCCATCTCTCCTCCCCGCCCCGACCCCCCAACGGACGCGGTATCGGCAGAGCTCAGGCTTCCCGTGCGGAAGGTTGGGAGTTAGAATTCAATCCGAGTCAAATCAAACCTGTAGCCTGGCGAAATCGGGAGTTCGGTTCCCGATCGAGTCAAACCAATGATTAATACTTGTCGCTACCTAGCCTGGCAAGGACTGGTTGGTGCAGAATCAGGATAATGTGACTGTAGAATATTGGGTCATGGTGCCGGTGGCCTGGTCTCCCGGTGGCCTACGTCTCCAGTGGGGCAGCACTATAAAGGCACCATGAGTACACACTGTCACAAGTCGGTATCCATCCTGATATGACCTTAGATGTTGTTGGTAGAACGTAAAACAAACAATCAAACAAACCCTGTCCCCCTGCCCCTCTCCTTCCCCATCTCGGTCCCCCTGTCCCTCCCACTCCCACTCCCTCTCTGTCCCCCTCTCCTTCATGCTCTCCCCCTTTCCCTCTCCCGTTTTCCTTGCCCCGTCTCCTTATCCCCCTCTCCCTCTCCTCTCCTTCTCCCACCACCTCTCCCTCTCCTCCACCCTTCTCCCACCACGCCTCCTTGCTTGATGACCACTTCTGCACCACCAGTGCTTTCTTGGCGCCCACTTGCACACTAGCTCCCGATGACATAACAGTGGGAAGACTAGTGCTGCGTATTAGTCCTGTGTGGGTGGGAGGGTGGGAAGGAGGGTGGGAGGGTGGGAAGGAGGGTGGGAGGGAGGGGCGGCAGAGCGTGGCCTATATTCGGGCGTCCTTGGGGATAGTGGGTCGAGCTCCGGCCCGGCCTTGCATGGCTGGTGCAGCCGGCTGCGTGCGACTTGACCAGGGTCCTTTTTTTCCGGGGGTGCGTCGTCTACCCCCTGGATCTTGCAGCGCGTCTCCCCTCAAACACCCCCTCCCCCCCGCACACAGACACACACACCACACACGACACTCGCTCCCTTCCCTGCAGCGTGCTCTGCACATGTGTCTCACCGCGTGGCTAAGCACCACCGCCGCCACCACCACCACTGCCGCCACCACCACCACTGCCGCCGCCACCGTCGCTGCAGCTGCTTATTCTGCTGATGACGGTGGTGGCAGGGGGTGGGTGGAAGGGGAGGGGCGTTGATGCTGCTCTGGCTACTGGGGGCGCTAAGCATTGCGTACACGATGGGCGAAGACAGCGCACGGTGCGTAATGCACGCGGCCATTAGGCGGCGCCCCGGCGGGGCAGGGCCGGTAGAAGGGCGGTACGAGGCGGGGCGGGGCGGGGCGGGCGGGGCTCGACCGGGCCGGTAGAGGGACGAGGCGGGGCCCGGCGGGGGGAGCCGGTAGAGGGGTGGGAGGGGCCCGGCGGGGGGAGCCGGTCGAGGGGCGGGAGGGGCCCGGCGGGGTGGGGCGAGCGGCACTCACTGTCCCAGAGAGGCGTGCTGGACGCGGGGCGCCGGGCGCCACTCCCGGGCACCACCGGCCATTGTCCACGGGGGCCGCGCTTACATTGCGTTATGCCATTGTGTGCAATGCACACAATGCCCACCTGCTGACAATGCCCCACCGCACACCCACACACACAGACCCACCAGCCCGCCCACCCACCTGCCGTCTGAAGCTACAACTAGGCCCTGCTACCTGGGTGTGTGACACAGGGGGATGAGCGGGTGGGTGGGGTGGGAGAAGAAGGAAGAGGGGAAGAAGAAGAAGGGGTGGGGGAGGTGAGAAACGGTAGGAGAGAGGTAGGAATGGGGGAGGGCGGAGAAGGAGGAGGTGGAAGTGAAAGCATGGGAAGGTGAAGGATGGAGAGAGAAAAGGGGAGGGGAGAGAGGGGAAGAGGAGGAGGGGGTAGAAGAGGGGAGGAGGGGAATGAAACGCGGTGGTGGATGGTGAAAGACAAAAGGGAGGGGATAAAGAGGAAGAGGAGGGGGGTGGAGAAGAGAAGGGAGGGAGAAGAAAAAAGGGGATGACGGCCGAGTGGGAAGAGAAAGGGGGAAGGGGGGATTGTGGGGTAGAAGGGGAGGGGGAGAAAGGGGAGAAAGGGGAGAAAGAGGAGAAAGGGAAGAAATGGGAGAAAGGGGAGGGGGATACGTGAGGGACGAGGTAGAAGGAGGAGATCGGGGGAAGAAGTGCAGTGAGGTGGGATGGGTGATGAGGAGAGTGTCGCGGCGTGTGGGCTGGAGGAGAGAAGAGGAGTGGGTGCTGGGGGGGGGGGGGGGGGGGCGAGGCAGGATACGGGAGACATGGAAGGAGAGGTCACGGAAGGTCAACATGTGAGCTGTCCGTACACCCTCCAACATCAAACGCTCTCCTCACGTCGGCAATGGGCGAAATGCGTCCCGTGTGAGAACCCCCATCCCCTCCTCCCCCAACCCACCTAGACCCCCCTACCCCACCCCCTCCCACCTCCCCACCTACACCCCACCTCCCCCACCCGTCCTAGGATCCACCTAGACCCCCCCCCCCTCCTGCCTCATCGCAGTCTC
This sequence comes from Branchipolynoe longqiensis, assembly GCA_030323885.1. NCBI lineage: Eukaryota > Metazoa > Annelida > Polychaeta > Phyllodocida > Polynoidae > Branchipolynoe > Branchipolynoe longqiensis. Next base: position 8,198,841 of record CM059186.1, on the reverse strand, counting down.
CTCCTAGACCCCCTCCCCTCACAGTCCCCACCTAGACCCACCTGCCCCTTCCGAGTCTCATCTAGACCCCCCCTCCTCCAGCCCCCTCCCCTGTCACCGCCTATCCCCCACACCGACACGGTGGCGCCCCTACCCCCGCCCCCCACACACACTCCTCATATCAGCACCCAGCAGGACTCCCTATGGAACAGCGCACCTCAAAGGTAGACTCCTACCCCCCCCCCCCACGCGCGCCCACCCCTTCCCACCCCGCACCCCCCCCCCTCCCTCCCACACGGACGTGGCAGTCCCAATAATGCAATCAGTGCCAGGTGACTCTGATCAAACGTACGAGTGCCAGGTAACTAACAGTGGTTTTCACGCAACACGCCAAGGACGAGCGTCATCATCTAATCACCCCACTTTTCCTAACTAGCCACCCTCAACTACCCACCCTCAACTACCCACCCTCAACTACCCACCCCTCAACTACCCACCCTAAACTAGCCACCCTCAACTACCCACCCTCAACTACCCACCCTCAACTACCCACCCCTCAACTACCCACCCTAAACTAGCCACCCTAAACTAGCCACCCTCAACTACCCACCCTCAACTACCCACCCTCAACTACCCACCCCTCAACTACCCACCCTAAACTAGCCACCCTAAACTAGCCACCCTAAACTAGCCACCCTCAACTACCCACTCAACTACACACCATCAACTACCCACCCTCCAAACTACCCACTTCCTCAAGTAACCCAACCTCAAACTAACCCAAACCTCAATACTCACCCTCAAACACCCACCTTAAACTACCCTACCCTCAACTACCCACCCTCAACTACCAACCCTCAACTACCTACCCTCAACTACCCACCCATCAACTACCTATCCTCAAACTACGCACCTCAACTACCACCCCTCAAACTACCCACCCTCAACTACTCACCCCTCAACTACTCACCTCATACTACCCACCCTAAACTCCCCACCTCAACTACCCACAGGAAGTACCCTCCTCAACTTACCCCACCTCAACTATGCACCCGCCAACTACCCACCCCTCAACTCCCCACCCTAAGCTACCACCTCAACTACCCCATCCTCAACTACCAACCCTCAAACTACTACCCTCAACTACCTATCTCACGTACTCAAATTTCAACCAACCACCCCACAACTACTCACCCTCAACTACCCACCCTCAACTACCACTCTACAACTACCCACCCCACAACTACCCAGCCTCATCTACCACCATCAACTACCCACCCTCAACTACTCACCCTCAACACCTCACCCCTCAACTACTCACCTCAACTACCACCGCAAATACCACTCTACATCTACCCACACCCCACAACTACCCCCTATCAACTACCCACCCTCAACTACTCACCCTCAATTACTCACCTCAGCACACCCTCAACTACCCACCCGCAACTACCACTCTACAACTACCCACCCCACAACTACCCACTCTCAACTACCCACCCTCAACTACTCACCCTCAACTACTCACCCTCAACCACCCACCCCTCAACCACCCACCCTCAACCACCCACCCTCAACCACCCACCCTCATCCACCCACCCTCAACACCACCCTTAACTAGCACCCTCAACCACCCCACCCTCAACCACCCACCCTCAAACCACCCACCCTAAACACCCACCCTATCAACCACCCACCCTTAAACTATTGCACCCTCAACCACCACCATCAACCACCCACCCTCAAACCCCCAACCCTCAACACCCAACCCTCAACCACCCACCCTCAACCACCACCCTTAACTATGCACCTCATCCACCCACCTCAACCACCCACCTCAACCACCCACCCTCAATCACCACCCCTCAACTACACACCCTCAATCCACGCACCCCCAAACTACTCAACCTCAACACCCACCCTCCCTCAAAACCACCCACCCTAACTACTCACCCTCAACCACCCACCCGCAACTACTCACCCTCAACCACCCCACCCCTCAACTACTCCACCCCTCAACCACCCATCCGTCACCACCACCTCTACAACCTCCCTAACCATCCACCCTAACCAGCCACCCTATCAACCTCCCACCCTCATCCACACACCCCTCAACTAACTCAGCCTCAACCACACACACTTTCATACCACACCTCTAAACCACAAACACACAACTCCCACCATCAACTACATCACCATCACCCACCCACCATCAAATCCACCACCCTCAACTACTCCCCATCAACCACCCTCACCTCGACCACCCACCCTCAAAACCACCCACCCTCAACCACCACCCTCAAAACTACTCACCCTCAACCAGCCACCTTAACCACCCACCTTTCAACTACTCACCCTCAAACCAGCCACCCTCAACCACCCACCCCTCAACTACTCACCCTCAACCACCCAACTCACTACTCACCCCTCAACAACCCACCCTCAACCACCCCACCCCTCAACTACTCACCCTCAAACCACCCAACCCCCCTCAACTACTCACCCTTCAACCACCCACTCATCAACCACCACCCTCAACCACCTACCCCTCAAACTACTCACCCTCAACTACTCACCCCTCAACTACGCACCTCAACACCCACCCCTCAACTACTCACCTCAATCCCCCTCAACCTTACTCACCTCAACACCACCTCAACCACCAACCCCTCAACTACTCACCCTCACTACTCACCCCTCAAACTACTCACCCTCAACCACCCACCCCTCAAACTACTCACCTCAACCACCCACTCCTCAACTACCTCACCTCAACCAACCACCTCAACTACGCACCCTCAACCACCACCCCTCTAACTACTCACCCTCAACCATCCACCTCAACACCACCTCTCAACCACCACCCTCAACCACCACCCTCAACTACGCACACTCATCCACCCACCCCCTCAACTACTCACCTCAACACCCACCCTCAACACCCACCTCATCCACCCCCCTCAACCACCCACCCTCAAACTACTTCAACTCTCAACCCACCTCACCCTCAACCACCCAACCCTCAACCACCCACCCCTTCAATACCCACCCTCAACCACCACCCCTCATATACGCACCCTCAACCACCCACCTCAACCACCCAACCCTCAACTACTCACCCTCAAACTACCTCACCCTAACCACCCACCCCTCAAGATATACTACCCTCAACCACCACCCTCAACTACTCACCCTCAACCACCACCCTCAAACCACATACCCTTCAACACACACCCTCAACCAACCCAACCCTCAAACCACCCACCCCTCAATACTCACCTCAACCACCAACCCATAATCTACGCACCCTCCAACCAACCTCCTCAACCACACACCTTCAACCACCACGCGCAACCACCCAACCCTCAACGACTCCCCCTCAACCACCCACCTCAACCACCACCTCAACTACTCACCTCAGCCACCCACCTCAACCACCCACCCCTCAACTACTCACCCTCAACCACCCACCCCTCAAACTACTCACCCTCAACCACCACCCTCAACTACCCACCCTCAACTACCTCGCAAATTAAGAAACCTTAAGAACCCACACACCCACAACCCACCGACACCCATTTAAGATAGGGAGCCTGGATGGGTGGGGGTGGGGGCATGCACCAGTGCAAGTTACTAATAAACCCAAGAACTTAAAGTTGCATAGTCCGATGGTTTTGAGTTTCTCTCATTTTCTGAGATAAACATTTTGGTTGATCATTATAATCTACCTTACATTTATTTTGAAGTAACTTTTATTTTAATTGGCTAAACTTTTGGAGATATTTGAAATGCAAACGTCATAATTAATAGTGACAAGCTTGCCAAAAACTCAACCATCATAAGCTTCTGCAATAAACAGGTTCTATTAAATTGACACAGTATTCCCTTCTATGTGACACCAACTGTTTAATAACTGCACAAGTTGTCTAAGTTAGATAGTGAGAATCAAATCTAGATAAGTGTATTGGCTTTGAAAATTTGAAGTTTCCATCGGACCATGCAGCTTTAACCACCCACACTAGTCCCTACAGGAAATCGCCGAATGCCCTTTGAATGAGACGGGGTGGGTGGGGGGTTCGGGGGGGGGGGGTGGAGTTGTAAATATTTAGTGTTAATAAACTCCAAGAACTTCACACCCCACAAACCCTACACACCCGACTCAATGACCACTTTTAGAAAGGCAGCCCGGCGGCAATGAAGGTGTGGTATAATGTGCTGTCTGTGGGTGTGGGTGTGGGTGTGGGGGGAGGGGGTTCTTCAAGTGGTGTAGAACTAGGTCGGAGGAGTCTACGGGCGTGACTGGGGTTTTACATGCACGAGAGGGGTGTGTGTAAAGAGGTGGCTGGACAGAAACCCCATAAACTTAGCATGTGTGTTGTATTACCTAACAATGGCCGACAACACAATGCACAACCCCCGACCGTCGCGCCGAGTGCGCGCAACCCCCCCCCCCCTCCACACACCCACCCACCCACCCCACCACCACACACACACCACACAGATGCACAGCTCAGTGCCAAGTGAACGGTGGCTGTGGCGTTAACCAAGCACATAACGGCAGCATGTTTGATTGCAGGTTCTATTGAGGTAATAGGTGCGTTTGTATCCAGGCGTGAGGGTGCCAGCCATGAAAACATGGGCATCATGTTGTAGTTCTTTTGTTGATTTAGTATATTTATATATGTGTATATATAATTATATGCATACATATATGTATATATGTACACTATATATATATGCACGTCTGTAATAATGTATGCATCTATGTATATATGTATGCATGCATATATGTATGTGTATATATACATATATATATTATGCATGCATATATGTAGAAAAAATCCTCTGGTGCGACTGACACTGGTCTACATCCGGTGGAGGCGAGGAGGGAATGCGGAGCCACCGGTACAGTGTTGGTCTTACAGAGTATAACAAATAATATTAATAATTAAACCTTACGTATCTATATTACTCGCATTAATTCGTTATAATCTTATATTATATATATATAATTATATATATATATATATATATATATATACATATATAGCTGAGAAAAGATTGTTTCCTTCACCTACCAGACTCTCTGACACACGTCCAATGTGGCACCGCACATTCCGAGCACAAATGTACGTATATGTGTATGTGATACAATCAAGATGGTAAGCCAATCAAGTTCTTCTTAGGAACTCTAAACTTTGTTTGTTCTTCAGATTGGCAAAGAGGTCTCACATACTATTTAATTAAATCATAGTTGGCGCGAGGCCATACAATTTACACACTCAAGCAGAATGTGTCCAAGTGTCAGTGGGCACGGACACCCAATGCATTCAGAAGGGACAGTGTGCTTTCTCACTTGAATAAAAATGCATGAGTCAGCGAAAGGTGGGCAATGTGGCATAGCGAGAGGACTGAGTACATGGTCCCACTAATACAGTAAATATTTACTTACATAAAACAGTGAGGATAAATTCGGCAGGAAGTGACTCAGGTTAATGAGCAAGGCGAGAGGTGGCGACACTGTCGGAGCTGAGGTTGAGTAGGTTGGAACAGTCGATGACTAGCCAGAGGCTCCACCACCCGATTACTAGTGGGTGGATGTGAAGGGCGAGTATGGAATTCTGGGTTATTATACTCGTATAATTCTTATACAACATATATATATAAATATATATATATATAGATTATAAGTGGGTGTATGTGTTGGTGTGTGGGTGTGTATACAGTCAGCCCTCGTTAATCAACCTATTTAATCCGAAAATGTCACTATCCAACCCCACATACATTAGACAAATTTCCACCCTTCATGTTATTCTTATAAAAGTATAATACAGTAATGTTCCCCTACAATTTATACTCGCATAATGCGTTATACATCATGTTATCCCCCGTACTCCAGAAATCATTCTATTCGAGGCCTGTAGTCCAAAAGCGGTGCAACGTCAGCAAAATGCAAGTAATGTTTTTACTTAAAGCTGCATAGTCCAATGAAATATCAAATTTTCAAAACCAAACCAATTATCTAGATTTGATTTTACATATCTAACTTAGATACTGACTGCGCTTAAGCATTCGTTTCTGTGTAGAGCAATACTGAGTCAATTTAACAGAACCTCTTACTGGCAGAAGTCTATGGTTTTGTCAGAGTTTGGGCAAAGCTTGCCAAACTATTTATCCATTTTCGCACTCTAAATATCTCAAAAGTTTACCATTTAAAATATAAGTAATTTGAAACTATTGTTTAAAGTAGATACTAGTGATCGATCTAATATATTTATCTCAGAAAAATACTGAAATTCAGAACCATCGGACTATGCAACTTTAAATAGTCACCATAATCGAACGAAGAACACCAACATCAGACCGTTAATATTAAATAATAACTACCAAAATGTCTGCAGAAAGTAAATATTATCACGCTTCTTAGTACACATACTGATCTAATATTCCTTGAGTGTAACTAAAACTATTAAAATATACGCACACATGAACCCCTTATGACAGGTACTATTAAATAGCTAGCACTTCAGTAACTTAATAGCTCTCATGTCAAAATCGCTTACCGGACAATTCTCGCTGATCAAAAGAAGAGTGGATGTTGGGAATGCACTCGGTTGTATTAAGGAGGGTTCACTGTATACAGCAGCATGTTGGTCGGTTAGTTGATGGAGATTTACATCTTGGCAACATCTAAGGTCATATCAAGACGGGGTACCGATTGATGTGGTGCACACTCATGGATGACTTTATACTTACTCCCACTTACAAATCAAACTCCAGCACCATGAACCCGATATCTGACTCAGTCAAATTATATCCTGACACTGGATCCATCCATGTCCTTGCCCTATCCTAATAATGCCGAGTGCCTGGCTAGGAAGCGAAATGTATCACTTTTATACGTCATTCCTTTGACTCAACCGGGAATTGAACTCCCAAGCGCCAAGCTTGCAGGTGACAAATATCAATTTTTCTAAGTCACTGGTTTGACTCGACCGGGAATTTGAACTCCCGATCTCCCGCATGGGAGGCCTGCGCTGTTCCGTCCGTCGGCATGTCTGTATTTCTAACTTGCTTTTCAATGGCGGTGTGAGGGCACATAGGATTTGTTTTTTGGGAGGGAGTTTTCAGTCGCATTGGTGCGCTGAAGGCTGCAAATCTGCAGCACTGTATGGGCACCACTGAAAGATGTCCCATGTGGTCGGGAGTTGGCTTCCACTGGGTAGTGGTCAGAGAAATTGGGGGGGGGGGGGGAGAGGAAGGGTAGAAGAGCCGAACCACAGTCCTCTGAGAGGGCCGGGACGGCTGGTGGTTGGTGTAGTTTTACGCCCCAGTATTATCCTGACACTGTGCGCATAGGACTAGGAGGTGAGCCTGTTGAGTGTCTCCTATTACGGCTTTTTGCGTCGTGTGTCTCTGCACGCAGTGACCTCGGTGTGGAGGTTGGCAATGTTTCTTTCTTTCAGTGATAGTCGAGTGAATTCGGTTACCGGGATAGAAAAAATATAAAAAACTATGTTTTATACTAAATGGATGTTCCCTTTTACTCTGACCCGGTTATACGCAGAGGAATGGAATATGTACACTTATATTTATACCCTGTGTATAGATTATACTTCAATAAATCCGTATCTCCCATACTAGTCTTTGTTGCTTCCTCTCGCGTGCCTTACACATATATATCCATGTATTTATGCCTGTACTTATACATATATGTATACATACATTTATACATATGTTTCTACATGCTTATACATCTATTAATACACATACTTACACATATATTTATAGACACATGTTTACATATATCTATACATATATTTATACATATATGCATACAAATATGTATGCATATATATACATATATATACGTATTTATACATATATGTATACATATATATGGGCAAATATATATATATATATATATATATATATATCTATATGCATTAATGAATATGTCATGTCTTTATGTATATTTATATAAATATATATATTATATTTCCTATATTATATATATATCTATATACTTATAACATAGTTATATATAACCAAGCATTGATTTTTGTTTGTTTGTTGTTGTTTTACGTCCTAGCAACATCTAAGGTCATATCTGGATGGGTACGACTTGTGACAGTGCGCACTCATGGCGACTTTATAGTGCTATCCCACTGGAAACCAGGCCGCCGGCACCATGAACCTGGTATCCCACTCAGCACATTATCTGACACTGAGCTCACCAGTCCTTGCCTATCCTAATAATCCGAGCGCATGGCTAAGGAAGCAACAAGTATCAATTTTAAAGTCATTGGTTTGACTCGACCAGGACTCGACCCCACGACCCCACGATCTTACGAGCACGGGAGACGGACGCTCTAACTCATTCGGCCATCCCGTCTGGTCGCCACCAAGCATTGATATATTTACTTGGGTATATATACTCAAGCTATAACACACATATACACATATATGTACGCATACTTTATATATATATACGCATAAATTAAATATACACATGTATTACAGATACCCATATATCCAAGTAAGCACACATATACCAAATGAAGGACCATTATTCAAAGCGATTTAGTGTCCACTGCTATACATGGGATGAGACTTTCCATCAAAATGGTGCTCATTTTCTAGGGTGAAGCATGAAGATAGTGGGGGAGGGGGGAGGAGGGATAAGATAGGAGAGCTGAGAGATGAGAAGTGGACATGGGGTGGGGGGGGTTATTGAGGACGAGTTTATGTGTGTGGATATGAGTGCAAGCGAGATGAGGCAGTGGGGTTGAGAGGAGAGAGATGGAGAGACGGGAAGGGTCGGTTGGGGGGGGGGGGTCGGTAGTTTTACGACGTTTGCTTGCTTGCGTTAAGTTGCAGGTGTTTGCGTTCTTGGTTGCGGGCCCGGGTTTTTATTGAGTGTTTGCTTTTTTTCATTTTTGTCTTGCGGTGCAGTGCACATGTTTTTTTTTTGAGAGTGTTGCTTGCAGCCAAGTAAGTCGCGGTTGTTTTTGCATTTCTGTGTATGTTTTGTTTGCTTGTGTTGTGTCCTTTCGCGTTTCGGTTTTTTTGTTTTACTCTGGTTTGCCAGGGGTGTTTTGCTTTTTTTGGTACGTCTGCAGGGTTGGAGAGCGGGGGCGGCGGCGGGAGGGGTTAGCCTCCGTCCCCCCCCTCACCCTCTAAGCCCCCCCCCCCCCCCCCCCCCCTCGGCGTGCCACTGGTGCCGGTGAACTCGGCTGATCTTGTCAAGTTGTGTCCCTCCCCGCGCCACCAGCGACGGCCGGCCGGCTACATTTGCATAGAAAGTGGTCATTGTGAGAGGGGAAGACGGATGGGGGAGGGGGGGGGGGGAGGCGGGGCGTGTGTGGAGGAGGTGCCGGGACGGTGGGGCAGGAGGGCCGGGGAGGGGGGAGGGGACTGTCCACGGCCGTGTCAAGGCCCGGGCCGAGTGACAAACAGGTGAGATAGACCACACCACGCCGATAAATGGATTGGCTGCCCGAGGTCGGGCCGCCGCCGCCCTCGGCTCAAGCGCCTCCGATTTGTTGTCGCGGCTCCTAAGCATGCATGCACTCAGCCGATCCAGCGGCGGCGGCGGTGGCGGCGGCGGCGGCGTCACCCGGCATGCCGCGGAGTACGCCGGCGACCGCCCAATGTCGCCGGCGCAAAGAGCAAACGGAGTCTGCCAGTGTCGCGTAACAAACGCACACCCACATACATACATCCACACACACATTCTCAGTCGCGGCATCTATCTCCCGGTTTGTTTTCTCACACACACACATTCACACTCAGACACACACACACATGTACAGGATTTGTGTACAGGCAGATTAGAGGTCATGCGGAACCCAGGGTGGGGGGAGGGGGAGGTTGGGGAGGGGGGAGCTGGGAGGAGGAAAGGAGGGGATGGGGGGGGGTGGGGGGGGAGCTGGGAGGAGGAAGCAGGGGATGGAGAGAAAGAAGAAGGGGCGCCTGGAAGGGGGGCGGGAGGGGAACGTAGTGGGAAGGGAGGGGGGAAGAGAGGGGTTAGGGAGGGCGAGGGGAGGAGGGAGGGGGGTAGGGTGGGAGGAGGGAGGGGGGAAAGAAAATGTAACGACGGACTGGGGAGGCATAGGTTAGGAGGGAGAGAGGGAGGGAAGACTTGATGGGAGGGGGGGAGAGGGAGAAGGGGGAGGGCAGGCGGAGGGGCAGGGCGAAGGGGATGGGACGGTGAGGGGTGGGAGGGCCAGGCCAGGCAGCAGGGGCAAGGTGTCGGAGGGGGGGGGGGTGGGGGGGGAAGAGGGGAGGGGAGGAGGTGGTGCGCAGATTGTAAGATGGAGAATAGGAGGGAGCCGTAAGAGTGGACGGGACGGTTGTAAGGTGTCTGTGTAAGGTGCAAAGAGGGGGGGGGGCTTTACTCTTAATGCAATGTGCTTGCATTTGAAATTCAAATAACTGAACACTTGAAAACAAAATAACAGAAAAATGAAAAATAAGAGCAGGATCTGTGTGACTCCTGAGTGTGTGTGATCACTCCCTGTGGGCCATTTTCTTTCTCAGAATTTATCTTTTTGTTACCCCCCCCCCCACAAAGAAAAGCTTTCCGCCGTCAACAGAGTGTCAATGCATTATGATAACATTATGGGATGCCAGTCAATTAATGACACCCTTTTTTTCCGCCCCGTGACTGTGTTAATAGAGTGATAGACAGGCCCTGATCAGCTGGTGCTATTCAACTGTCTGATAAAACCGCATTGTCATGTTGATTTCAGCCCCACGACCTAATTAACATAAAATCGCGCATCTATGCATAGTCACGTGATCATCCGTAGCCATGGCAACCAATCAACAAGTGGTGAGTTTTTGTTGATGTTTGGGGCGGGGAGGCGTGGGGGGTGGAACAGAGTGAGTGTCGGTTTCTTTAAATGAAAAAGTACAACTTTCGATGGAGTCATTTAGATTGGGCCTATCTTTTAATTTAGCGGTAAAGTATGCCTTAAGTAGGCTGCGCGATGTAGTAATCTGTGTTATGGCCAGTGCACACCTACCGTATACGACTTAAAACTGCCCGTTTCACGCATAAAACTGGGTTTTGGTCGTTATGTGTGCGACCCCCTAGCACATAGACGCATGCGATTCGCGCATAAAACTCAGTTAGTAGTGCTAAAAGCGGGGCCGTTTACGATTTGCGATTCGCTAGATTCGAAAAACGATCGGCCCGTTTTCAGTTTTAAGCGCGGTCGGGTTCGAAGTCCGCGAGCGGAGTTTTAGTTGCCGAATCGTAAACGGTAGGTGTGCACCGGCCATTAGGGGGGGGGGGGGAGATGGCGGGTTGACGATGAACAAAGCAGAGCTGAATTAGCTTACTTTTATCGAGCAGTTCGATGCAAATTGGCACAATTGAATCTCATCTAAATGTAGCCCAAAACGGGGACGAAATTATTAGATTTCCACTTTCCCCACTCGCAGCCTCAAATTCGAGACTTAAAAGAGTGGCATTGCATTGCTTTCTTAGCAAGTTGCGAATTTGAATAATGTGCGATTGTAATGTGACATTCGCGTTAAGCCATTACGTCAATTAGTGCCATGAATAAATAAATATTATTTTCCGGGTTTTTTTAAGAAGTAATTCCTAAATAGAATTAATAGACCGAGGTGCAATTTCTTAGAACCAAGGTAAGAAGTAAATATGAATAGAAACATTTATTCCAAATCTAAGTGCCTTGAATTCACGCTAGGTGGCGGTAGTAGAAGGGGTGTGTGTGTGTTTGGTAAGTGTGTGGCGCATATTTGCTTGTCTTGGGGGCGGGAGGCGGGGGGGGGGTGTTAGGGGGAGGGGAGGGGCGGCGTAACTGAGGTAGGCGTGTTGTTGGCGGGTCCTTACCTGCGAGACTTGGAACCCGTGGCCAAATTAGTAAGGTCGGGAGTTTGAATCCCGGCCGAGTCAAACCCACGACTTACAAAATGTATACACATTGCTACCTAGCCTGGCGCTTGGCACTACTACTACTACTACGATAGGGCAAGGCTGGTTATTCAGTATAGGGATATGTGACTGGAGTGGGTATCCCCCCTCCCCGCGGTCTATCCACGCGAAACGCTCGTGCCCCCCCCCCCCCCTCTCCCCCCCCCCCCCCCCCCCCACTGCAACTCACCCCGCTTTTCGGTCTATTCTCTACATTACACCCCCCCCCCCCCCACACACACACATACATTCACCCACCCAGCCAACACCCCCATCCCCCACCACACCCCAGCTGCATTACGTCATCCACCACCTTCTCCTTTATAGTCTCCCTCAATCTCGGCCGCCGGAAACTACGATATGCGTAGGAAACGGCGGTGTTATTAAGTGTGTGTGAATTGTGTGCGCGTGTGTGTGTCGTGTCAGTGTGTGTGTGGGGGGGGGGGGGGTGCAGAAGGTGAGTGAGAAACCTAGTCAGATGAGCAAGTGCATGAATGCTCTTGGGAGGGCGGGGGGGGGGGGGGGGACGGTTGTTACCGGAAGGACCCAACCCCCAAACAAAACCCGGACCCCCCCCCCCTCTCCCCCCGGACCCCGAGCGCGTCGTGCCGGGGAAGCTCCGGAACTTATGCGCAGGTACCAGACAGGCTCAGCCTCACCCGGCCTCCTCAGACCTCTCGAGCCTCCCCCAGTCTCCCGAGCCTCCTCCGGCCTCCTCCGGTCTCCTCCCGACTCCCCCGACCTCCCCCAGCCTCCTCTGGTGTCCACCGGCCTCCTCCGACCTCCTCCGGCCTCCCCCAGCCTCCTCCAGCCTGCCATGGCTTCCTCCGGCCTCCCGACTCCGGTGTCTCGGGTCACCAACCCGGCTGCTTCCCGCTTAGTGATGCGCCGGGCACACACACATGCACACACACACACACACGCACACACGCACACACACGCACACACACCACATACACGCGCACACACCACATGCGCACACAGTCTCGGACGGCGGCGCCGACCGGAAGTCGGGCGTCGCGTCGCAAAAAAACGCACCCAAAAACAAAACAAAAAGCCACAGAAAACACAAAACGAAAAGACAAAAAGCAAAACAAATGAAACAAAACTAAAACAAACCCGGCGACCGGTCCCCTCCCCTCCCCTCCCCTCCCCCCCCCTCCCCTCACCCCCCCCCCCTTTCGGGGGGGATTGGTTTACCTGGACACACCCATTGGAGGAAGCGTCCGTGATTGCCTTTGGTTTCACTTATTTTGTTGTTTCCTGATCCATTTTTAAAAGTTCTTTATATGGTGCTTTTTTAAAGGGGGTGGGGGAGCAGTGTTGTTGCTTTTGTTAGTTTGTTTTCTTTCATTGCCTGACGAGACGATCCACCGGGGGTTTTCTCACAGGAGCGGGATTTCCCCCCCCCCCCCACCCCCCCCCCCCCACACACACCTGCCTCGCCTCGGCTCGCCTCTACCCTACGCCCCTAGAAGGCGATATTCTGTTACCATAGTAACCAGAGTGAGGATTGTGCAAGGCCAGGGATGAAGGACATGGCGGGTGGGAGTTGGCACTGCTGGGTAAGGTGAGCCGGGCCTAGCACCGTGTGCCAGAGGAACATGACTGTAGTTACACACACACCACACCGATACACATCCACAGTGATACACACAGGGTAAGGTGAGCCGGGTCCAGCACTGTGTGTCAGAGGAACATGGCTGTAGTTACACACACACTACACTGATACACATCCACAGTGATACACGTGGGGTAAGGTGAGCCGGGCCTAGCACCTGGTGTCAGAGGAACATGGCTGTAGTTACACACACCACGCCGATACACATCCACAGTGATACACACTGGGTAAGGTGAGCCGGGCCTAGCACCGTGTGCCAGAGGAACATGGCTGTAGTTACACACACTCCACACCAATACACATCTACAGTGATACACACGGGGTAAGGTGAGCCGGGTCTAGCACCGTGTGTCAGAGGAACACGGCTGTAGTTACACACACCCCACACCGATACACATACACAGTGATACACACGGGGTAAGGTGAGCCGGGCCTAGCACCGTGTGCCAGAGGAACACGGCTGTAGTTACAGACACACTACACCGATACACATCCACAGTGATACACACGGGGTAAGGTGAGCCAGGTCTAGCACGGTGTGCCAGAGGAACACGGCTGTAGTTACACACACACCACACCGACACACATCCACAGTGATACACACGGGGTATGGTGAGCCGGGTCTAGCACCGTGTGCCAGAGGAACAGGGCTCTAGTTACACACACACTACACCGATACACATCGATACACACTGGGTAAGGTGAGCCAGCCATACTACCTACAACCAACACACAGCTACACACACACACATATATACACACACTGGAAGACCTCTCTAAAGCAACAGACCTTAGGACCGACTTTAAGTGGTGTATTTAGGGAGGTGGTCGGTTTAGGAGGTTTTACTGTAATCACACACATACGCCCACATTACAACCCAATGATACTGGTTGTGCTGCTGGATGCGCGCATCCATATAGAACACACCCCGAATCGCTAAACCACAGGCCTCGCGTTTGGAAGATCGGGAGTTCGGTTCCTGGTATTCCTAGCCTGGCGCTTGGCATTATTTATTTTTTTCCCCTTGAAGATTTATACTGCCTCTCATGGATAAGTCTGAATAGACTTGTTTTCACCATTAGACAGTTTGGTGATAGAAAGCCCGAGTGTACACTTTTAAAGTTTTACCAACCCAAGGAATTTTTAACCTCCCACACCACATAGACATGGTATGAGAGCAACTGGCCTTTGATGACACTGTAAGTTATACACAGTGGTGGAAATCCAAATTGACAGAGGTGGGGGCACTCTAACCACAAGTCAGACACTCTAACCACTCAGCCACAGAGAACACCAGGGTAAGGCAATAACTGTTAATGTGACTGAGTGGGATATCATTGCACGGTGCTGGCAGCCTGGTCTCCCAGTGGGCGAGCACTATCAAATCGCCATGAGTGAGCAGTTCGTGTCCACAAGTCGTACCGTCCTGGTATGACCTTAGATGTTGCCAGGACGTAAAACTCCAACAACCAACCACCCAACGACATACATCCGCCCACACTTACAGCTGGTTGCCACACCCTGCCATTATTCACCATGAATGGTTGTGACGTGACCACGTCATTATCGTCATCACCCTTCGTGACGTCACGTCGTTTGACGGGACCACCTCCGGCTGTGCCGCTGCCTTACCCCACCGTGGCGTTATGGCCCTGCCACACTACGACGTAATGCGCCAGAGTAGGGACAAAGTGAAAATAAATTTAACACTTCAAACTTCTCGGCGTAATATGCAAATACGGGCCGAAGTTGGACGTCAATGCTGCGTAGTTGACGTGAGCGTAACATCGGTAAAGCGTATAGTGGTTAATGTGGTTCAAACGAGAGAGGACAAAGGAATACGTCATGGTACGTTCATATACATTATTCGATCGCCAGAACGACATGTCATACGTTACATATGTCATGACACAGTGGAGAAACACTAAACGTACATTGGACATATGTTAGGCATACGTTATCCATATGTTGTCATTATGTGGACTGTACATTCCCACTGCCTTTGAAGTAGTTCCATGTAATGCAACGTCATGCAACGTAGTGAGCAGCGTTTGACTAACGTACATTTAATGTACATCAACATACCCCTGACACATACATAATGTACGGTGAACGTAAAATCCTCACATTGTCCAACATTGTCTGAGGTTGAAAGTTTTGGACATGTCCAAAACCTGGACAAGCACTGACCTATCTCCGTAATTCGAGGTCTGCCTAACGTAAGCATGGCGTAACCCACAGTACCTCAACGTAATGACGAAACGTCACCTATGTTGGCATATGTTTGCTGGTTACTTCGTAGTGTGACAGGGGTATTACGTCGCCGCTCAAGCCTCACTTACGTCATCGCTCAAGGCCCACTTGTGACGTAATTGGTTGTCTCTGTTGCCATTAAAACACTCCGGCATAAAACAATGACCGCAAATTAGAAGAAGAAAAACATGTTTTACAAAAAGAAGCCAAAATGCCCCAAAACCTAATTCCTCAGACGCCGGTAATAAAACAACGATATGGTATCATCTTAAATTCAAACCCCTAAAAAAAACTATGAAGAAGAATAAGAAGTGGGAAACCCAACACAATTAAAGAGATAACTGATAAAAAAAAAATGCTGATTGAAATCTGCGTGCAACAGGTTGTTATTTCTCTCATTTAATAACCATTGTACTCGTGGCAGTTTTTGTCACTTTTTTAAAGCTTTTACATTTTTTTTTTAACCAGAGATGTAATGAAATTGAGGAGGAAATCGAGGCAAAACCTTTAATAAGTTAAACACGTGAGTGATGAAAAAAAAATATGTCATTGTCTTTTTTTTTGTTTTTGTTGGTTTGTGGGTGGCGATGACTCTGGGATCTGTGCATAGTGATCTGTCGGCATTGTATCACGCGAGAATCGCCGACTGCCGACCGCCGACCGCCGACCGCCGACCGGAGGAGGCATAAAGTCGTATAATTTAAATGTGATAAAACTCCCGCGAGAAACAAAGCCACCGACACACCAGTGTGTATGTGTGTGTGTGGGGGGGGGGGGTATTGTTGTTTGGTGTGATGGGGTGGTGTGGGGTGGGGTGAGGTTGGGATTGCGGTTCCACTGCAGTTTCGGTGTGGAGTGGGGGTGGGATGGGAGATGGGGGTTGGGGGGGTGCTTTCATTATTATAGGTTTGTAGAGGGGTGGGTGGGTGTGTCATTGTAGTGTCGAGGGGGGGGGCGGGGAGATGGGTTGGGGGGGGGGGGGGCGCTTCCGTTATAGGTTTGTAGAGGGGTGGGTTGGGTGTTGTTTCATTGTAGTTTCGGGGCGCGGGGGTGGGGCGGGGGGGGGGGGGGGTGCTTCATTATTGGTTTGTAGATGGGTGGGTGTTGTTTATTGTGTTTTCGGGGTGGCGGGGGGGGGGGGGGGGGCGGGGTGGGAGGTGGGCTTCGTTATAGGTTTGTAGAGGGGTGGGTGGGTGTTGTTTCATTGTAGTTTCGGGGTGGGGGCTGGGGGGAGTGTGCTTTCATTATAGGTTTGTAGATGGGTGTGGGTGGGTTGTTGTTTCATTGTAGTTTCGGGGGGGGCGGGGGGGGGGGGGGTGGGGGGGGTGCTTTTATATTGGTTTGTAGAGGGGGTGGGTGGGTGTTGTTTCATTGTAGTTTCGGGGGGAGGGGGGGGGCGGGGGGGTGGTGCTTCATTTTAGGTTTGTAGAGGGTGGTGGGTGTTGTTTCATTGTAGTTTCGGGGCGCGGGGGGCGGGGTGGGGGGTGGTGATTCATTATAGGTTTGTAGAGGGGTGGGTGGGTGTTGTTTCATTGTTTGTTTGTTTCGGGGGGGGGGGGCGGGGGGGTGGTGCTTATTATAGTTTTGTAGAGGGGTGGGTGGGTGTTGTTTCTTGTAGTTTCGGGGGGGCGGGGGGCGGGGTGGGGGGGGTGGTGCTTCCATTATAGGTTTGTAGAGGGGTGGGTGGGTGTTGTTTCATTGTAGTTTCGGGGCGCGGGGGGCGGGGTGGGGGGTGGTGCTTCATTATAGGTTTGTAGAGGGGTGGGTGGGTGTTGTTTCATTGTAGTTTCTGGGCGCGGGGGGCGGGGTGGGGGTGGTGCTTCATTATAGGTTTGTAGAGGGGTGGGTGGGTGTTGTTTCATTTTAGTTTCGCATACCCGCATACACACATACATGTATACACACATACATAGTAACATACACCTGCACACATACATGCATACACACATACATGCATACATGCATACATGCATACAC
This sequence comes from Branchipolynoe longqiensis, assembly GCA_030323885.1. Lineage (NCBI taxonomy): Eukaryota > Metazoa > Annelida > Polychaeta > Phyllodocida > Polynoidae > Branchipolynoe > Branchipolynoe longqiensis. Next base: position 8,181,063 of record CM059186.1, on the reverse strand, counting down.
ATGCACACCTACACATGCACACATACATGCACACATGCACACATATATGCATACATAAAAACACTCACACATACATGCATACACGCATACACATATATGCGTGCGCCCATACAATCAGCTACACTCACACCTACACTCACACCTACACTCACACCTACACTCACACACACATTCACACATACACTCACACATACTCACATCTATACTCACACATACACATATATACATACATACACACATACATACGCTCACACCTACACTCACACTAGTCACAGCTACACTCACAAATACACTCACACATACACACATACACGTTCCAATACGACAACTAATAAATAGGTCACCCGTCCGGGGCCTCAACCTCGGCAGGAAGGTTCTCCCCCCCCCCCCCACCCCCACACAAACACAAACAAACATACACACAGTCTACCTCAGCAGGTAGATCTCCCACCCCTCAACCCCCACCCCCACCCCCACCCCCTCACACACATACGCCCGCCCCAATATTACAACTAAGTGGCCACGCGTCCATGGCCACTATCCCGATAGTTACCCCTACCCACCCTCCCCACTCCCCTCTCCCCCTCACCACCCTCCCCCCTCTCCACCCTCCCACCTCTCCACCCTCCCCACTCCACCCTCCCACCTCTACCCTCCACCCTCCTCTCTCACCACCCCCTCTCCACCCTCCCACTCCCCCTCTCCACCCTCCCTCTCGCGCCTCCCACCTCTCCCCTCTCCCCTCTCCACCCCCCCCCCCGCCCGGTTCACGGCCGCTCCTCCAGGGCTGATAGGGGGAGTGTTTTTGTTCACCGGTGCGCGGCGCTGTCTTCCAGGGCCGTGACCGCCACGCGTTACCCCCTTATCTAAATGGCCGTGTGCGTGTGCGCGTGTGTGTGCATGCGCGCGCACCTGTGCGCGTGTGTGTGTGCGGGTTTGTGCGGGTGTGTGTGATTGTATGGGGTGAGGAAGGGGTGCCATTTGATGTGTATGTCCATGTAATGCATTGTGGTCTGTTCTATGAGTACACACAGGGAAAAGGCCTTCCATCTAACGATGGCGGCGCTTGTGTGAGGATGGGGGGAGGTGTGTGTGTGAGGAGGGGATTCAGATAATTGATAGCGGGGTGGGGTGTGGGGGGGGAGGGGGGGTAGGTACATTGCCCAGCTATTAATGCATCTGATGATCGGGCAATACATTAACAGGGCATTAAATGACAGAGTCGACGACCCGCGCCATCCTTTGAAAGTACTTATCTAAGTGCTTTCTGCCCGGGTTCTGACGGCCCCACACCGGTCTCCCCCCGACACCCCCCCCCCCCGACACACTCACCCACCCTCCCCAGTCCTCCTCCCGACAATGGCACACTTACATGGCCCCGAACAAAAGTGCATCAAAAGCAAATTAAAGCACTCCGTCCCCGCCCCACACACTCCCACTCGACCGCCCAGACAGGGTGGCCGAATGAGTTGAGTGTCCGTCTCCTGTTTTGGGGAGATCGGGGGGGGGGGCTCCGAACCTAGGAGATCGTGGGTTCGAACCCAGGTCGGGTCAAACCAATGACTTAAAAATTGATACTTGTTGCTTCCTAGCCTGGCACTCGGCATTACTAGGATAGTAGGATAGGGCAAGGACTGGTTCGCTCAGTGTTAGGATAATAAGACTGAGTGGGATATCAGGTCATGGTGCTGGTGGCCTGATTTCCCATTGGGGCAGCACTATGCAGTTGTCATGAGTGCGCACTGTCAAAAGTCGGTACCCGTCCTGATATGACCTTAGATGTTGCTAGGACGTAAAACAAACAACAGACACACTCCCACTCACCCTCCGTTCCCACGCTTCGCCCCCACCCCACCCACCCCACCCCACCCTACCCCACCCAACCTATCCCTCGCATACTCACTCTACACACCCCCCCCCCCACTAAACCCACACCCACCCACATCAAAGATGATAAATAAAAATGGAAAACAGGGCGTCCAGAATAACGGTGAAACGGGTATAGAGGCTAGGAGATGGTGGGGTGAGGTGGTTCGGGGGTGGGGTGTGGGGGGGGGGGGGGGTCAGTGCTACTGGTGTATCGGGGTAGCTGCAGGATGTGTGTGTGGGTGTGTATGTGTGTGTGGGTGTTTGGGAGGGGGTATGTGAGTGTGTGTGGGGATGTGCGGGTGTGTGGGTGGATATGTGGGTATGTTGGTTTGTAGGTGTGTGTGGGTGTGTTAGTGTGGGTGTGGGTGGATCTGTGGGTGTGTGGGTGTGGGTGTGTTAGTGTGCGTGTGTTGGTGTGTGTGGATGGGGGCGGGGGTTTGTGAGTGTGGGTGTCGATGTGTGGGTGGATCTGTGGGTATGTGGGTTTGTAGGTGTGTGTGGGTGTGTTAGTGTGGGTGTGGATGTATTGTTATCCTTGCGTCAAGGAAGGTAATGCTCTACCTGTATTAATCGATATATGTATCACTATCAATAATGCTGGTCTAAGTGTCTTTAAAACTGCACCCCCCACCAGAGTTCGATTAGGAAGGGTTCGTGGGTGTCTTTGTGGGTGGGTGTGGGTGTGGGTGGGAGGTTGGGGAGATTGGTTGGTTAGTTGGTTGGCTGACAGCTTAATTACAGTGTTTCAGTTAAAAAGATTAATGCTGTCAGTACCCGACTAGTATCTGTCAGAGCAACCTCTGCACCACCACCACCACCACCACCACCATCACCATCACCACCACCATCACCACCACCACCGACCAGATGGGATGGCCGAATGAGTTGAGCGTCCGCCTCCCGCTTTGGTAGATCGTGGGATTCGAGCCCACGGGTACGAACCCTGCCAGAGTCAAACCAATGACGTAAAAATTGATACTTGACGCTTCCTAGCCTGATGCTCGGCATTAGTAGGATATGGCAAGGACTGGTTGTCTCAGTGTCAGGATAATGTGACTGAGTACGATATCACTATTATCAGGTCATGGTGTTGGTGGCCTGGTCTCCTAGTGGGGCAGCACTATAAAGTCGCTATGAGGTGACACAGTGACAAGTTAGTACCCATCCTGATATTATTACCTTAGATGTTGCACGGGACGCCAAACACCAACAACCAACAAACCCCCAACCACCACCATCACCACCACCACCACCACCACCAGCCACCACCATCACCACCAACCACACCACCAACCACCAACCACCGACCACTACCCCCTTAGCAACCGTCCACCAGACCCCCATGGAAACGCCTTTGAGGACGCATTGATACGGTTGCCATGGAAATATGGAAACTGCGGCGGATTATTCCTAAGAGGGTGAGTGAGGTCTGTGGCTTGGGACAGGCAGGGTAGAGGTGATCTATAGGGGTGATGTTGCTGTGGTGGGTGAGGGGTGAGTAGGGCGTGTGTGGGTGTGTGGGTGTGGGTGGGTGTGAGGAGGGTGCTCTGATAACTATCCCTGGACATTTCACTCACATGTCCTTCGCCTGCCCCCCTCGCCCCCCCCCCTCCACCCTCTCCCCGCCGTATTCACCCGTCCAACCCAGTGCCCTGGCTACCCGGACAACCCCCCCCCCCCTTCCCGCCCCTTCCCCCTCCCATCCCGCCCTCTCTCTGACTAAGCACGGGACATTAACATCACACACCGGTCTTGGTCCTCCAGGACGGCACCAACACAACCATGCATAAGCGGCTATCACAGTGGCGCGGGGCCGCGGGGCGAGGGGTTCCTTCAGATTTTAATATTTCATACGTCCACTGTGTGTGTGAGTGGGTGGGTGGGTGGGTGGGGGTAGGGGAGGGGAGTGGGAGGGGGTGTGTCAGCCATGGCTCAGGGATGGAGTACCGGCAGCCACCACACCATTGCTTATATGCATGGTTACCCTGGCACTGGACACAAGCCAAGACACTGCTCACTGGTTCCCGCCTCTCCACGTCCTCCCTCCCTCCCCCGGCCGCCTACCCCCCCCCCCCCCCCCCCCCCCCCCCCCCTCCCTGACCCCCCCCCCCCGGCCCCGGCCGCCCGGTCCGGCGATAGCAGGGGTGTACAGCCATCTCGCGCCCAGCTCATAAAGATCCTTTTCAAAAGCCCCGCTTCTGCCCGCCTGACCCCCCCCCCCCCCCCTCACCCCACCATGAGTGACTACTGGGGGCACCGCCGTCCCGGGCAGGGGCGCCCGGTAGCGGCACGAAAGGGGGGGGGGGGGGGGGAGGGGTGAGAGGGGAGAGAGGGAGGAGACGGGGAAGGGGGGAGGAGGACACTGGTGCATTATGAGGATGGCATGTGTGGGTGGTGGCGAGTGGGGATGGTGGAGGAGTGGTGGGGGGGGGGGGGGGCTGTCAGTGGCGTGGCATGAGGCATAGGGCGAACAGGACCGTGGAGTTTGTTTAGTTAGATATATATTTATATATTATAATATATATATATATATATGTATATATTTTATATTTAATATATATATATTACCCGGTGCACATATACATCTTGTAGGGTTTACATGGAGGTGTAGAGGGGAGATGGGAGGGGGTTGGGATATATAGATAGACGATGGGCAGACGGGATGTGGGTGGGGTGGGGGGAGGGGGGGGGGGGTTGAGTGTGAGGTAAAACCAAAACATGGGGCTTGAGCATTAAATGCATGTAAATGTGTGTTGGTTGTTTATGCAGCGGCCTTGATGGTGCGTGGTGGGTGGAGAGGACTGGGTGGTGCTTGGACGGGGCTGGTGGGGGCTGGGTGGGTCTGGTGGGGGCTTGGTGGGGCTGGTGGGGGCTGGGTGGGGCTGCGAAGAGAGGCTTGGTAGGGGCTGGGCGGGGAGAGGCTGGGCGGAGCTGGGACGGGCTGAGCTGGCCTGAGTGGGGAGAGGTTGGGCGGGGCGGGGCGGGGCGGGGCGGGGCGGGGCGGGGCGGGAGAGGGGAGTGGAAGGGGAGTGGAAGGGTGCGTGTGTGCTGATTGACAGAGCTCATGGACAATTATTTGCTGCCCATGCTTGCGGCGTGTGGCTTATGGTAGAACACACAGACAACGCTATTCACGCTCAAATTGAGATGTGTGTCTTACACGGGGTGGGGATGTGAGGCTGGGTGGTGTTTGGTGGTGTTTGGTGGTGTTTGGTGGTGTTTGGTGGTGGTTTTTGGTGGTGGTGTTTGGTAATGGTAGGTGTTTGGTGGTGGTGTTTGGTAGTGTTGTTTGGTGGTGGTGGTGGTGGTGGTGGTGATAGTGGTGGCAGTGGTGGTGGTGATAGTGGTGGAAGTGGTGTTGGTGATAGTGGTGGTTGTGATGGTTGTGGTGGTGGTTGTGGTGGTCGTGGTGGTCGTGGTGTCCGCTCCTCTTGTGTACACTCAGTCCACGGGCCTGCATAGAAGCAAGGTCGGCGTGAACGGGGCGTGGGGCGGGGAGAAGGTGGGGAGAAGGCGGGGAGAAGGCGGAGAGAAGGCGGGGAGAAGGCGGGGAGAAGGCGGGGAGAAGGCGGGGAGAAGGCGGGGAGAAGGCGGGGAGAAGGCGGGGAGGTGGGGAGTGTGGCGCGGGGCGGGGAGGTGGGGTGTGTGGCGCGGGGAGGTGGGGGGTGTGGCTCGGGGCGGGGAGGTGGGGAGTGTGGCGCGGAGCGGGGAGAAGTGGGCGCTGGCCCCACAGTCTACAATGTCCGTTTGGTTATGCACAGTTTGCTGTGGACATTAGACATTGGAGCTTTCACAGAGATGGAACAAAATGTAGGGGCATGAAAATGAGAACTTTCCAGGTAATTCTCGCCGATATTTAGGCGCGGGAAAAGTATGTGTATGTGTGCGCCCCAGATTTAGTTTTATTTAGAAAATAGTATTTATTCACTACACCCAGACTAACTAGCTGCATTCGGGGGTGAAAGGTTCTGAGAGTGTTGGGTTGCCACTGTTGATGTTGTGGTTATTTGTGTTGTTGTTCTGGTTGTTGTTGATGGTGTTGGGTGTTATGGGTGTGGCTGCTGGTCAGTTATAATGCAGTTCCAACCGTGGAGTTAGGACACTGCCCGCCCCAGACCAGTCATGACGTATATGTTTAAGGAATGATGTCACAGTGACCGGGACGCCGTGTTCAGAAGGACATCACAGGGGCCGGACTCAAGGGGCCTGAGTCGGTCGGGGAAGGGGCCGAGGGGGGGGGGGGGGGCTGAGGAGAGAGGAGGGGAGTGGTGCTTTTAGGTGTGGTGTGGTGTGTGGTGTGTGGTGTGTGGTGTGTGGTGTGTGGTGAGTGGTGTGTGTGATGAGTGGTGTGTGTGATGAGTGGTGTGTGTGGTGAGTGGTGTGTGGTGAGTGTTGTGTGTTGTGGGTGTGGTGTGTGGTGGATATGATGAGTGGTGGTTGTGCGATGTGCTGGGTGTGGTGTGTGGTATGTGTATGGTGTGGTGAGTGGTGTTATGTGTTTTGTGTGGTGAGTAGTGGGTGTGGTGTGATGTGTGTTGTGGTGAGTGCCATGTATGGTGTGTTCTGGGAGTGGTGTGCTGGGAGTGGTGTGTGGGTGTAATGTGTGGTGTGGTGAGTAGTGTGTGTGGTGTGTTGTGGGAGTGGTGTAGTGAGTGGTAGGCGTGGAGTGATGTGTGGTGAGTGGCGTGTGTGGTGTGTGTTGTGGGTGTGGTGTGATATGTGATGTGGTCAGTGGTGTGTTTAGTGTGTGTTGTGGGTGTGGTGTGATGAGTGGTGTGTGTTGTGGGTGTGGTGTGATGTGTGCTGTGGTGAGTGTGGTGTGTGGTGTGGTGTGTGGTGTGTGGTGTGATGAGTGCTGTGTGGTGTGGGTGTGGTGTGGTGTGATGTGTGGTGTGGTGAGTGGTGTGTGTGGTGTGGTGACTGGTGTGGTGACTGGTGTGTGGTGTGGTGAGTGGTGTATGTGGTGAGTGGTGTGTGTGGTGTGGTGTGGTGAGTGGTGTGGTGTGGGGAGTGGTGTGTGTGGTGTGGTGTGGTGTGGTGAGTGGTGTGGTGTGATGTGGTGAGTGGTGTGGTGAGTGGCGTGTGTGGTGTGTTGTGGGTGTGGCAGGACGGCAGGAGGAGGGCAGACACTTCCGCTGGTCTAGTTCCTGTTTGAGTTGGGGATCAGACCGCGTCGATTATTTGTTTGCTAGAACTCTCCCACCCCTTGCCCTCCTCCTCCACCCTCCCATCCTC
>CM059186.1:7891459-8171459 GCA_030323885.1 Branchipolynoe longqiensis | reverse complement strand
CAGCCAGATCCACCACCACAGCCACAAATGCAGCCACATCCACAGATTCAGCCACAGCCACACCCACACCCACAGCCACCACCACAGCCACAGCCACAGCAACATACACAACCACAGCCACACTCACAGCCACAACCAAAGCCACACCCACAGATGCAGCCACATCCACACCCACAGCCACAAACGCAGCCACATCCACAGATGCAGCCACAGCCACACCCACAGTCACGGCCACAGCCACAGACGCAGCCACATCCACATATGCAGCCACAGACGCAACCACGGCCATAGCCACATATGCAGCCACAGCCACAGACACACCCACAGTCGTGGCCACAGCCACAGATGCAGCCACATCCACAGATGCAGCCACATCCACAGACGCAACCACGGCCATAGTCACATATGCAGCACAGCCACAGACACAACCACATTCACAGCCACACTCCCAGCCACAACCAAAGCCATGGCCACATCCACAGATGCAGCCACAGCCACACCCACAGTCACGGCCTCAGCGACAAATGCAGCCACAGCCACACCCACAGCCACACCCACAGCTACGGCCATGGCCACAGCCACAGATGCAGCCACAGCTACAGATGTAGCCACACCCACAACACACATCACCACACAAACACCACAGCCACAGTCATAGATGCAGCCACAGCCACGGCCATAGTCACAGCCACAACCACAGCCACAGCCACGGCCATAGCCACAGCTAGTACCACAGCCACAGCCATGGCCACAGCCACAGCCACAGCCCCAGACGCAGCTCAAACTAGACGACAAACGTGGCGTGTTGGTGCTGGTTTCTGCATGGCCAGGTAACGGGTCAACACTGTGACTGGTCTCATCAATTTTGGCTTGCTGTCGCAACTGGCAGGTGGTAAGAGCTGGGTGTGGTGGTGTGGGGGGGGGGGGGGAGGGGGGAGAGGGGAGCTGGGAGGGGGGCATGGGGGGTGGGGGTGCGTCTTCTCACCTATGACGAGGCCTACTCTACTTACCGCCCCTGACCCGACTGGAGACGGAGAGTATGGAGCCAGTCACAACCAACAGGCGACCACAAGGTGTGTCGACTGTATGCATACACACACATATTCACATATATAAACACATGCACACATACATACCCACACACACAGCCATACACATATTCACATGGATAAACATATGCATAAGGACATACCCACACACATACATACACATATTCGCATATATAAACACATGCACACAGACATACACATATTCACATATATAAACACATGCACACATACATACCCACTCACACAGACACATACATATTCACATATATAAACACATGCAACATACATACCCACACACACAGACATATACATATTCACATATATAAACACATGCACACATACATACCCACACACACAGACACATACATATTCACATATATAAACACATGCAACATACATACCCACACACACAGACATATACATATTCACATATATAAACACATACACACATACATACCCACACACACAGACACATACATATTCACATATATAAACACATGCACACATACATACCCACACACACAGACACATACATATTCACATATATAAACACATTCACACATACATACCCACACACAGACATATACATATTCACATATATAAACACATGCACACATACATACCCACACACAGACATATACATATTCACATATATAAACACATGCACACATGCATACCCACACATATTCACATATATAAACACATGCACACATACATACCCACACACACATGCATACATTTACACATATATACACATCAGATAGACCTACATATGGATACAAACATATACACATAATGACATATACACATTCACACATGTATACACACATGCACACATACATATGCATGAACATATATAACCATACACATATACGAACATACACACATATATACATATCCATCCACACATATACACACAAATAGAAATACACATATACACATACGACCATTCACACATATACAAACATACAAATATATCTAAACACATACACACATATATACATATGCACATCCATACACACATACAAATGCATGTACACAAACATATAACCATATGCATGTATACAAACAAATACACATACATATATACAGTAAAACCTCTCTAAATCTACCGACCATGGGACCGAATTTAAGTGGTCCATTTAGGGAGGAGGTCGGTTTAGGGATTAGAATATCCTTATAATGGTATTCTTGGAACACAAATAAAGCACCCAATATAGGGGATTGGTCGATCTGTGGAGGTAGTCAGTTAGATAGGTTTAACATGTGTATGTGCATATACATACACTAATACATGTGTATGTATATGCTCATAAACATGTATTAGTTGAATACTATTTGCAGATATAGACATATACATATACATACACGCATACACATATATAAACATACACCCATATACAAATACGCATATACACATGCAACCATACACATATATATGAACATACACACACGCATACATATATAACATACACATATATCCACACACAGTATATACAAATACACATACGCATACACACATATATACATATATACAAATATACAACCAATTCACACATATTTACATACACATATACACAGACATACATATATCAATGTACACACACAAATACACAGATATATGAACACACACATGTATGATACATATACACACATCCATGCACATATAGAAATATACAATACACACAAGTACCGATATCCACACACCCGTACACACATACACAGATACACACACCCACACACATGCACACCCCCATACACAGACACACTTACATACACACATACCTACACACAGAACCTAATTAAAACATAATTGGCAGAAGTTACCAGTCTACCAGTGCCACGCCTATCCCGTGTGTTCACATAACCTGAACACAACAATGTCCGCCGTACACTGCAGTGTAATTTATGTCTAATGGGGCTGTCACACTACGACGTAACGACGTCAACGCAGGGAGAACGTGAAGAACGTTGAACTTCTCGGCGTAGTATGCAAATTTGGGCACAAGTTGAACGTGGATGCAGCGTAGTGGACGAGAGAGTAACGTCGGTAAAGTGTAGTGATACCGTCGTTCGACGAGAGAGGTCAACGTAATGACGCTGACGGAACGTTATGAACGTTATTCCATCGTCAGAAGAATGTTACGTGACGTTAGCTCAGTCATGAGACGTTGAACGTACGTTGAATGCACGTTCTCCTGACGTTCTCCTGACGTTCTCCTGACGTTGTCCTGACGTTCCCATTACGCCCCGTGGGCATTTGCACTTGGTTTAATGGGGGTCAACGTAGTGGAACGTAGTTGAACGTAGTGAGGAGCGTTGGAATAACGTCCGTTTAACGTCATTGACGTTCGCTGAACGTGAACAGAACGTACGGCGAACGTAAACCCTTACGTTCGACCTACGTCGAAACTTTTGAACATGTCCAAAACCTCGACGTAACTTGACATAACACGACGTAATGTGACGTAGCTCGACGTCACTCTAACGTCATTATGACGTCATCATAAAGTAATCCAAAGTACATCAACGTAATGACGAAATATCACCACGTTAGGCTCACTTTGGCTCATTACGTCGTAGTGTGACAGGGGTATAAGTTAATCGGGAATCAGGTATCCATTTTTTCCTTGATTTACTATTTAGCTGCCATAAATACACCCATGAGGTTGGCGATGTGTCATTACACACACATCCCAGCTGTGATCCCAAACTTGTTATAAATATCGCATTATAATCAAGAATCTCAAACATGGAAAACTGGATTCCCAATCAAGGGACTGGTGCGATCAAATTATCGTGTAGTGTACTGTGGTTTCGGGCGGACACACAAAGATATATGAGCGTAAAGCTAGGATTCCTTACCGCCGTATGCGGCATGCGAATGTGAATGTGAATGCACATGTGGCATGCGTACGAGTTGGGTCCTGTCACCCACACCCACACCCACACCCACACATCGTGTCAGGTTTCTCTAACACTGTCTTCTATGGCAAACGCAGCAGCATTCGTATTCGCATGCCGCACCGATGGCTACATGGACCGATTCAGTTGCCGCATTCGCATTCGCATTCGCATTCACATTCGCATTCGGACGTAAGGAATCACCCCCATTGACTTAGATGCTTTCCGATTTTTTGCCGCATTCGCATTCGCATGCCGCATACCGCGTGTAAGGAATGTAGCCTTAAGGAACCTTGAATAGATATAATATATATATATATGGATAGTGATAATCCCATTATCGCATGTAATAAGCTCTGTATAACCCTGTATAACCATATATATATATATATATATATATATGTGTGTATTTTGATGCATAGCTGAACTACATTCATTTTAGCAACAACATTAAAGGATCTCAAGCTTGTACTAGTGAACCTACCACACCTGTTTAAATAGTAATGCAATTATTTAATAACAGGGATGAAAGTGGTTTCCAGCAATAACAAAAAAGGCGGAAACCAAGCTGAGATTATTGCAACAACGGCGAATTTCCGCGAAAACGCGGATTTCCCCCCATAGGATTAGCATTGTCAGTGTCAGGGAATCGTGGGAAAATGCCGGAAGTCAGGTTTCAGCTATCCTTGTTGTGACTGTATTATCACCCATACCTAACCCCGTTCTTGTTGAGTTTTATGTTCTAGCAACATCTAAGGTCATAAGATTAAGAAGGGTGTTGTTTTCTCCATTTTTTGGCTGTTCTGCACTGCCCTCTGGGACTTGCCGAACTCCAGACGCGTCAATTCCCTGATGTTCTCTTCCCACCTCTTCCTTTGCCCGCCTTGTTTTTTCCCCGTTTCATGGTGCCTTGCAAGATGGTTTTGGCCAGACCTGGAAATATGGTCATACGGGAAATATGGCCATATGACGGCAGTTTACATCTCTCTACGATTCCTAGGAGTGTTATTGGTGCTTGGGTGAGTACCAGTTTTTGGTATCTTGGAAGTGTCTTACTTATCCCGTCTGCCATGCTAACTTGGGTTGTCCCATAACGCGCACACAGGGGCCGGTGTGGTGGTGTCTGTGGGTGTGAGGGGGTGGGGTATGTGAGGGGGTGGTACTGGTAGGGGGAGGCGGGGGGGGTGGTGTTTGCAGCGCCCTCTACCGTTATCCGCTTACATCCGGTTCCTCCGTCATATTTTCCCGCCGCTGCCCGACAGATGCCTCCTGGTGGTGGGAGGGGGTGTGCGGGGGGGGGGGGTCGGGGGCGAGGTGCCCGGATGTCCACATCCGGTGGACGCGGGGGAGTGGAAGATTGCGGGGGGGGGGGGGGGGGGGGGTGAGCCGGGCTGGGCAGGCGGGGGGCGGGGGGGGAGGGGGGTTACGCCATGATATGAGATCCAGGGTTCGCCTCACCACACAAGTCACCGATCAGATGGAGTCTGTATCACTAGAAAAAAAACATCTTCCCACCCACCCACCCACCCATCCGCCATATCGTGTATACACACACACCTGCACAAGCCTTGATCACTCACTGTGTCTGTACAATCTGGGGAAATGTGCTTTACTTGTGATCATAGAGTAAGTACTACCTAGGGGGAAATTATCTAGGGAAGGGGGAAGGGAGAGAGGGGGAAAGGGGGAAGGGGGAGGGAAGGGAGGGGGGAAAGGATGGGGGGATGGGAGGAGGAGGATGAAAGGGGGAGGGAAGGGGAGGTGGGAGTATTATCTAGGGAGGACGGGAAGAGGAGGGGGGCGAAAGGAGAGGGTATGAGGGGGGGGGCAGGGGGGGAGTAAGAAGGGGGAGAAGGAGGGGGGAAGGGGGTAGGGAAGGAAGGAGGGGAGGGAGGAGGGGAGAAAGAGCAGGAAGGGGGAGGGAAGGAAGAGGAGGGGAGGAAGGGGGGGGGGGGAGGAGGGACTGGGTGAGGGGGGGAGACGGAAGAGAGAGAGAGAGAGAGAGAGATGGGGGGGGGGGGGGGGGGGGAGAAGTGATTAGCTTAACGCTCATGTGAGTGAGGGTGAGTATGTGTGTGTAAGAGACCGGCGGGTTACGGAGTAGTACAGGCGGGACCGAGGCTTGGTCGTGACAGGCGGTCAGGGTACCGGTATGGGTGAGGGGGGGGGGGACAGGGTGGAGGGGGGGAGGTGCTGAGAGAGGGGTCTGGGGCTGAGAGAGATAGAGTGGGGGGAGGGGGGGGGGGGAGGGGGCTGTGTGAAATAACGCGTCCTCTACCTCTAGAGTAGCGTCCTAGATCGTGGATGTGTGTTGGACAGTGTGTGTGTGTGTGTGGGGGGGGGGGGGGGTTGTGTGTGTGAGTGCGTGGTGTGTGTCGTGTGTGTCGTGTCGCTGTCTTCACCGGCGGGAACCTACCTCCCTGAATAACACCCTTGTATAACATCCTGTATAACACCCTGTATAACACCATGTATAACAACACACTCCTATGGCCTAAACCCTACGGCGAGTTGCGCTACTCACCCCCACACACCCACACCCCACCCCACACCCACCCCATACACTCACACCCCCACACACCTTACACCCCCACACACACTACCCCACCTACCTTACACTTCCACACCACCCTACCCTCATGAGCACCACCCTCACCACCACTATGCACCCTCTGGACTGCATCGCGTTCTTTTCTTTCAGCCACCAGTGGAAATTCCGCCATGGCACAGGTCTGAAGGCAATGTGTGGGGTGTGTGTGGGGAGTGTGGGGGGGGGGGGAGTGTGGGAGTGTGGAGGGAGTGTGGAGGAGAGTGCGGAGGAGAGTGTGGGAGTGGTGAGGAGGGGGGAAGAAGACGGGTGCGCCAAGGAGGGAGGGTGGGGCCGGGGCTGGTCCCCCACCCTCCCTCCCCCCCTACCTCCCTCCCGCCCCACACCGACCTCTTCTACCGTGACCTCGGCCAACTCACCATTACAGCACATTGGGTAACCAGATGCCACGGGGCGGTCGCCAGCCAATCAGCGCGCTGCGTCTCGGTGGCAACGCGGCTACTGGCCGGTTGTCGTCTGCCACCCAATCCTCCGGGATCGCGACCTCCAGGCGGCTCTGCAGCGTCTACCATACCTTACCCTGCTATACCATACCATACCTTACCCTACTATGCCATACAATACCCTACATTACCATACCATACATGTCATAGCCTACCATACCCAACCCTACCATTCCTTACCCTACCCTTCCATTCCTTACCCCACCCTACCTCACTGGACCTCACCATACCCTACCCTACCTTACTATATCCTACATTACCATACCATACTCTCCCCTAGCTTACCCTACCCTACCATATTTCACCCTACCCTACCTTACATTGCACTACCCAACCTTACCTTACCCTACCTTAACTTATCTTGCACTACCCTACCGTACCCTACCTTACCCCATCCTACCAAACCCTACCCGACCATACCTACCCCTATCCTAACTTACCCTACCCTACCTTACTTAGCCCTTCCCTACTCAACCCTACCCTACCTTAACCTATCCTACCTTACCATACCCTATTCTACCCTACGTAACCACGCCTTACCCTAACCTGCACCCTCGTCCAACACCCACGCCCCGACACACACGCCCCTGCCCCCACGCCCCTGCCCCCTCGCCCTACACCCACGCCCATCCAACACGCCCCTGCCCCCTCGCCCCACACCCACGCCCCTACCCACACGCCCCTGCCCCCACGCCCCCACGCCCCCACGCCCCCACACCCCTAACCCCACGTCTACACACGGTGTCCACCCCTTCCCAGCCGGGAGGCATCGGGTATGAAGCGCTCAGTGTGGTGGTGGTTGTGGTGTGTGTGTGTGGACGGGAGAGGGGAGGGGGATGTGGGAGAGGAGGTGTGGGGGGGGGGGGGGAGAAGAGGGGCCTTTTCAGCGAGTGAAAACCTTCTAGTCCTACTGCGCACGTATGGACTAAATAATCACAACAAAAAACACAACCCACACATCCTCCAAAGACACTTTCTGTGCGATCAGCATACCTACCTCCAGGTTATCAATATCAGCGATAGATAGATAGGCACATAGATGGATATACAGAGAGATAGATGGACAGATGGACAGATGGACAGATGGACAGATAGACAGTCTGGTGTGACTGACACTGGTCTACATCCGGTGGAAGCGAGGAGGCCGCAGGTGGTGCCATCGGTACCATGTTAGGTCTTACAGAGTATAACAATAATGATAATACTTCCTTACATATCTTTATACTCATAATGTCATATAATTCGCTATACATCACACAAATTGATAGATATATAAATAGAAAGATAGATAGATAGATAGATAGACTGAGATAGATAGATAGACAGATAGATAAATAGATAGATAAATAGATAGATATATAGATATATAGATGGATGGATGGATCGATAGATAGATAGATAGATAGATAGATAGATAGATAGATAGATAGATAGATATATAGATAGATAGACAGATAAATATCATGTGTAGCTTTCACCATCAACGCTCACACTGGATTGATACCCTGCTCCCCAACACACACGCACACGCGCACACGCACACGCACACACGCACACGTGCATCCGCACACGCACACACACACGCACACGACACGCACACGCACACATGCACACGCACATGCAACGACAATCGCCAAATGCACACATCCTCGTTCACGCCCCGGCGAAAAAGAGCAGACTCAACTCTCTGGTTCCTCTGTCAACCGACATCAATATTGGCTTCAGTTTCAAAGGTCAGCAGTTGCTGGGTCTGTATTGAAAACAGCTGTCCTCTTTTCAGTTAGTTTTTCTCTCCACCGATCGATTCCGAGGTTGTTTTCTTCCCTCTCAACCCCTCTCTTCCCTGGTGCAATGTGTCCCTAGAATCAATATTGGTTCAGGCGTCTGCTATGTTATTCTACGGAGTGGGGTATTTCTTAACATAATATATATGTATAAGACTGTCTCAAAAGGTGCTAAGCAATATGGGACAAAACTGTGTCCATTGTAACGATCAACATACTATCTCCTTATGCATTTGCTCAGGATAAACTGATTTGTTTTTATATGGTGTTTCATAATCCCAATAGAATACATATTGATTTGAAGCAAATGTCCTTTTGTTTTTAGTGTAACCGTTTCTGTGCTGTTTTGTGTCAATCGTTAAAATGGACAAAAAAACGAAGGGTTAGCACCTTTTGAGATAGGCTCATATACAGATATATACAGATGTATGTATGCACATGTATATACACAGAGATATACACACTGAACGCCATGGCTGAATCAGTAGAGCGCAGGCCTCTAGTGCGGGAGATCGGGAGTTTGATTCCCACATATATACACATATATATAGATATATATATTGTTGTTGTTTTTGGTACATTAGTTGTTTAAGCAGGAGAAATTTCAATTGCCGAAAATTGGTCTTCCTCATTCCACTGCTCCTTGCCCTATCCTAATAATGCCGAGCACCTGGATAGGAAGTGACAAGTATCATTTTTTAAGTCATTGCTTTGACTCGACCAGGGTTCGAAACCACGATCCCACGATCTACCAACACGGGAGATGGTTGCTCTAACTCATTCGGCCATCCCATCTGGTATATACACATATATACACGTATATGCAGACATACATATATACATGTACAAACACACCTATTTCTACCAACCTTTCCATCCACTTGTAAATGATTCCATATTTTGATGACCCCTTGCTTTCCCCGACTCAGTCTTCACTGACCTTGCCTGTCCTACCACTCTCTCACAACTCGCCAGTCAAATACAATAAATGTAGTTTGAATTGCTAACCCATATACGGTAACTTTCACGTTAAGGTTCTACTCGGTGCTGCTCCCCATTTTTGCATGAACTACAGTGACTGGTGCTGTACATTATACAGCAGTAGCCACTCCCTTAATTCTACAGGATCGGTGCTGTAACTAATACAGCACTGATCAAATTTAGATTATTTAGAATGTCAATTCCAATAGTAAGATGGCTGGGAGACCACTGCTCCGGCACCGACAAATGTCATATTCAGATGAATAAATACTTTACCACAAAAATAAAATAAGGTTACATACAACTTTGAATATATTTGAAGTGAAACCATGCCAAATTAATCCAGGTGTCCACATTTAAAATGCTAGACAGTGGCTTTGTTTACCCTGTTTTCGAGCGTCAGCAGGCAAACACGGGGTCACCAAACTGAGGTAAATGTTTAATGAGTGCACCAGTATCTAAGTCAAATCTAGGTCAGTGTTTTGAAAACGCGATGCTTTCATCGGTTTGTGCAGCTTTAAATCTGGCCGACCTTATCTGCGTACCGCGTGTGTGCGTGTGTGTGCGTGTGAGTGTGCGTGCGTGTATGTGTATGTGGGTATGTGTATGTGTATGTGTATGTGTATGTGTATGTGTGTGCAGGTATAGCAATACCTCAGGGAGTTTGACGCCCCTGCCTTGCAGAGTTCTAAACCACTGCCTTGTGGTACAGGTCCTTGACAGAACCGAAGGCTAAGGGAGCAAACCCTAAACAGAAAACCATGTCACTGTGGCAGCATTAAGGGCGGTTGATGTATGGAACTCCCAACATCTCCCGACCAGCCACTGCAGGGACAAATAGTTTTGCGCCTGTCTTGACATGTTCTTGCCGGTGTGAAACCTCTATTTGCTCCCCGAGAGAGTGCCGCTGGTAACTTGCAAAAGCCAGCAGCACTTCAACACTTTTGCAGGCAGCTTTCATGAAACAATACTCGAACAGACGGGGCTGCCCTCTATGGAAGATCTTCTGATCAAAAAGAATCTCCGGTGGACTGGACACCTCATGAGGATGTCATCAGACAGGCTACCAAAGCAGATCCTCTATTCTCAACTGTCTTCTGGCTACAGAAAGAGAGGGCGCACTCGTCTCCGGTTCAAGGATACCATCAAGAGAAACCTGAAGCTGAGAGACATTAAGACCGACTCATGGACACAACTCTCACAGCAGAGAGCTAAATGGAGAGCGGCAGTCAAGTAATGAAAGCAGTCTTTGTCGCATCGCGACCGACAGCATGATGATGATGATGATGTGTATGTGCATGTGTATGTGTATGTGTTGTGCTATAACAGACCCCTTGCTGCTTATCGGAAAGAGTAGCCTATGTGGCGGCAGCGGGTTTCCTCCAATGTCAGAATGACAATATGTTTGACGTCCAATAGCCGATGATACGAAAATCAATATGTTCTAGAGGAGGTGTTAAATAAAACAAACTTTACTTTTGTATAATGTGTGTGTATACCCGCGTGATAAAGCTGTGACGTAGCCAGTCACGTGGTACATGGTAGTCCTGCATTGTGGCGGTCACCACGGTTCGGTAAAGATCCGCCAGGGGAACAAAAGGCGCTGCCTGTCAGGCAGCGTTCGTACGTCCTCTTTCTGGTGCAGACCCACGGCGCGTTTTGGGGCGACCCTAATCACGTGGTATTAAAGTTGCATAGTCCGATGGTTTTGAGTTTGACCTTAGATGTTGCCAGGACGTAAAACTCCAACAAACAACCAACTGAGTTTCTCTCATTTTCTGAGATAAATGTAGTACTACTATTAATATTATGTTGATTGTTGCAATCTACTTTACTTTAGTTTGAAATAACTTCCATCTTAAATGGCTAATTTTCTTAATTGATATTTGAAGTGCAAACACGCTAAATTAATGTTGGCAAGCATGCCAACACTCTGACACCAATATTATAATAGGTTTCTGCAGTAAAGGGTTCTCTCAAATTGAGTCACATCTATGTGGCGACAAAGGTTTATAGTATCTAAGTTAGATATGTAGAATCAAATCTAGATAATTGCTTTTTTTTTTTTTTTTTTTTTTAATGTTATGTTTTCATCGGATTATGCAGCTTTAAATTGGATGGGGTGGTCAGATGTGAACCCAGATAACTATGTCTGCGTGTGTTACAGTGTAGCCGTTATGAGCTGCACTGGTGTGCGTGTGTGTATATATATATGTATATATATACACACACACTATATGTGTGTGCATAGCCTGCACGACTACCGTTCGAGGAACGAGAGAGGTTGGGAAGAGACGAGATTTTTTAGGGGATGGGGAAGAGGGGAGGGGGGGATTTTAAATTCCATAAACTTGTGGTTTTCTGCCATAAACTAGGGGTAAGTATACACCAAAATGTTTTAAATGTGGCACACAAAAAACCCACAAAAAACTAACATAACTACTAACAGCTAAGATGACAAGGCTACTAACAAATTGAGACTTAAAAAAAAATATATATATATTTTCTTTGTGACAAGTTATTTATTCTGGCCATGATGTATAACTTATAAGCTCCCATGAGGGTGTTTGTTTTCAATGCTGGACAGCTGGATTGGTCTGGTCCCACACTCAGGAGTGTTTACCTGATCTTTCTCGGGCCAACCTTTTGCGGTTTTGGGTGTTACTAGTTTCTATATTAGTTTTTTTATATTTTTCAAAGTTTTTTCCTAACCTGTATATGATAACTTAGCCTACTATGTACATCTACCCAGATGACATACAGGCCTGAGGGAGAGGATCCCATCCCATTGTGGTTTGTTACAGCATCCTTTCACCCAAGCCCTGTTCTTAGATAGTACACCAGTGTGCCAGAACACCCCTGGACCCTTCAGGACTGCGACTAGGTGAGATTGTTGTGTTGTATGGTTAGCCATTTTGTATTTCAGGTGAATCAGACTCATGACCGTGGCCTGCCCGGTTCTGCTTTGGTTTGTGCCAGTACACATACCCAGACGGACTGCACCCTATGGTAATAGCCATTTCGACTTCCTTAGTACTTAGTATGGCTAGTTTCCGTATTTGTAATATCTACCATCTTTTCTGGCCTGTATTTTGCTTTTTGTGCCAGAACACAGCAAGCAGTGACTGCGCCCATGGTCAGGTGAGATATTGTTCCTTCAGTAGGTGGTTGCTGTTCAGCGATTTGTGGCTTACTCGTTATGGACAGGGTAAATCAACCCATCACACACAACAACAACAACAAATCATTGGTTTGACTCGACCAGGGTTTGAAATCCCACGATCTACCATATTACTGAATTATTCAGCTTTAAACAATATATAGGTCACACAGCGCCCTAGGTTGCGGAAAGCTTTTTAGATTGCGCCTTGTTTCATGGGATGTGTTCGATTGTGTGTGGCAGAACTCACCTGTGAGTGACTGGACACCAGGTGGCGCGGTCGGGTTATTGAACTGGAGCACTGGGCCGACTGCAGTGGTTGCGGTGGGAGTGGGTTCCTGGTGGTTAGAATGCCTGTGGTGTGCTGATCACGGTGTTGAAAAATGCCTGTGGTGTAGTGACTGTATGCTAAGTTAGGTGTGTGTACATATTTTGTTCTAACTGTCGCCTTAAACTAAGTTAAATTTGCACAGTCGGATGATTTTGAGTATCTGTCATTTTTCTGAGATAAATATAGTAAATTGATTGTTATAATATATCTTATTTTAGTTTGAAGTAACTTTTATTTTAAATGGCTAACTTTGGAGATATTTGAAGTGTTAACATGTCAAATTAGTTTTGGCAAGCATGCCAAAACCCCATACCATAGGCTTCCAGTAACACAGGTTCTATTAAAGCTGCATAGTCCGATGAAATATCAAATTTTCAAAACCAATACCATCTATCTAGATTTGATTTTACATATCTAACTTAGATACTGATGCACTTATTAAGCATTTGTTTCTGCGTAGAAGGCAATATTGAGTCAATTTAACAGAACCTCGTACTGCAGAAGTCTATGGTGTAAGAGTTTTGGCAAGCTTGCCAAAACTAATTTTCCATGTTTGCACACAAAATATCTCAAAAGTTTACCATTTAAAATAAAAGTAACTTTGAACTAATGTAAAGTAGATACTAGTGATCGATCTAATATATTTATCCCAGAAAAAAATACAGAAATTCAAAACCATCGGACTGTGCAACTTTAAAGTGGCAACGTATTCCCTTGTATACATGTGGTAACAAATGCTAAATAAGTGGGTTACCATCTAAGTTAGATATGTAGAATCAAATTTACATAATTGTTTTGAAAATGTGATGCTTAACCGGACTATGCAGCTTTAGCACAATACAAGCAGCAGTATGACATTACACTGTTGTTTGTGTGGGTTTTACCTCCTAGCAACACAGAAGGTCACATCAGGATGTGAAAGTGTACACTCATGGTGTCATCATAGTGCTGCCCAACTAGGAGACTTGCCTGCCGGCACCATGACCCAATATTCCACTCAGCCACATTATCCTAATACCGAGGAACCCGTCATTGGCCTATCTTATCAATGTCAATCGCGCCAGGCTAAGTAACGGTCAGTATAAACTTTGTAAGTCACTGGCTTGACTCGGTAGAATTTCAAACCGATGACGTCCCCACGTGGGAAGCGAGCCAGCACTCAAACTGATCCAGCCATCTCATTGGTCCGGTGGACTGTGTTGGGTCATATGTCTTGTGTGACAATTGTTGTGTATCTTTCGTGACACTTGCTGTGTATCTTGTGTGACACTTGCTGTGTATATTGTGTGACACTTGCTGTATATCTTGTGTGACACTTGCTGTGTATCTTTGGTTACACTTGCTGTGTATCTTGTGTAACACTTGCTGTGTGTCTTGGGTGACACTTGCTGTGTATCTTGTGTGACACTTGCTGTGTATCTTGTGTGACACTTGCTGTGTATCTTGTGTGACACTAGCTGTGTATATTGTGTGACACTTGCTGTGTATCTTGTGTGACACTTGCTGTGTATATTGTGTGACACTTGCTGTGTACATTGTGACACCTGCTGTGTATCGTGTGTGACACTCGATGTGTATATTGTGTGTCACTTGCTGTGTATCTTGTGTGACACTTGTTGTGTATCTTGTGTGACACTTGCTGTGTATATTGTGTGGCACTTGCTGTGTATCTTGTGTGACACTTGCTGTGTATATTGTGTGACACTTGCTATGTGTCTTGTGTGACACTTGCTGTGTGTCTTGTGTGACACTGACAGTTCCTGAGCCGTGGGAGGTGGGGCTTAAAGTTACATAGTCCGATGAAGGATCAAATTTCCAAAACCAAAATAATGATATCCCTCAGACGCTACATATCTACCTGAGATGTTGACGCACTTATTAAGCATTTGTTGCTACATAGAAGGAAATACTGAGCCTATTTAATAGAACCTGTTAGTGCTGAAGCCTATGGTGTCAGAGTTATGGCATGCTTGCCAAAACTCATTTTACATGTTTGAATTTCAAATATCTCCAAGCTTACCCATTTAAAATAAAAGTTACTTTAACCTGAAATAACATAGATTATAACGATCAATTTAATATATTTTTCTCAGAAAAATGACCCAAACTCAAAACCATCGGACTATGCAACTTTAAGGCCGCACACCACCGTCATACTCATAGGTCGTGGTATAATGGGCAGATAAGACCTGATCAATGATCCCCGCCAGGGTGACGTGCACGTGGCATGGCACAGTGCCAATTATAGCCGCGGTTTGATTTACTACTCTTTTGTGAAAAAGAGGCTAAGCGCATCCATGAACAGCGCATGCGCACAACACAAAAAGGGCAGACGCCGCTGTGCACCTGTGTCAATGGATGTATAGCAGTGCGTGCGCAGCTTTGTGTTAATTAGCAGATATATGGGTCATTCTCAGAAACTGCGTACCACATTTCTGGTTTGACGTTATATTGTCAATGATTTTGCCTGTTGGGTGGGTGTGGTGGTGGTGGTGGTGGTGGTGGTGGTGGGGGGGGTAAGTCAAATAGTAATACTAATAGAATAGCTATTGTTGCCTCTGTGTATTAAGTATGTTAGCGATACAACATATATTTAAACTTTCCCACAAAAATGTATCTAGAATGTGCTTATATGATCTTCTGCTAAAGTGGAAATATGAAAATTTGCATATCAACACCATACACATACCCACAAACGATGTTTCAACTTTTTTCTTTCTCATAAGAAAGAATTATTTTTGCTTAACTGTTATCAATCAAATCTTGTTGAATTTGTTGTGTGCGTTAAAATGATGTTTTTGATGTGTGTTAAAATGATGTTATGGACGGACGGTTACGCAGTTAATCTTAACGTCTTTCTCAATTTGAATAAGATCAAAATCAAAATGTGAAAAAACATATTCGACAAGTATCAATTGCTGACTCATTGGTTTGAATCACCTAGGGTTCCACATCGCAGTTACAATCCAACGAGAAATAGTTCCGTTTATATTATATGGTAGAAATAGTAGACTGGATAAAACGGGCATTTCCAGGTGTTCACTGGAAAACTGACAGCGCATTCTTGAAGTTGATCTGCATAATCCGATGAAGCACCAACTTTTCAAAACCAAAGAAATTATCTAGATATTATTTCATATATCTAAAGCCTGATGCACACCTCCCGTATACGATTCACACGCTAAAACTGACTGCCGACGTGACCCGTCACAACCCCACCCATCCTGTTTCCCGACTAAAACTGCCCGATTCATTTTTCGAATCTTATAAGAGTCCAGTCTTAAGCCCTAAACCTGAGTTTTAAGTTGCGAATCGGAAGGCTCAGGTGTGTTAGGGGGTCACACACCTAAAGACTGAAACCGACTAAAACTCGAACTTAGTCGTGAAACGGGCAGTTTTAGGTTTTATACGGGAGGTGTGTACCGGGCATTAGTTAGATAGTGATGCACTTATTAAGCATCTGTTTCCACATAGAAGGGAATACTGAGTCAATTTAATACTGCAGAATCCAATGATGTCAAAAATGTTGGCCTGCTTGCCAGAATTAATTTTTTACACATTTACACTTCAAATATCGCAAAAGTTAGCCATCTAAAATAAGATCATAACAATCAATGTAATATATTTATCTCGGACAAATTACAGAAGCTCAAAACCATCGAGTTATGCACCTTTAAAGTTTAAGGCAGCAACCAGTGGTCCACAATTGGTTCATCAAAGGTGTGGTATGTGCTGTCCTGTCTGTCGGAAAGTGTATATAAAAGACCCCTTACTGTTTATCGGAAAGAGTCGCCTATATGGCGGCAGTGGGTTTCCTCCAAAAGAAATATGTCAGAATGACCATGTGTTTGACAAGTTCAATAGCCGATGATACGAAAATCAATGTGCTCTAAAGTCGTCATCGTCATTAAATAAAACAAGCTTCTTTTCTTGTCTACCCTGCTGCTGGTTCCCACATTTACCTGTGTAGTGACATGCTGGCCCCGTCGGTGTGTCCAGGGCGGGATGAGGGTGGATATAGGGTCAGCACCCCCTCCCCCCATCTCCACCCTATCCTGCCCGCCCCTCCACCCACTCATACATGGGTCATGGCACTGGCGGTAAGAAGGGCGCCTGGGGGCCGCCTCCCCGCCCCGGCTCCCCGGCTCCCCCACCCCGGCTCCCCCGCCCGGGCTCCCCGTCTCCCCCGCCCCGGCTCCCCGGCTCCCCAGCTCCCCCGTCCCGGCTACCCCGCCCCGCCTCCCCGGCTCCCCCGCCCCGGCTCCCCGGTTCCCCGCCCCCGGCCCTTCTGTACACGGCGCACACAGGCACCGCTGTCTCTTGACATGGTCATCGGAAAACATGTCAAGTCCATGCATGGCTTGGTCCGACGTGACAGTCCTAAGCCATGCCGGTTGGGTGGAGGCGAAGTGGGGCTGGGGGGGGGGGGGGGGGGGGGAGGAGAGGGGCGGGGAGGGCGGGGGGAGCGAGGGGCATGGCGGGGTGAGTAGAGCGTAGGGTCACACCGAGGAGGGACTTGGGTGGACAAGACAAAGCCTTCATTTCAAGTGGAAGGTGGCCCGGGGGTGGGGGTGCGGTGGGGGGCGGGGGGGGGGGGGCAGCATGTAGTGTGGGGGCTCCATGCTGTTTCAGGAGGCGGGGTAGGAGGTGAGGGAAGAGAATGAGGGGGCCCAGGGGAGGGTGGTGGTAAGCAAGCAACCTGTTCTCCTCTTTAGAACTGGGCGGTGACGAGCGGTTTTGTATAAATATAATATAGTAATTAGTATATATATGTTATATGTAATATATTATATAACACTCTATATTCAGTTATATATATATATATATATAATATAAAATAATATATAAAATAATATATATTATAATGATATACAGGGCTGGGTGTGGGACAGGGAATGGGTGTTGGACAAGGGCTAGATGTGGGGCAAGGGCTGGGCGTGGGACAGGGGCTGGGTGTGGGGCAGGGGTTGAGTGTGGGGCAGGGGCTGAGTGTAGGGCAGGGGCTGGATGTGGACAACGGCTGGGTGAGGGACAGGGCCTGGGTGTGGGGCTGGGTGTGGGGCTTGGTGTGGGACAGGGGCTGGGTGTGGGACAGGAGAGCTGGGTGAGGGACAGGGGCTAGATGCGGACACGGGCTGGGTGAGGGACAGGGGCTGGGTGTGGGACAGGACAGCTGGGTGAGGGACAGGGGCTAGATGTGGACACGGGCTGGGTGACGGACAGGGGCTGGGTGTGGGACAGGAGAGCTGGGTGAGGGACAGGGGCTAGATGTGGACATGGGCTGGGTGACGGACAGGGGCTGGGTGTGGGACAGGAGAGCTGGGTGAGGGACAGGGGCTAGATGTGGACACGGGCTGGGTGACGGACAGGGGCTGGGTGTGGGACAGGAGAGCTGGGTGAGAGAGACAGGGGCTAGATGTGGACAAGGGCTGGGTGACGGACAGGGGTGTGGGACAGGAGAGCTGGGTGAGGGACAGGGGCTAGATGTGGACAAGGGATGCCGGGTGGGGGCGGGGGGTGGGGGTGAGGGTTAGATGTGTGTGTATGGGGGGGCGAGGGGGGGGGGGCAGCACACACAGCCGATATGACAAGCGGGCGATATTTGAGGCTGCGCCCATAGACGGTGTGGCTGACAAAAGGGACTGGTTATGGGCTCACCTTACAACAATAACCCCTGACATCTCTTACCTCACCCGCTCACAACCCTCCCACTCCCCACCCCCTCCCCCTCTTTGTCCACACACCCCTGGGTTCAAATGGAGTCCGGGCTTTGGCGGGGCAATCACTGTCCCGGCGTGGGACCGGGACCCGGGACCCGGCCCGCCCGGCCGCCGGGACAGTTAGATAGAAGGAAACCGGCCACCGGCTCCTCCCGCCGCCATATAGGCCGCGATAGCCCGTTGTGTGCGTGCGTGTGTGTGTGTGTTTGTGTGTTTTTGTGTGTGTGTATATAGGGTATGTGTGTGTGTGTGTCTGTGTGCCTGTGTGTGACAGTGAAAATTATCACTCGCCATCTAAAAACTCCTCGGCAAACACTGGGATGGAGGGCGGGGGACTGGGGGTGGGGGGTGGGGAGGGGGGAGGGAGGGGACGTTGGGTGAGGTGGGAATGGGGGAGGGGGAGGGGGAGGGAAGGGAGGGGAGTGGGGCGGTGTGTGTACAAAAAGGAGCGACACCTTAATACAATGAAACCAGCCGAATTTGAACTGGGCTAACGTCCCGTGGCCGGGAGAGGTGCAGGCGGGGGGAGGGGGAGGGGGGGAGGGGACTGGGTTCCCTCCCTCCTTTTCTCCCGCCCTTCTTGGTCAACTGAACATGGCCGACGTGATAAGCTTGAGTACTGGTAACATAACATGTGAGACAGGGCGAACGAAGCAAGCAGAGCTCAAAGTGGTAGAATAGGACTCAAAATGTGTTCAGTAATAGTAGGGGGGAATGCCACCTGTATAACTATATGGGACAACAACAAATGTATATTTATTTAACATAGTCCACGTTGTTGTTTTTTTAACAGCAAAAACCACCCACGTTCAACCTCACTAGAGACACACAGACAGACACGGGAAAACACCGTGGAAATGTCGACATGTGGTGCTTATTTTGAGGTCATGTAAGAATGCAATGATATGGCATTATATTCAGTATATATTCAGCCGGTTTGGTTAATAATTAAACATTATTTTCAATAGCCTCGCTGATCATAGTTCAATAATTAAAGTCGCCATCTGTCCTACTGCTGCCCATTTAAGGATACCTGTAAATACAGGCTCAGGTTCACATTCAAACGCATGTGTACACAGGCACACACGAGCACACACACTTAGATATGTGTGTGTTGTGTGTATGTGCTTGTATACACACATATATGCTCCAACCATTATGTTACACGTGGTATACATATATCACTTATGTACATGCTAATTGATGTAAATGCTATATATGATATAGCTGATATAATAATCTCCATGATATACATGATATAGCTAATGCACATGACATACATGATATAGCTAGTGTACATGACATACATGATGTGATTGGTATACATGATGTAAATGACATACATAATAATACATGATATACATGATATACACGATATCCATGATGTACATGTTATATGACATATACATGATACACGCATGATGTACATGATATAGGTGAAGTAGCTGATATACATGATTTACATGATATATATATATATGTTATGTATCCTACTCAGTAGTACCTGTTGTCACTGATTTCTGAGATCGACGAGGGACCCAGCCATGTGCAGACAATTGTTCAATGTACACACTATCTTTGTCTTATTTACCTGTCCCTCCTGTCACGTGACACCTGTCCTGTCAGAACACCAGTCGTGTGGCTTCCCAGTTGAAAGGTGAAAGCATGTACTTGTGTACATGTTTGACATGTTATTCATGGTACACGCCATGTAATATATACTACATAATATATAACATAGCCTGGATATAATATCGCTGTATATAATATAGCATGTACATAATATACCATACACATAATATATCGTGTGCATATACATCAGGTGCATATACATCATGTACAAATACATCATGTACATAACATACAATTTATATAATATATCTTTATATAATATATTATGTAGATAATATATCATTATACAATATACCATTACACAATATAACACTATTCAATATGTCACTATGTAATAATATATCACTATGTAATATATCATTATATAATATCATGTATATAATATATCGTTATACTAATGTGGTGTATAACGAATTATGCGAGTATAAAAATACAAAGGGAACTGTTTCCATTATATATTATATTATAGTTATTTCCATTGTTATTCATTGTTATATAGCAAATAATTATATAATGTCAGCATATAATGTCATGTATATAGTATATCGTGTATATAATATATCATGCATGTAATAATATATAATATATCATTTGCATAATATATCATGTATATAATATATAATATATATGATACAAACAACATATATATGTCTGGCGGCCCGGTCTCCCAGTATGGCAGCACTATAAAGTCGTCATAAGTGCGCACTGTACCGTCCTGATATTACTTTAGATGTTGCTAGGACGTAAAACAACAAACAAACAAAACAAATATATTCTAAATCTCTCTATATAGCACCCCGTAGGTATGCCATGTCAGGAATATATATATAATATACATATGCGAGACGCCCACCAGATAATAGATTATATTTGTCAAAATGCCTCCAGTGGCTATATATATAAATATCTCTGTCTATATTTTTCCATCCTTGTTTGTTTATACGCCGGTCCTGTTCCTGCCTTCCCCCTCCCTCACTAGGGCGCGAGCAGCTCCCTCCCACAGCGCTGCTAGGCACTGAGCAGTGAGCGCTGAGAGCTGAGACTGAGAGGCGGCGCCCGCTCCCCCAGCGCCGGCGCCAGTGCCGCCCTGGTGACGACGGCCGTCATTAGAAGATGGCGCGCCGGCTCGGGCAGCCTCAGTCGGCGTGTTGAGCGTCTGGGTGCCGGTCTCCCGCCCCGTCACCCCGCCCGTCCCCCCAACTACCGAGCTGCTCCCCAAATAACCCCGACCCCGGGGCGCGCACAGCCAATTGCTAGCTGGGCCCAGGACTAAATTGGGGCGAGTGTCATGGAAGGAGAGATCGGGCACTCCGATGAACCCTCCCTCCCTCCCTAACTCCCGCAGCCTGTGATGGCAAACAATTGGCCGTGACGTTATTGGGTTGTGTCAGCGGGGTCTGTAGTAACAGTCGAGTGTGGGCCCTAGTAAGAGCAGCTCAAGCCGGGCTATAGCCGCGCACAGGATGGTTCAACCGGCAGGACCGGTGTCCTCCAATACCTACAGGAGATGGGGTGGCGGGGTGTATGTACATATGTATGTGTGAGTGTGTAGGTGTATGTGTTGTAAGTATGTATGTACGTGTGTGTATGTGTATATACATGTGTATGTGTATGTATCATATGTGGGAGTGTATGTGTGTATGTGTATAGACATGTGTGTTCATGTGTATGTGCGTATGTATGTATGTATGTGTGTATGTGTATAGATCAATGTGTGCATGTGTGTATATCTATGTGTATATATGTGTATGTGTATGGATGTATGTGTATGTGTGTGTCTGTGTGTATGTGTATGTGTGTATGTGTAAAGATCTATGTGTGCATGTCCATGTGTTTATGTGTTTACGTGTATGGGTGTATGTGTATGTGTGTGTGTCCGTGTGTACGTACGTGTATGTGTAAAAGATATATGTGTGCATGTGTATATATCTATGTGTATATGTGTGTATGTGTATGGGTGTATGTGTATGTGTGTGTCCATGTGTATGTGTATGTGTAAAATATATATGTGTGCATGTGTGTATATCTATGTGTGTATGTGTGTACGTGTATGGGTGTATATGTATGTGTGTGTGTCGTGTGTATGGGTATGTTTGTGTCCACGTGTATATGTATGTGTGTACATGTGTAGGTGTGAATGTGTGTATGTAAATGTCGATGGAGTTATTCTTAAAGCTGCATAGTCCGATGAAGCATCACAGTTTTGGAAACCAAAATAATTATTTAGAATTGATTCCACATATCTAAAGTTAGACACTGATGTGCTTAGTAAGCATTTGTTGCCACATAGAAGGGAATATTGGGGCAAGTCAATAGAACAAGTCACTGCTAAAGCCTATGCTGTCAGAGTTTTGCCGTGCTTGCCAAAACTAATCTTACACGTTTGCACTTCAAATATCTCAAAACTTAGCCACTTAAAATGAAAGTTACTTCAAGATAAACTGAGGTTGATTATAACAATCAAGTTAATATATTTATCTCAGACAAATAACAGAACTTCAAAATCATCAGCCGATGCAACTTTAAATTAGAACCAGAAAGGATATACACTGTATTTGCAAATTAGAAAACGGAAAGGATTTTTTATTAAACCAACCCCTTTCCACAAAATGTTAAATGGGCATGCAAATATACCTTTTCCCAATGAACATGCATGCACGATGAGCTCAGATGCTACTCACTTTAGTGTTTGGCACTGCCCTCGGATGGCAGATCGGTGGTTGAAATCTTCTATAAGACATTTTCCACCGAGTTTAATGCATATTGAGCTGCTATTCACAATATTAGTTCTTGCCACTGCCGTTAGAGTGGATGTTGGTGGTGGAAATCCTCTACAAAACATTTTCCGCACAGCATGTTGCACACTGAGCCACTATGCACATTAGTTCTTGCCACTGCCATCAGA
Organism: Branchipolynoe longqiensis; assembly: GCA_030323885.1. NCBI lineage: Eukaryota > Metazoa > Annelida > Polychaeta > Phyllodocida > Polynoidae > Branchipolynoe > Branchipolynoe longqiensis. The sequence continues at coordinate 8,147,942 of CM059186.1, read as the reverse complement.
GGGCAGGTTGGTGGTGGAAATCATCTATAATCAATAAGACATGTTCCACTCAGCATGATGCACAGTGAACTCGCGAGCTAACTATAAAAAGGTTCTACCTGACAAAATGGTGCTTTCGAGATAATGAGGACTGAAGCTGTGTAACTGCATGATAGCAAACCAGATGGAAGAATATTATTTTGAATATATCTCAGTGAAAAATAGCAGTTGAGAAACAGTTGTGTAACTGCATGATACTTTGATAGCCTTTTGTAGATAGAACATTTTTACATCCATAACACCAATTCGGTCACTTTGTCAGATAGCACCTTTTTATAGTGAGGTCACAAACTGCTGTCCACATTAGTTCTTTTTGTGAATGTCAGACAATGCGGTTGGTGGTGGAAATTGTCAATTACTCCACAATTGGCAAATTTGATCTAAGTTTAATTACAACTGCTCGTAAGAAATAATGACATTCTCAAAACACATAATTGATCTATTATGCTCTGTTCTTGCTCATAATTATCAATATCAGTGCAGTCTAGTGCTCTTGATAACAAATAAAAAAAAAAAAATTTTATATGCAAAACGCAAATATTTCAAAATAGTAAGTGTTTGAAAAAATGTAACCAATGTTTGGATTGGAGTATTTAGGATAAGCGTCGGTCAAAATAATATATTTATTAAATTAATCTTATCTTGAACTTTGCCTGAGAGGTATTTAAATAACCTCCTCCCAGTAGCAACGGCTATAATGTCAATTCACGGAATGCCAATTGCATCGTAATAACAATTTACAGAAATATTAATAAATGAGGCATATTTGGGATTCACTTGGGTATTATTGCAGATCATAATTTACTTGAGTTGCTGTCAACATAGTAAAAAAAAACTGGTTTGATTTAACGACGCCTCTAGAGCTCATCGGTTTTTACCATCGGCTATTGGACGTCAAACTGTCAACATGGTATATACACACCCTAAACTATACGTCAATCAATCGGAAGTAATGTACTCACAGAGAGAACAGTTTGAGTCAATGGGGTTCAACTGTAGGAATTGTGTGTGTGTGGGGGGGGGGGGGGGGGGTGTTTGTTGGAGGGCATTATGTGGGCAGGCAAGTCGCCGGTAAATAAGTCAGTGAGCAGGAGGAGCATTGTATTCTCAGACCGATATAGGGGTAGGGAGCTGGTTATTGCCACATGAGTGTGAATGAACACTGAGTAAGCATGAAGTGATGCCCGTTATATATCACACCATATAGAACTGTAAGAGCTGGTTACTGCCACATGGGTGTGAATGAACACTGAGTAAGCATGAAGTGATGCCCGTTATCTATCAGACCATATAGAACTGTAGGGAGCTGGTTACTGTCACATGAGTGTGAATGAACACTGAGTAAACATGAAGTGATGCCCGTTATCTATCACACCATATAGTACTGTAGGGAGCTGGTTATTGCCACACGAGTGTGGATGAACACTGAGTAAGCATGAAGTGATGCCCGTTATCTATCACACCATATAGAACTGTAACAGACGATGTCTGAATGTAATATAAATAATAGATATATAGTATGCATAGCATATATGGTAAGTATAAATTTGTGTGTTATACATAGTATATTCATAATCTAGCGCACACATATGTGCAATACAATGCCAGCGAACGTATATATATAGTCTATATATATATAATATACATAACGCATAGAATGCATCCATGAAGAATACATATATAGCAGTGTGGACAAACAGCGTTCATATATATATATATATATATAATGTATATACATATATATGCATTGCGTATGTGTGTACATGGCAAATCCTCCATTAAAGCTGCATAGTCCGATGAAATATCAAATTTTCATAACTAAACCAATTATCTAGATTTGATTTTACATATCGAACGTAGATACTGATACACTTATTAAGCATTTGTTTCTGCGTAGAAGGCAATGCTGAGTCAATTTAACAGAACCCTGTTACATGGTGTCAGAGTTTTGGCAAGCTTGCCAAAACTAATTGTCCATGGTTGCACTCAAAATATCTCAAAAGTTTACCATTTAAAATAAAAGTAACTTTGAACTAATGTAAAGCAGATACTAGTGATCGATCTAATATATTTATCTCAGAAAAGAATACAGAAATTCTAAACTATCGGACTATGCAACTTTAACCTAGCTTCATTCAAAGTTATAGCGTCATAGCAGGGGGGGATATAGATAAATGATAATATAAAATATTCAGAGTTTTCACATGATGATCTCGTGTATTTGGATATAGCTATGGCAAGTGTCACTTAATGCTGGTTCAGTTCAACCTAAAGTTGTTGTGGTCAGGACCCTTACCACAACGTTAGTGAGTTGGTGCTTATCCACAGAATACATAGGTTGATGTATTGTATGTACGTATGTATGTATAAACACATACACTACAATATAGATAGATTTATTGCGTGTATATATGTATATGCATTGTGCATATATAACGCACACATACAATACATCCATACAGAGTCCATATATATATATATTTATATATATATATATATATGATATAAAGATATAATATGCACAGACAATACATCCACACAGAACATATGATATATATATATATATATATATATATATATATATATATATATAAAATATATACAAATATTTATAAATATATATTTTTTAAATGTATATATATAAATATATATATAAATATATATAAATATATATATAAATATATATATATATAAATATATACAAATATATACAAATATTTATAATATATATATAATTATTTTTTTTTTTTAATGTATATATATATAAAAATATATATAAAAATATATATAAAAATATATATCCACACAAGACATCCACAAGAATGTACCGAACACAACACCACCCTCATCTACCCAGTTAATCCTATGCAAAACTGTCAAAATCGGAACCATCGGAGGGGGGGGGGGGGGGCTGGTTCTAGCGTCCGCGAAGAATCCAAGACACCGACCGGTCAGTCCGGCGGAGACCGGCGAGTGGTCAGCGTGCCGCCGGGGCGCACTTGACCGCTGGCCGGTGACCCGAGCCCGGGGACACGGGCGCGGTCCCCGGGGCGACGGACACGCGCGGCCCGGCGGGGCGCGGGCAGCTTACGTAAGACCGACGTAACCAACAAGCGCGTGTGAAATACCGACACGACCGACACCTAACACGACGTGTTGTTACGATATCACACCCAAGCTGGCGTAATGGCTACTTAAGTGGTCAATTGACCACGCTGGTCAGTGTTAAAGCTGACCACTGGGCAGGGGGGCCGGTGACCTATGGACCCCGGGTCGCTCGCCCGTCTGCCCCCCCCCGCCGCGCCCGGCTCACCCGTGCCCGGAGCGGGGCACGGCCAGTCGGGGCCACTCTGGGCTACTCGGCGGCTCTCAGGGACCGGGGCGCAAGTGCTCGCGCACCCTGCCCCGTCCATTTGTCACTGGTACCGCTAAACACCAAACCGGGCCCGCCACCGCCATCCAACTAGGGCATCCCATGCTAAGTTTAGATATTTAGCTGTGTCATAGTAACCTAGTTAATATCCCCCCATGTCATATACTCGTATGCCCTGGGTGAGTGATACTGATAGACGTACTCTATCTAGATCGGCTGTGGGGTATCCGCGTTGGGAGTTGGGGGGAGGGGAGTTGGGAGGGAGGGGAGGGCGCGAGCCAAAACCTGTATCTTTAGCTTAGACGCAATCGGAATTATCTGGGTCAGCTATCTACACACTGCTACACCGACACACTGGTTTAATCAGCGTGGCAGTGTATCACTGCATAGTATATCACAAGGCAATCAATACCGCCTAGTGTGGTATCAAGGTTTACTGCATTCGAGATCTCGCCAGACATGTTTTTTTTGTTTGTTTAACCCCTCCGCCCCGCTCCCCTCTCCAACCTGCCAGTTTTCTCTCTTTTCTGGTTTCGCATTCATGCCTTCTCGTACGAATAGATCTACCGATGCATACAATTAATGTAAATGTATAGATTGCGTCAGAGGTTATGCCGTGCATTCTGTAGTCTAGATCTGGTTATTATTTTATATTAATATACTCCATCCTCATCATGTCCTAACGGTTCATAACAAAGCAATGTCGGCGTGTGCGTTGTCTTCAACCCACACCTGGATCTAATATTTTCCCGCCAAAATTTAAAACCTAGACTAATCTGGAGGTAATCGCGTTATTGCCGAATAAAACAGCTTTGCGTGTTAGTTAGAATGTGCCGTTGAATTCAGATCGACATATGTACATAAATAAGATGATTAAAATCTATTTAAATCCGAAACATAAATCACGCTATGTGGTTGTTAGTAGCATTTGCATGCTAGGCTAGATAGATACAACTTATCAAAAGAAACCCCTTAGATTCAGCCATTCTGAACGCTCCATTTCTGTCATCTCCTCGACTACCTCAGCCACGTGGTTGTTGTGGCGAATAGATAAATGGGTTTGGTAAATTTTGACCGAAACTCCTAATAGTACATACAATGTATACTCCAACGGACAGCGCCAGTGGTTTTTGAAGTCGTCACTGGCCGCGGTGTGTCGCCAGCATCTCGAGGTCTGCACCGAGCAGAGCTCCCCAGTGTTGTCGGACGGAATACATATAAATATCCACGGAAAAGGAGCAAGGGAGTGAGTAGGTTAAGAAGCCTAAGTAAGTGATGGTAGTAATCCCTTATTTTGACGCATAATAAACACAAGCACGTGTACAGACATCAACACAACACTTAGACATGTATTAATCATAACAGGCAGAGTCGAGACCGGCGATATAGGCATCCATGGATGGTCAGGTCCGGGCGGGAAAGAGAGAGAGAGAGGTAGGTAGGCTGGGTGGTTGGTTGGCTGCGGGCTGCGTGGCGCGCTCAACCAAGTAGCGGTTACGAGGTGTTACGTGGTAGGCATGGCCTGCTCCAGGACTGACAGTGACAGTCCCCCCCCCCCCCCCCCCCCCCCCCTCGGTGGCGGGTTCACAATACTCCGCAAAACCAGGCTATTAACACAGGCAAACACACCACCACATTATGCGATATGGTCCCCGGGCTTGTGTTTTCTCCAGCCAGTAAAGTGGCAACTGTTGGCAGTGTCAAGTGATGGTTTATTATGGTTTGAAAAACCGCCTCTAAAAGATCCTCGAGAGGGGAGACCCGGCGATACGGGGCCTCGGGGACGGGGACGGGGACGGGGCCGACGACCGACCGACCGAGGCCGGGCTGAGGCCGGGGCCAGGCCGGCTGGTTGCGGTGGCCCCTGTCTGACCATAGCGAGCCACCCCGACAGGGACACCCTCCCTCCTCCGCTCAGACGCGATTTGTACCGATCGCCGGCCACGACACGCCAATCCAACAACAGGTTTACTTACGCGTTTCTATCTTCTTGCGTTGCTGCGGCTTTCCTTTTCGCCTGGCTGACATTTTGTAAGGGTTTTCATTGAAAACTTGCCGCTGCCAGGTTTACTTTGGACAAAGAACAACAACAAACATGGCGTCTCCGCATGGAATGCTGGGAGTTGTAGTAGTAGCGGCGGCGGCGGCGGCGCGGAGGTGGCGGTGGCACGCCGAGCACCTGCTTGAGTTGTCCGCTCGTGGGCGCGGGTCGGGCGGGGAGGGGACGGACAGTCCTCCTACTAGTCCCAGTCCCAGTCTCCCACTACCGATCCCGCCGTGTTTCCTCGGCGTGTCCTTAGCTTAGGTTGATGACCCACGACATGTGGTCACCGCCACCAGGGTTGTCCACTCTCTGCAAGATACCACAACAGAACAGCCGTCATGAGCTTTAAGTCCGTGTTAGAAAATCCTCAGGGGCTACGTGAGTAGCGGGGAGAGCAGAGGTGGGGTGGGTGGGTGGGGGTTGAGTTGAGCGCGTATGTGTGTGAGTGAGGGTGTGTGTGTGGGTGTGTATGAGTGTGTGTGTGCAACAGTAATAGGGTCCGCCACCACCACCACCATCACCACCACACGCAGAGCTTGGTGCTGGCGTGTGTACGAAGCGCTCGCCCACTCTCGACTGACAGACCGGCCCCACCACTTCCTGGACAGCCCCCAACCAGCGGACCGCTGCCGCCCGCGCCGCCCGCGCCGGCCGGGGAGGCGCGCCACCGGCTGGCAATGTCAAAAACCAGCGGCCAATCTGTTGGTCAGATCGGCGGGCGTGCAGCTGAGCGCTGTGGTTCTGCCCCTCCCCCTTGCCCCGCCCGCCACCCGCCTCCCTGCCGATCGCAATGTGCCTGCCGACCCCTGCCTGCCTGCCTGCCTGCCTGCCTGGCTGACTAGTCGTTGTGACAGGCAGCAGGACTATGGAGGAGGAGGAGGACGAGGACGAGGAGGAGGAGGGGTCTGTGGTGGTGGTAGTGGAGGAGTATGCGGGTGCGAAGGTACTGACTGGATCATGTGTTTTCTGTTTTGGATTTTCATGAGTGTTACCGCCACCATTATTAGCCTACACTACCACCAACAGCCACACACACATATACATAGACACATACACTCACCACACACACACCTACACATACACACACATACACACACATACACACACCAAGCGTTGACTACACTCACCACCAGAGCCGCGACCCGTGGACTTTAACCTTAAACTCCATTAAGGAGGTCGGTTACAATAGGGCCTGTGGGTGCGGAGTGGTGGTGGTGTTGGTGGGGGGGGGGGGGCGGGGGGCGGGGGGGTTATGGCTTCCTATCTCGATGAATGGATCCCTATGCCCTTTATCCCTTCGTCATGTCACATCGACATCATTGGAATCACCATATGCTGGCTTCTTTTTTTCTCTTGTTTTTTGTTGTTTTTGTTTTCAAAACCAACCCAGCCAAAATGGGAGGGTAGAAAAACCAGACCATTGCCACTTTTTTTCCAGAGGGAATTTCATTAAAATAAAACGATCTTAAATGAGCATTCTGCGACGCCTTCAGCTTTAACCCAAAGCGGCTTTAAGCACCAAAACCACTCGGATAATCACCCCATTCAGCTTTTTCATCTTGCTTAAATTTGAATCAAATTCACTCGATGATTTCCTCACAGTCCCCCCCCCCCACACACACAGACACCCCCCCCCCCCAATTCATTTCCTCACCCCTAACAAAATGTCACACATGGCTTGTTCGCTTGGGTTTACACTTAAGAGAGTGTGTCTGTCCTCTCACTCGATGAATTTAATCATTTTTAATGAGAAATTAAGATTTTCTTAATTTAATATGTGGGTTGCTTGTTGAGTGTGGGTTTACTGTGTCAGTATGTAAGGAGGTCTCTGGTGCTATGACACGGTGGTGGAAGTGCATGGGGGTCGGGGTGGGGGGTGAGGGGTGAGGGTGAGGGTAGAGTTAGGGGCGGAATATTTATTTTTAATTAGAAATTGTGATTTTCTTAATTTAATGTGTGGGTTGCTTGTTGAGTGTGGGTTTAGAGTGCCAGTATATCAGCAGGTTTGTAGTGACATGACGCGGTGGTGAAAGTGTGTGTGGGTGGGGGTGAGGGTGTGGGTGAGGGCGCGGGTGAGGGTGGAGTCAGGGGTGGGTAGCTTGACCTGAGTGTCTTGGGGCCCCGCCTTACCTCACAATGCCTGCCGACCTGCTTTCTTAGCCGTTCTCTCAGGCTTGAATCGTAGACAATTATTGGCAGCTGCAGGCAACAAGAAAAGGGTTGGTATAGGTGGGATGGTGAGGGGAGTGTATCGTGGAGGGTGGGGGGGGGGGGGGGGGAGCTCATAATGTGTAGGCTCGCCCATCCAACTCCCTCCGCTCGCGTCCCTCACCCCTCCCCCCTCCTCCCCTCCCCTCCGCCCTTCCCCCTCCCCCTTCCCCCTTCCCCCTTGCCCTCCCCCTTTCCCCCGCCCCTCCTCCTTCCCCCTCCCCCTTCCCCCTCCCCCCTTGCCCTTCCCCCCTTCCCCCGCCCCTCCTCCTTCCCCCTCCCCCTTTCCCCTTCCCCCTTGCCCTCCCCCTTCCCCCCACCGCCCCCCTTCCCCCTCCCCTGCCCCCTCCCTCCCCTCCCTCCCCCTCCCCCCGCCCTTGAGAGTGGACGTAGCGTGTGTACGAGGACACAAGCGGAGTGTTGGCCCTTTCTTCTAATGCAGCATGTCACCGAACATGTGCAGTGTAACATGGATGCGCATGCGTGGCCAAGTTAGCTTTGGGTCGTGCGGTAAGTTGTGTGAGACGTGGGAGGTGGGTGCGAGGGGGGGGGGGGGGAGGGAGGAGGGGGGGTTAACCAACCCAGCACTGCGTTGACATGTTAGTTAGCTTGTCCGCCGACCTATATAAACATATATCCAACAAACCATGCCTATATAGCCTTTCATTGAACCTCTGTATGTATATATATATATTTAATGGGCACACAACATAACACTCACAGTCATATGGTCGATACATCATTTATTACAAAACCAAGTCATACAATGCATCTGGCTGGGCCATGTGCCCTACCGAACATATAAAAGTGAAAGAAAAAATAAAAGTTGAAAAGGTCTATAGAGTAGCAGTGTTGCAGTCGAACTGCCGCGGCCGGGGCGTGCTCGTAGGGTGTACGCATCATCGAGCGCCATCCGGTGGTACATCAGCGAACCAATGGCGAGTTCCCCCGTAAACCTCTGGGGGGGCAGCAAAGTGCGTTCCTTACACCCGCAGATACGCGGGCGTCGGTGTTACATCTGCGATCAATGGCAAGTCACCCGCAAACCACCGGGGTGCACCACAGTGCGTTTGCTTACACCCGCATATTCGCGGACATATATACGTGGCTGTAATGGACGCACAACATAACACTTGTATGGTCGATACATCATTTATTACAAAACCAAGTCATACAATGCATCTGACTGGGCCAAGTGCCACAGTCGAAGGCCCACCCAGACAGATAAGGAAAAGTCTTAAATTCAACAGAAGAAATAATAGCTGTAGCTACTCTCATATCTTCTATAATGCGCTCGGCCAGGGGGCACAAAATGTACTTATATACACACTCAGAGGACCAATCGCCGCGGACCTTGATCTCATCGATCGACGCCCCCTGGAGGGCGATAAACGTACAGCCCCCCTTTGCGAAGTGAATGACAAGAGAATTTGCTGGCGTCAAGCCCAGCCTCACCCGCGAACAGTTTGATGGTGGCCTGAAGGGTCCCGTAATCAAGAGGCCTATAACACACACACACACACACACACACCCCAATGGCCGGAATTTGAAAAGCGGGAGCACTCACCCCCACCTTAACTTGATAGAAATGTTACTCTGTCCAAAAAACAGCGCAAAGATCAGTATTATGGACCCAGGCAACATGGATGAGAAGCTCCCTCTCTGCAAACTGGATAGGCTTGGAACGCCTCACCTTCAAGATCATACCCCACCCAAAAAATTCTAAATCGGATCTCCTAAGGACAGACTCGGACTCTGTCAATTGGCATTTCCGTAGGAGAGCCCTGAACCTGGTCAGCAAGGCCGCCCTGGCGCAAACGTGCCCCCCCCACCCCCCCGAAAAGACATAAAGGAAAACATCTTAGTGAGCTCCCTCGGGAGCAGAGGAGCAGCCCTTTTCACGGAGCATCCCAGAAGCCGCTTCGCCCCTCCCAAGACCGTTTTTATTGGGTGGACAGAGAAGTCAATAGGAGAGCAACTGTCAGCTTTCAGGAAGAAGTTGAGGGCGCTAATATAGTTTGTAATGGAGGAGAATTTCAGAGAACTTGAAAGCCAAGCGATGTAAAGAGCCACCTGGGAGGACAGGCAGGGGAGGGGAGAAAGCAAACCTCTAAATTCCTCAATGAATGGCAGGTACTTCCTGACTTGCATCGACCTCGTTGATCGGGAGTTAGTTGAGTAATAGTGGTCTGACATCGATATAACCTGTGTCTCGAGTTCATCAAGATCTGGAAAGAGATGATAATTCAGATCAACCAAATACATGAGCGCAACATAGGCAACCCGCTTGATCGACATTAGTGATGTGGGCCCTACTAGGCCCATCCTGCCATCTGCTTAAGGCATCACAGATCACGTTCTCTTTACTTCTTATGTATACAGATTTAACATCGAAGTCATATATATGACTGAGGCCCAAAATAGCTCCTTTACTCACTTCATGATAGTCTTATTGATGCAATGGCCGGACCATGGTGTTGTCTGTGATGAACATGATGCATCTGTCCCGCCAGGAGTAGCCCCAGCACCGGGTGGCAGCGACCACCACCCACATCTCCGTTAGGTTAATGTGGGCGTCGCACCCAATTTCACCCATGTCAGCAATGTGTTGGCCGAAAGGTAAAGACAAACCTGACTCGGAATTACCAAACTCTCCCACCAGCCAGTCGTCCGTGTGGGTCGCTCCGAACCCACAATCTGAGACATCACTGTAGATGGATACGGCAGTAGCGTGGGGCCCAAAAGCTTCGCTTAGCCATTAAAGGTCTCAACGAACTCGAGCCACCAGTGGAGCTCTGACCTGAACTCATCGTTCAGACAAAATTTGAAGTATGGTTTCTTAAGCTGCCGCATCGCGTCGTACACTCAGGTGGAGAAGGAGCAGCCCCCTCGGACCACTGTAGTGTAATGCGCGAGGCACCCGCCGAGGCGCTCAAGGACCTTCCAAGACGCCTTACGCCTGCCTAGAAATAATAAGAGTTCACATTTCAATTTGCGGATCTTGTCGTTGGGGAGGTGTAACTGAAGATTAACACTGTCTACCTCGATCCCAAGGAAACGTGTAGATTGTGAAGGGGCAAGTAATTTATGGTAGCTTAAATAAAACCCCAACCTCCTTAAAATGGCTGCGATTTTGCCTTGATTAAGAAGGCATTCCTCAAAGGAGGAGCCAATGACTGCGAAGTCATCAAGATAATTAACTGATCTAAGAACCCCCTCTCTCTCACCGCAACGTATGACAAAATCTGAGATACGATTAAAAATGTAATGGCTTGATGACAAGCCCATGGCGGAGGTGATTATCAAAAAATATTTTGCGGCCAAGACCGGCACCGAAGTCCTAGCTGATTGCCTGCATGGGGCAGTCACTAGGATGGATGCTGATTGCACGATAGGCGTCCTTCATATCAATTGTGGCAATGAAATCATCACGCACCAGCTGGCTAGCGAGGTCATCCACACCTCGGTAGGAAAATTTTGAACAGACCTTGTCTACATGGATATTGACTGAGAGGCCATCAGGCTTGCTGCAGTCAATTATAGATCTTAAACCCTCGCCACTCGCTTTGGGGACCGCAACAACCTTATGGACACATTGCAGGGCCGAGTCAGCATGGCTTATGTAACCACAGCTCAATTTGTTTGCTAATTTATCATGAATAAATTACTTCTCAACAGGGTTTTTAACACTTTTAGAACATGCTGCGTAAGTGGTTGCACAACTTGGGTTTATAACTTTGAAACCAAATATCACACCATGTAGAATAAGGTCCCAGTCGGGGTCGACCCTACCCCTGAAAAAGCATTCACATAGGACACGGCATGGTTTAAATTGAGCAGATGAGGGCCCAATAGAGTGCTTACAAGTGCAAATAGCTTTCAAGCAAAGGTGTGAAATAGTAAATGTTACAGGGGCAACACTGGGACTAAACTTGTCATGAGCAGATACATGTAGATCACAACTGATATTAACTACACTTAACCAATCGCTTAGTTTTGGGTCTAAATGCAGGACAACCTTGTCACCGTCGCTAAGTGAAACAGGTGTTAGGCTAGACTTGCAACACAACACTTCAAGGCCGCCGGTCAGTACACAGACCGGTTTCAGGGCAAGTTTGCGGCCATAACTGCAGCCGCGGTTATTACAGTGTGGGGGGAGCGGTACTTATCACACTACAGTCCGCATAATCCGGCTGAACTAGGCCTGCTTGCGGGCGTGCATTCACAGATAATTTACTGGTGTCAGCTGAAATTGCCATGGGTGTAGGCGTAACACAATTTGCCGAAACGTTTTTGTCAGAACTAATGCAAACACTAGCGACCCCCAGACACAATTCAGGGAAACATCCACCCAGGAAACTGGCAACACCCTAATCTTTATGACACTTGCTGCGGACGTGCGGGAGCACCAATGACCATAGCTACAAGTCTTATCATCCCTCGAGCACCTATCCTCCTTGTTAAAGGCAAAACAAGGTTTCTTGCCATCCTTAATGTACAGGTGTCTGGGCCTACTTGGGCTTGCCCTACTACTGGTAGAACTGTTAGAGCTAGCCCCGGGTTTACGCATAAATTCAAAAGTGTAGTATTTTAACACAACCTCGGGGTTCCCGGATGAGAAGGCGCCAAAGCCCTCATACACTGCAAGCTTCCTGATAGCCCTGTCATAGTTTACATGGGACTTCTCAAGAAAAGTGACAGACCTGGCCTTACCCGTGATATAGGCAATATGTTTTAGCAAATTTAAAAGCTTCACACCGTCAGACTCCCTCGATGACACTACCCAGTTCACAGAAGCTTCTAAAAGTTCGAAGGGGGATAGCTTTTTGACATCCTTTCCATCTTCTACATATCTGCGGAGGGACCACTTACTTCTGGCCTTTCTTTCCTTGCTTGTCGAACGTTCGTCCGAGGAGGATGAACTGGATGAACACCGGTGGTAGCGGCGCCTTCTCGGGTCACGTGATGCGCTCTGACGCTTGCTGGTGCTCCTCCCTCTCGATCGCCTGTCGCCCTCGCCACACATGCTCGCTCCAGTGTTTTGCGTCTTCTTTCCGGTCCACCGCATCACAGTCGATTGCCCGATCCCTCCTATGGTCCCTGGTCTTGTTGAGCGTGAGGTTCGCAACAACCTCATGCAGGTCTCGCTCCAGTTCGGCCAGTTTCTTCCATCTCTCTAGGTGCCTAATCCTCTCATTAATCTCCCTTTCCACTTTCTCCAGCAGGTCGACGTTGATTACACTATCTGACTGTTTTTCCTCAACAGTGGTAGATTTATCTCCCTCCGCCATTGCATTAGCTGACTCTCTCATGTTCGCCCTGGTCGAATGCCTGTTTGAACATGTATAGCAGGTGTCATTCACTGGTTCAGAATGTACGGTGCTGCAGAAAGCGCAATAGGCCCTTGGCATGCCGCTACGACGGTGCCGGCACTACGAAGCCGGTACAGCAGGCGGGGAAGTCAAGTTGAAGAGGTCTATAGAGTTGCAGTCGAACTGCCATGGCCGGGGCATGCTTGTAGGGTGTACACATCATCGAGCGCCATCCGGTGGTACATCCGTGAACCAATGGCGAGTTCCCCCGCAAACCTCCGGGGGGCAGTAAAGTGTGTTCCTTACACCCGCAGATACGCGGGTGTCGGTGGTATATCTGCGATCAATGGCGAGGCCCCCCACAAATCACTGCTGGGCACCACAGTGCGTTTCCTTACACCCGCATATACGCGGACGTATATACGTGGCTATATAAATATATATATATATATATACATCGTTTGAATATACAGTAAAACCTCTCTAAATCGACCGACCTGGGGACTGACTTTAAGTGGTCCATTTATGGAGGTGGTCGGATTAGGGAGATAGAATATGGTTACAATGGTATGATTGGGACCCAAATAAAGTGATCGATATAGGAGAGTGGTCGATCTGTGGAGGTGGTCGGTTAGGGAGGATTTAATGTATATATAGCGTTTGAATGTTGAGAAAAAAAATTCTCGGTCGCGAGTGACAGTGTAGCGTCCTGGGTAGAATTGTGCCGGTGGCGGCGCCACCGGTCACATGGTTGGAGGAGGGCAGGGGGGCATAAATCATGTAAGCCACCCTATCAATAATAAAGTAGCAAATAGACCTATAATCCCTTCCGTGCCTTTATACTTGCATAATGCTTATACATCACATATATATACAGTGTTTGAATATATATATATATATACAGTACAACCCTCTATACCGACCCTCCACAGATCGACCACTCCCCTATATCGATCGCTTTATTTGGGTCCCAACAATACCATTGTAAGGGATATTCTAACTCTCTAAACCGACCACCTCCCTAAATGAACCACTTAAAGTCGGTCCGACGGTCGGTCGATTTAGAGAGGTTTTACTCTCTCTGTCTATATATATCATATATAAATATAAATATATATCATATATATCGCCATGCTGTGATGTTGTTTGTGTTATGTGATTACATTGACAAGAAGTAGTTTATTAGTAGTTCAGTGTGTATACGTGGGGTGCAATTTACTGCTTGGAACATGATATTCTGGTTTGGGTTTGTATTATAATGAAACAATCAGTAATTCCGAATAAAACAAACACATAGAAGCTTCGCAAGGTCCCAGAACATAAAATGATAGCGAGGAAAGGATACTTATAATTACTCTACACTGCACTACCTAACGATGCATGATATCATCCTTACAACTATTGTGGGTGATGTTTGGTTGCTAATCCTTGCGAGCATGCTACACAGTCACAAACCGATCAGATAATATTACATCTCCTAACCCATGAGACAGATGGCCTTGATATCTACGGACACTCCAGCAACGGATCTCCAAATCATTAACTCACCCCCATCTACCAATATAGCTTATACTCACTCTATGCAACAGTCAATTACTTGGAAAATAGTCATCGATATGACATTATTACTTTATTCCATTGCAGGTGGGATAACAACTTTAACTTTCATAACTAATCTTGTGCTGGCAACAGACAGGGCAGTAATAATATTTACTGGGGAGACAATGGTTCTTAGGTTTGAGCGCGTTGGGACCACAACTGGGGGCAATTACTGGCCAGGCTTCCTCTGAACGACCTGAAGGGTCTGCCAGGCTTTAAAATAGGACACCTTAATGTACGTAGTCTAACCCATAAAATTGAACAACTAAGAATGGACCTGCCATGGTCAGGGCTTGATATTTTTACAGTATCAGAAACATGGCTAAACAGCCACATTGAGGAAAAGCTGATATCAATTCAAGGGTACAAGTTCCTAAGATTTGACAGGCAAACAAAGCTTCCAAATGGCCAAGTCAAAGCTGGTGGAGGCCTAGGATTCGACTGCAAAGACACACTGCAAATAGACACTGAAAAGTATGCCAACCACAATATTTCAAATGGAACTCTAGAATTACAGTGGGCAGTCATCACCAGACCACACGCAAAGAAAATTCTAATAGGTAATGCTTTTGACCTACTAAGCTCAACCATGAAACAAATTATAGACATTAACAAATATGAAACTCTTCTCATTGGTGATTACAATGCAGATTACAATGCAAAAAATCAACCATCAGCTAATATCACGAGACAATTTGCCACAGAACATGAACTGCAACAGATGATTAACAAAACTACTAGAAGCACACAAACCTCAAATACAACAATTGACCTGGCTTTTACAAATAAAAAATATTGTACTACATCTGGTATCCTCAACTACAACATAAGTGATCACAAACCTATTTATATAATAACAAAAAAAACAAGGAATGACAAACAAACCACATCACACTGGGGCCGCTCATATAGAAACTGCACCTATGAGGACCTTT
This sequence comes from Branchipolynoe longqiensis, assembly GCA_030323885.1. Classification (NCBI taxonomy): domain Eukaryota; kingdom Metazoa; phylum Annelida; class Polychaeta; order Phyllodocida; family Polynoidae; genus Branchipolynoe; species Branchipolynoe longqiensis. Next base: position 8,132,432 of record CM059186.1, on the reverse strand, counting down.
GAACTACATTACGGGGATTTGCTACCAATGAAATATTTTATGAGCAAGATCCGAACAAGTGCTGGGACATGTTAGAAGCTATCCTTGATAGAGCTGCTGACAAACTTTGCCCAATGATTGAACTGAGAATAAGAAAAAACACAGCTAAATACTTGAATGACGAATTACAAGAACTACAACGAGATCGGGACTACTTTTGCCAAAAGGCTGAATTAACCAAAGACCCAGGGGATGCATTCATAGCAAAATGCTTAAGTAGAAAGGCCAGGACTGAGGTTCGAAAGGCAAAATCAAGGTACTATCTTGACCAAGCCATCATTCACAACCAAAACCCCAAGAAATTTTGGTATGAACTAGATCAAATAGAGCCTGATCCCAAGCCAAAAATCAGTAATCTAATAAACGACAGTACTGGTGAAACAATACCTGATATTCAACTAGCAGAAGAGATCAACAAATACTTTGTTGATATAGGAGCTAACCTAGCCCAAAAATTTAAACCAAAAGATGATGTCCAGGAAAACTATAAGGTTGTAGTTAACCAACATAGATATGATCTCATAGAAACAACAAAAGACAAGATCATTACCAAAGTACAAAATCTATCACCATTCAAACCTTCAGGCATGAAGGACATCAGATCAACCTTTATCAAGGGCACCATCAAGGCTCTGATAGATGAATTTACATACCTCTACAACCTCATAATTACTACTGGAATTTTCCCAGAAAAATGGAAGAGAGCAACAGTTACCCCTATACCCAAGGTAGGTAACCCAAAGTCCTGTAATGAACTGCGACCTATATCCATACTACCTCTCCCTGGCAGAATAATTGAACAGATAATTCACAACCAAATAAAAGCATTTCTTGAGGACACTAGCTATTTAGCCACCCAACAAAATGGCTTCAGAAAAGAAAGGTCAATGACTAAGGCACTTGCCTCATTAATGGATGAATTGTTGATTAGCACAGACAGAGGTGAGCTTACAATAGCTGTTTTTCTTGATTTCAAGAACGCTTTTGATACAATTGACCACAAAATCCTGCTATGTAAGATCAAAAGAGCTGGACTGGGAAAAAGATCATGTAGGTTCATATCCAACTAGCTAAACAATAGACAACAAGTCACAAAAATTAATAATACAGAATCCCCCACGAGAACTGTCAGAACAGGAGTGCCCCAAGGTTCCACTTTGGGACCACTCCTCTTTCTGATATTTATTAATGACCTACCATTGCTGTCTACCAGTGCTAATTTCACCCTTTTTGTGGATGATGCTGTCCTCACAGTGCACAATAAAAACATTATTCTGGCAGCTACTATGGTAAACAAGGTGTTAAAAAAGGTCAATATTTGGTGTGCTGATAACAGACTTACCTTAAACACACAAAAATCTGAATATGTGATATTTGGAACACAATCTAGAAAATTGCCCGCGCAAAATATAGAGCTATGTATAAGCAATGGAAGAGAAGTGAACTCGTACAAATACTTAGGAACCACAATTGACTCTACACTGAATGCGAACCAGCAACTATCGAGGCTGAACCAAATTCTAGGTATGAGAATGACAACCGTTAGAAAAATAAGATGCTACATGAGTGAGAACACAGCGCTCAAACTGTATAAGGCAACTATACTGCCAATAATAGATTATAATGATCTAATCTATGGCCTTTTAACAAAACAACAAGACAATAAATTACAGAGAACTCAAAACCGAGCTCTCAGAACAGTATGTAGGGGCAAAGTTCTCACAGTGAATGAGATGCACACTAGATCTAATATCACATACCTGAGCCAAAGGAGAGATGCACATCTGCTATCTCTTATGTTTATCAGAGCCAAGGATGAAAACTACATAGACTGTACTACCAGAGTTACCAGGCAGGGGGATGCTACACTCCTCAAAGTTCCTAAACCACTCACAAATAGACTGACAAGAGCCCCTATCTACAAAGGCAGCAAATTATGGAATGAACTCCCAGTCAGAATTAGACATGCACAAACACAACTAGAATTCAAGAACCTGGTGAGAATTCACCAAGCCAATCAGCCCCTTCTACAGGCCTAGTGATGAGGTCGCCATATTTAATTAGCTATCTATTATAAGCACCTATGGCCACCCTGCCCCCTCCCACCACCCCACGCGCTCCTTTGCCTGCTGCCAACAAACCAAGTTATCCACCGTACAAATTATTTGCCCAGCAAATTTGGAAAGGTGTATCAGTCTGGTAGTATTGCTATAGACCGGGGGCCCTATGGTACTGGGACGGCTCACTCCCTATCTCTCCCATGTGATGTAAATTTTGCGGTGCCACCTTGTGGTGGGTTTGATCGACCCAGCTGATGGTTGGTGTTTCACATGTAAACACGTACGGTTATATCATGCATGAGGCGGGTAAGCATGAATACACATCAATATGGGATTGCTATGAACAGGCACACATCATCGTCGTCCTCGTCGCCATCGTCACACAGCTTTCACATTCATATATACATTTGTGCATATATTATAGCATCTGTTTAGCTGGGGGAACAGCCAGCGCACCAAGTGGTGGGTTTGATCATTTTGATTACACAGTACAGGCTGAGTGAGCTGTCTTGGTATTATAGGGTCTTTGTACAAACATAGACACTAATAAAGTCTGTACTAGACTACTAAATGACTGAAACATACAATCCTCCAAGCATTGTTTATCCCATCATTACTAACAACCTACTTATTCAAACTACTTCATGTAGTCAAAAAACACACCTGAAGTATTAACCTTTTAAGCGTAACCCTATAAGCTAGCCACACTCTATCTAACAGAATAAACAAACCATTCTACTAACACTCACTCCATCTCAAAATGTTAACTCCAACAACATGATAGTTTTGCAGTTCACAACATAGTAGGCATACAAACCTATGAAGGGAAACTATGCACCTAACACTCTGTAATGTAACGGTCGTAATCAATACCACATGTAAGTATCAAGTGTGTAGGAATACAAACATATAACTGCTATTTTTGTATGTGAATTGTCAAACTATACCATATGTAATCTTTTGAATGTTTGATTAGTTTGTTATTTCAGCTGATTTGGGCTAGCTGCATATATTGTAAATAACTGTATTGTCACATGGCTGGAAGACCAGTGCCACGGCGCTGACAAAAGACTTTATTCAATGAATAAACTATATTTACACAAAAAAATAAAGCCCAAATTGATTCATTTATCTGATTTGTGTGCATCCCCCATTGAATAACTTACTCACATTGCATGCTTAAACAAAAAAAAATTATTGACGATTTATACTGCCTATCATGGATAAGTCTGAATGGACTTGTTTTCACCATTAGACAGTTTGTCGATAGAAAGCCCATGCCTACATTTTTACCGACCCAAGGAATTTTCAACCTCCCAAACCATATAGACATGGTATGAGAGCAACGGGCCTTTGATGATCCTCTAAGTTATACACAGTGGTGGAAATCCAAATTGGCAGAGGTGGAGGCACGGGGAATGGAACCACCGACCTTCATATTAGGAGTCCGACCTAGAAAACAGTCAGACAATCTAACCACTCTGCCACAGAGAACACCACAACCGTTCTAACTGCAAACATGTCTATGTACCTATATTACCCACGGTACGAGGAAATATCACAATATAATTCATTCTATCCAAATGCAAGGACATTTAGTGATTTAGATAATAATTGGAGGATTTGTTCCAAATTATAGTTAGTTATATAAGATAATTCACACACATATTTAGAAATCATAGCAATCCATTTGTTGATCGACTCTGCTCTTTGTTAGTGATATAATCGTCTTAAATGTGAGTAATAAGAATTAACCTTTAAACTTAAAGTGCTGGTATGTGCCTTTGCTGATTGTTACATTTAAAAAATTTGTATTAGTGTTCTGGTAGTTTTGTACTGCATCTTAATACATGTATAACGATTGAAAAACCCAATTCATGTTTCAAAACCAGTAGACCAACACAGACACCAACGTACTGGTTTATTTTGGGATCTTACAGTTTTAATTGAGTAGTTAATTTGACATATACAAGAGTAATATAACAACGGTGAATTAATATGTGAGATAAGGAAGACGGGTGGGAAAAATACACGCAAAGTGAGTTCCAGAATGGAGTGCATGCATAGTGAGTGTGGACCCGGGTATATGAGGATGCAACCTCCATGAAGTCGGGGAGCCGGGGTATGAATTTGACAGTTGGAAAGCGACACAAGAGTGGGAGTGTTGGGTAGTTGGAGAGTCACGCAAAGAACAAACTGTTGTCTGTGTCTTTTGGCAGCATCTGTAGATAATGTTGATGGTCAGCGAAAGGGTGAGTGGGGGGGGGGGGGGATGCTCTGGAAGGTCCAAATGTGGAGTATTTTCGGAACTCTACTCAAATTTTGTTCTCTCTCTTTAAAGTTGCATAGTCCGATTAGATTAAGTTTCTGCCACTTTTTGGGATAAATATTATCAGGTTGATCATCAGAATCTACCAATGTACCACACTGGTGTTTGAAGAATCTTTGTTTATATAAGTGGCCAACTTTGGAGATATCTGAGTTGACGTGCCAAATTATATTTCGGCATGCACGTCAAAATTCTGATGTTATAGATTTCTGTACTAACAGGTTATATTAAACTTACTTTGCATACCCCTTTAATGCAGTAACATATGCTTAATTAGTGCATCAGTAGCCTATCTAACTTGGATATGTAGGATGAAATCTAAGTAGGTGTTTTGGTTTTTGAAATTTGATAATTCCCTCCAATCATGCAGCTTTAATATATATATATATACATATATATATATATATATTTGACCTTGGTACTATCCTCTGGTTACTCGTAGTTCAGGGAGAAGGAAGGGCATCTGGGTCCAGCAATTAACATAATCTACTCACAACAGGAGGACGTTTGTGGAGTAGCTCTGGCAGTTTTTCTACATAACTACTAAACCAACCAGGTTAGTATCGTTTTTGAATGGATATATTGGGGTTTAGTTCATGTTAGCATTCACATATATCAAGTTTTTATAACTTTTGATTGAATATTAACTGATTTACAGGTTAATTACGATGTGTCGTAACATTGTTAGAACAATGTTGCCATTGTTCTTTGTTATGCCGCCCATTGCCGAATGGAGAGATGTTTGGCAGGAGCCACGTGCATCATTAGGATTTATTCCTGGGTTTCTTTAAGATTCCCCTATATTTTATAGGCGTACCTCCGAGTCCCATAGTATTTACTATACTATATATATATATATATGTAAACACAGTAATACAGTGCAATAATGAAATATCATGTCACTTTCCCCTTTGTTTTTGTTTAGTTTTTTGTTTTGGTGCATTAGTTGTTTAAGCAGGCGAAATTTCAATCACAGATAATTGGTCTTCCTCATTCCACTGCTCCTTGCCCTATCCTAATAATGCCGAGTGCCTGGCTAGGAAGCGACAAGTATAAATTTGTAAGTCATTGCTTTGACTCGACCAGGATTCGAACCCATGATCCCATGATCTAACAACATGGGACACGGATGATCTAACTCATTCGGCCATCCCGTTTTGCTGTAAATTAAACTCTATTTGATTCATTGAAATGTCCAATGAATCCCTCAAATGGCCCATTTGAGACATTTTTACCAGATTTTCACTAAGACTGAAATTGAGGCATTTGTGTTAGGTCTCACCCTGAAGAGTCTATTTAATGCCGAGTGTAAAATATCACACACAGATAAAAGATTAAATCACTTTAATCAGACAACGAGTTTAGACTTCAAGTTCAACATTTCCACACACCTCTAAAATAAATAAATATTCGACTACATTTATTCGAGCCAGCACTTTACGACACTCTTTACGGTGGTTGCATCTCTCATTTCTTAAGTCAACACTGCGATAAATCAAATTAGCAACACAATAGCAAAGTGCTTTCAACTTGAGGATGCATTTAGTGATTTGCACCACTACTCTCATGTCTCCACTCTGTGGTTAAATTGAATGTCCCGTGCGTATTTGTATGTGTTTATTTTTGTTTATTTGCTTTGTTTTACGACATTGGAAACTGACGCAGTGATTTGGCTAACGCATGCAGGGTTGGTTATAACCGTCGTGTGTTTTGGCGGTCATTAGCTTCTGTGTGAATGCGCTTACTCAAGCGTCACATTCACACATTCATACACTCATATTCAGAAACACTCACATTCACACACTCACACTCACACACAGCATCACTGATATTCACACTTACATTCACACTCTCACGCAACAATATTGACACTCAAACACTCCCTGTACACACTCACAGAGATGCATGTACACTTAGTAACTTACATTCACTCGTTCACATACAGCAACATTTACATTCACACACTCACAGTTACACACTCACACACAGATACGCTTCGTAACATACATGTACACACAGAGAGTAACTTACATTCAGACTCACACACAGCATCACTTACATTCACACAGGAACACACAGGAACATTTAGATTCACACACTCACACACATGTATATACACTTAGTAAGTTACATTCACACACTCACACCGCAACATTTACATTCACACACTCACAGTTACACACTCACACACAGCTATGCTTAGTAACATACATGTACACACAGAGTGTAACTTACATTCAGACTCACACACAGCATCATTTACATTGACACACTCACACACAACAACATTTACATTCACACACTCACAGTTACACACTCACACACAGATACGCTTAGTAACATACATGTACACACAGGTAGTAACTTACATTCACACTCACACACAGCATCACTTACATTCACACACTCACACATGCAACATTTACATTCACACACTTACATTCACACACTCACACACACCAACATTTACATTGACACACTCACATTGACACACTCACACACAGATACGCTTAGTAACATACATGTACACACAGGTAGTAACTTACATTCACTCTCACACACAGCATCACTTACATTCACACACTCACACATGCAACATCTACATTCACACACTTACATTCACACACTCACACACACCAACATTTACATTCACACACTCACATTTACACATGCACACACAGATACGCTTAGTAACATACATGTACACACAGGTAGTAACTTACATTCACTCTCACACACAGCATCACTTACATTCACACACTCACACATGCAACATTTACATTCACACACTTACATTCACACACACACACACACCAACATTTACATTCACACACTCACATTTACACATGCACACACAGATACACTTAGTAACATACATGTACACACAGGTAGTAACTTACATTCACTCTCACACACAGCATCACTTACATTCACACACTCACACATGCAACATTTACATTCACACACTTACATTCACACACACACACACCAACATTTACATTGACACACTCACATTGACACACTCACACACAGATACGCTTAGTAACATACATGTACACACAGGTAGTAACTTACATTCACTCTCACACACAGCATCACTTACATTCACACACTCACATATGCAACATTTACATTCACACACTCACATTTACATTCACACACTCACATTTACATTCACACACTCACATTTACACATGCACACACAGATACGCTTAGTAACGTACATGCACTCACAGATAGTAACTAAAGGCCCTGTCACACTACGACGTATAGCATTAGCGTATGACGACATATGTGCTTTTAGACCAACACGTCGTCATTCGACGTCATATGTTATGCATAGGTTGGGCATACGGCGTATACGCTTTGCATACGGTGTCATAGGTCGGCGTAGATCGAGCCGCCAACAAATGTTTGTGGATGTTCAAAATTTTCAACCTATGCCGGCGTGTGGTTCATACGGTTCTCATATGCTGGGCATACGCTGGGGGTACACGGCGTACGTTATGCACACGTTAGGGGTACGTCGGCATAGGTTAGCCGTACGTTGAACCGGCGCCCTCCGCGTATATAACATACTCACAATGTTCTGTAAAAGTGGTGTCACACTACGACGTATATCCTTAGCCTATGCCAATGTATTATGTGATTTTTGACCAACACGTCGGCGTACGGCGTCATACATTACGTATACGTTGGCCATACGTCGGGTATGCTTTGCATATGGCATTATTCGACATCTTAAGTCAGCGTGCGTCGAGGCTCCCAAAAATCTGTTGTGCATGTTCAAAATTGTCAATGCGTGTCGACGTGTGGTTCATACGTTCCTCATACGCTATGTGTACGTTAGTGGTACATCGGGATACGTTAGGAGCACGTTCGGTATATGTCGGCGTACGTTACTCATATACTGATCCTGTCACCTCCAACCATCAAAACATGTACCATTCATCGAGTATACGTTGTCATATGCTTTGCATACGGTAGGGATACGGTAGGTTTCATACATTGCTGGGACTACCCGCAGCGTTGAAAAGTTTGGCGAATGCCAAAGTATTTTGATTAAAATTTTATTTCATTACGTTACCCACACGCCGGCACCATATGTAGTAGTGTGACAGGGCCTTTACATTCACACTCACACACAGCATCACTTAGGTTCACACACTCACACACAGCAACATTTACATTTACCTTCACACACTCACACACGCAAAATTTACATTAACAGACTCACATTTACGCACTCACACACTGATACACTTAGTAACGTACATGCACACACAGATAGCAACTCACACACAGATACACTCACACCCTCACACACATATACTCACACCCCCATAATACCCTCACGCACAGACACACTCACACCCTCACACACACTCATACCCCCATACACACCCTCACACACATATACACCCACACCCCCATAGCACCCTCACACACAGACACACTCACACCCTCACACACAGATACACTCACACCCTCACACACAAATAGACTCACACCCCCGTAACAGTTAGCACCCTCACACACAGATAGACTCACACCATCACACACGTATACACTCACCCCCCATAGCACCCTCACACACATATACACTCACACCATCACACACATATACACTCATATCCCCATAACACCCTCACACACAGAAATACTCACACCCTCACACATATACACTCACATTCCCATAGCACCCTCACACACATACACTCACACCCTCAACCACAAATACACTCACACCATCACACACATATACACTCATATCCCCATAACACCTTCACACAGATACACTCATACCCTCACACACAGATACACTCACACCCCCGTAACAGGTAGCACCCTCACACACATATACACTCACACCATCACACACATATACACTCATATCCCCATAACACCTTCACACAGATACACTCATACCCTCACACACAGATACACTCACACCCCCATAACAGGTAGCACCCTCACACACATATACACTCACACCATCACACACATATACACTCATATCCCCATAACACCTTCACACAGATACACTCATACCCTCACACACAGATACACTCACACCCCCGTAACAGGTAGCACCCTCACACACATATACACTCACACCATCACACACATATACACTCATATCCCCATAACACCTTCACACAGATACACTCATACTCTCACACACAGATACACTCACACCCCCGTAACAGGTAGCACCTTCACACACATATACACTCACACCATCACACACATATACACTCATATCCCCATAACACCCTCACACACATATACTCACACCATCACATACATATACACTCACCCCCCATAACACCCTCACACACATACACTAACACCCTCACACACAAATACACTCACACCCTCACACACATATACACTCACCCCCCCATAACACCCTCACACATATACACTAACACCCCCATAACACCCTCACACACATACACTGACACCCTCACACACAAATACACTCACACACTTACACACCTTCACCCACCCACACTCACAGAAGCAGCCCCACACAAATGGCGGGCGTTGAGCGCAGACGACAATCCACACAAACTTGCCTCAACCAAAGCACACTCGAGGAGGGCCCGTCACTCAGGCTTGAAAAGCGCGCGCTTTTCTGTTCCCTTTTCAATGGACGCCATTCACGGACACACACGCCGAGCACCAGCCACAGCGGGAGGTGTGTTTCTGTCTGTGCGTCTGTGTGTGTATGTGTGTATATATACACACATATATATATATATATACACACACACACTTCATCGCATGAATAAAGGAAGAGCCATGAATAGTTCAGTCCATGATACGGCTGGGGCAAAAACACAACGCGATCTGGGGAATCCGCTGCCACAACTCACAACAGCAGCGCCACGCCGCCACAGCGGGCGAAGGCGGAACCAACGCGGGGGTTAGTTACCACGTAGGCACACCGGCATCTAATGAGTTGGAATGCCGTTGCCTGATTACCTACAGCGAGACCGACTCGGGGAGTACACACTGACCCAATTGCATAAACTAGCACGCGGTGTGTGCACTCTTCTATTTTTTTTTTTTGGAAATGGGTGTGCTTTTTTTGCTTTCGTTGTTGTTAGCTACATTGTTATTATATTTTTTATTGTTCTGTCGCCTTCCTTCCCATCGATACCCGGCCGCGCTCGACGCTGCGAAAGAGGCCACGTAAATAGGGCAGTGCGACGCGGCGGCGTAGTGCGTCGGGTTGCTACCAGAGGGCGCCTCCGTTGGCGTTACGGTGAGTTGCGTGGCGCCGGGGCGCGGGAAGAGCCACATCACAGCACACCACACCCTCAACACCAGAGCACACCACGTCACACCACACCCTCAGCGCCACACAGCACCACGCCACGCCACGCCACGCCACGCCACGCCACGCTACACCACACCACACCACACCACACCACACCACACCACACCCTCAACACCAGAGCACACCACGTCACACCACACCCTCAACGCTACACCACACCACACCACATCACACCACGTCACACCGCACCCTCAGCCCCACACAACACCACGTCACGCCCCGCTACACCACACCACACCACACTACACCGCACCACACCCCACCCCACCACCACACCACACCACACCACGCTATGCCACACCTACCACACCACACCACACCACACCCTCAACACCGCACCACACACCACCACACCACACCACGCTATGCCACACTACACCACGCCACACTACCCCTCACCACACCACACCACACCACACCTTCAACACCTTCCACACCAAGCCACGCCGTGCCACACCACGTCATGTCACGTCACGCCACACCACTCCACTTCACACCACACCACGCCACCCCACACCCTCAACACCACACCACACCACATCACCACACCGCACCGCACCACAGCACACCCTCCACAGCGGCAGCAACGACTGCGGCCATTGATTCAACTCCGCCTCAACTCCAACCCATATGCGTCAACGCACACTCTTTAAAAAAAAAAAAAGTAAAAACATTTAGTCTTGCATCCAAACCCCGTTACCACGCCAATCGACTGGGTAATATGCCACCACGTTGGGATTAAAATTCACAGCACTATGCATTGTGGCTTGGAACATTTTACGGGAGGGCTTGTGAAATTGCAAGCAGGAAGGAGAGGAGGTAGGCGGACTGTTTGGATAGAGTAACTTCATTAAGTGCAGCTGCCGTGAAATTTAAACAGGAGCTAGCATTTGACCGCGAGCAAACAAGGAAGTGGCTTTAACGCAACTGTCGAAGTGTGTTTACGCTTAAAATGCCTGTAGATAGGGGTTGTTTACTACGTGTTCTAATGGATATATCTGCATCATCTGATATCAGTGTCAGTTGATAATGATATCGGCAATCACCGTTAACAATACAGTAAAACCTCTCTAAATCGACCGACCATGGGACCGACTTTATGTGGTCCATTTAGGGAGGTGTTCGGTTTAGAGAGTTAGAATTTCCTTACAATGGTAATGTTGGGACTCAAATAAAGTGCTCGATATAGGGGAGTGGGCTATCTGTGGAGGTGGTCGGTTAGAAAGGTTTGACTGTATTGCCGACTGACTAACTAGATTAACAATGAGATATCAGGTTGCACCAATATACATGGATGGGTTATTCTATTGTATTTTATTTTATTTTATTTACCTGTATTATAATTAGCACAGTACTATGTTTCTTTGTGCATGATTATTTGCTAATAACCTAATTCTTTAATGATCTTTGAATATCTGTAGCTTTATAATTATTTTACCGATTTGTGGAAATTATCGGACACTTCTTACTGCTCTCTCTCACTGTCTCTCTCACTGTCTATATGTGTCTCTGTCTCTCTCACTGTCTCGCTCTCTGTCTCTCTGTGTCTCTGTCTCTCTCACTGTCTCTATGTGTCTATGTCTCTCTCACTGTCTGTCTCTATGTGTCTCTGTCTCTCTCACTGTCTCGCCCTCTGTCTCTAAATCTTGCTCCATCTCTCCCTTCCTCTATCTCACTCGCTTTCTGTCTATCAATATCTCTCCACATATGCGGTCCTACCAGTGCAACATTAATAGCTTATTCTAGAACTGTGTTAATGTATAATAACATATATTCTAGATATGTGTTCATTTATAATCATATGCATTCTAAATTTGTGTTAATTTATAATAATGCGTATTGTAAATATGGGATCATTTACAACCAATCTATTCTGGTCTTGTGATAATTGATATAGCCACGTGCATTCTAAATGTGTGTTCACTTATATTTATAATCGTATGTTTTTCTAAATCTGTGTTCAATTACAATCATACTTTCATAGGTATTCCAAATCTGTGTTCATTTATAATCGTATGTTTTTCTAAATCTGTGTTCAATTACAATCATACTTTCATAGGTATTCCAAATCTGTGTTCATTTATAATCGTATGTTTTTCTAAATCTGTGTTCAATTACAATCATATGCATTCCAAATCTGTGTTCACTTATAATCGTATATTTTTCTAAATCTGTGTTCAATTACAATCATATGCATTCCAAATCTGTGTTCATTTATAATCGTATGTTTTTTTCTAAATCTGTGTTCAATTACAATCATATGTATTCCAAATCTGTGTTCATTTATAGTTATCTATATTGAAATCTGTGGTTATTCAATATTCATTTGTATTCTAGATTTGTATTCATTTATAATCATACACTTATAAATCTGTGTTCATTTATAATCATATGGTTGTCGATATGTGCATCTGCTATTATTACATCTAAATGTGCTATACACAAATTATGTCACTGTGAGCTTTTTAAATACACAGTGTACTGACACAAAATTGATTCTGTGCTTTTTGTTCTGTAAAAGCGATGGTTGAATAAAAAAACAAACAATTCTCGCCGTGAATGTGGCCTATGCTGCCAACACAGCGTAAAGAAACCAGCAATCAATCAATCAATCTAAATGTGCTACACATCTATGAAGCAAATAGTGACAATTGATCAAATACATTAAGAGTTGATAACTAAGTTGTAATTCAGTTTCATCTCATGAACATGTCGGTTAACTTAGCGGAATGTGGTGCCCGTCTGTGTAATGCCAGGTACACACCTACCGTTTGTGCACACCCACCTACCGTATACGATCTAAGACTGCCCGTTTCGCGCACAAAAATCAGTAGGTGTCCGCTCCCCGCGCACACCTAGCGATTGCGATTCCCGACTAAAAACTCAGTTTTAGGGCTAAAACAGGCCGATTACGATTGCGATTCGTGATTCGAAAAATGAATCGGCCCGTTTTCAGTTTTAAGCGGGTCGGGTCGAGTCGCGAGTTTTAGTGCGTGAATCGTATACGGTAGGTGTGTACTTGGCATTAGAATTGTGTACGCGTGTGTAAAAATAGCAACGTTGTTCTACTTTGTTTACATAGCTCCACACTCTCAGATAAGGTCTTTTATCGATCAGCTGTGTTGATAAAAACACACCCAACATTAATGATTGGAGTAAAGGCCCGGTCACGTATAGGTTAGTGGACGTAGTTGAACGTAGTGGAGGCTAACATAGTTGAACGTAGTTGAACGCAGTTGAACACAGTTGAATGCAGTTGAACGCAGTTGAACATAGTCAAACGTAGTTGAACGTAGTTGAACGTAGTTGAATGTACAGGCATCCATACTTCTCCTTGGTAATAACGTCGGTGGGCCATGAGTTCCGATTTCATCTTTGGAAAGTTCAAAAGAGCGATTTGTTAGATGCTGAATTTGCATCCATGATACTAATGTATTCTAGTGTACTCTAGCGTTCTCTATCATACTCTAGCGTACTTGGACAAAGACCTGATCACATAGCCGCTATTGGATGTAGGTGAATGTAGTGGAAGCTAACATAGTTGAACGTAGTTGAACCTAGTTGAATGTACCGGCATTCGTACCATAATGTATTTATCCATATCATAACATATTTATCCATACCATAATGTATTTATCCATACCATAACATATTTATCCGTACCGTAACATATTTATCTGTACCAAAACCTGCCGTACCTTAATGTATTTCAACATAGTTTAATGTACTTACACCACATTTGACCAACGTTAGCCTCCACTACGTTCACCTACGTTCAACTATGTCTATGTGACCGGGGAATGAGACTATACAAAGAACCCGCGGCTACGATCTGACACTTCCTCCTCTGCCTTCAAAGCCAACTGGGCTCTTCCTTGTCTCCCAATGTACATGGACAACTACCGTAGGACTAGCTGGCTATTTAACCCTTTTTTGTTGGTAAACATTTTTATTCATCTGAACATAGTCTTTTTTTTTCAGTGCCGTGGTCTTGATCTACTGGCCTTGCTTAATTAACTTCGGTCATTTACACTATTTAATTAATGTGTGCACTAGTTTGAATTATGTATGTCTTAGGTTCAAATATCGCCAAAGTTAGCCAATCAAAATAAATGTCCTTCAAACTGCAATAAAGTAGATAATTACCACCCAAGTAAGGGTATGCAGGTATTGCAGGTACCTCAGGGGGTTTGACGCCGCTGCCCTGCAGAGTTGTAAACCACTGCCTTGTCGTGCAGGTTCTTGACAGAACCGAAGGTTAAGGGAGCAAACCCTAAACAGAAAACCATGTCATTGTGGCAGCATTAATGGCAGTTGATGTATGTAACTCCCAACATCTCCCGACCAGCCACTGCAGGGACAAATAGTTTTGCGCCTGTCTGGACATGTTCTTGCCGGTGTGAAACTTCTATTTGCTCCCCGAGAGAGTTCCGCTGGTAACTTGCAAAAGCCAGTAGCACTTCAACACTTTTGCAGGCAGTTTTCATGAAATGTACAACCGCATGAAAATGGAGAGCAGCAGTCAAGTAATGAAAGCAGTCTTTGTTGCATCGCGACCAACAGCATGATGATGATGATGATATTTATATTTGGCAGAACTATAAAACTGTTGGACTATGCAACTTTAATCTATGCATGTATTTATTATGCACTGTTTAAAAAAAAAAATGTCCACATTATGGATTAGAAATGAAATATCCCTACCATGTTACAATGATAATACGCTTTTATCTAGACCGATGTTTTCCTGATAAAGCAAGTGTACTGCCATCGGAGCGAAGAGTCAAGTGAGACAAATTCAAAAGACATTGCAAAATGGTTTGGGCATGGCAGGAGGTCAATGATCAGAGGTCAGCTAAGACAAGGACTATTTATTATCAGTCTCATTGGGCAGAGATAAGGGAATCTGAGATAGAGCGAAGTGATAAGAGGTTAATATGTAGAACAGGGCTTCACATTTTTCAAGGGATAATTAAAATTTCTCCAGAAGCTTCATGGCGCCTTTCTATAGTAGCATGCAATTTCCTTAACAATACATTAACTTTAAAGTTGCATAGTCCGCTGGTTTGGGGTTTCTATTTTTGTCTGAGATAAACATATAATGTTAGTCATTTTGCTCTACCTTGCTTTAGTTTGAAGTAACTTTTATTTTTAATCACTAACTTTTGAGTTATTTGAAGTGCTAATATGCTAAATTAGTTTTGGCAAGCAGGCCGAACTCTGACACCATAGGCTTCTGCAGTAAGAGGTTATATTAAATTGTTTAATAAGTGTGCCAGTATCTAAGTTAGATATGTAGAATCAAATCTAGATAATATTTTTGGTTTTGAAAATTTGATGTTTTTATCAGACTCATCATCATCATCATCCACTGTCGGTTGCAATGCAGCAAAGACTGCTTTCATTACTTGACTACCGATCTCCATTTAGCTCTCTGCTGTGAGAGTTGCGTCCATGAGTCGGTCTTAATGTCTCTCAGCTTATCGGTATCCGACTATGCAGCTTTAAACAAAAATGATTTCCAGCCATGGAGCCTGCAGAGATTCCATTTCCCCTTAATGTCAGAAGTTTCTATGATACTTTATTAATGTTATCTGTGAGAAGCACTATTAATGTTTGAGTAACCTCTGTTAATAGAAAGGAACTCCACAAACTCACGGTTTATATCAAAGTTGCATATTCCGATGGTCTGGAGTTTCTGTCATTTTCTGAGATAAATATGTTAGATTGATTGCAATAATATGCCTTTAGTTTGAAGTAACCTTTAGTTTAAATGGCTAACTTTTGAGATATTTGAAGTACAAAAATGCCTAATTAATGTTGGCAAGCAAGCCAAACCTCTCACACCACACAGGGCTTCTGCAGTAACAGATTATATTAACTGGACCCAGTATTCCCTTCTATCTAGCAACAAATGTTTATACAAAGTACCAATATCTAAGTTGGATATGTATGATCAAATCTAGATAATTGTTTAGGTTTTGGAAAGTTGATCCTTTCATCGGATTTAAAGTTGCATATTCCGATTATTTTGAGTTTCTGCCTTTATTTGAGATAACTATAAATTATAATATACATAATCAACATTACTTTAATTTGAAATAAATTATTATCAATGTCTCTACTTTGGATATATTTGAAGTCAGACCGTGCAAAATTAATTTTGGCATGCACATCAAAATTCTGGACAACATGAGTTCTATTAAATTGACTTCGTATCCCCTTCTATGCAGGAACAAATGCCGAATAAGTGCACCAAGGTACAGTTTTGGTTTTGAACATGTGATGCTTTTCATCAAACTATGTAAATTTAATTCAGATACAAGCTCGAATACAATATTGATTATTTTCAGTGGATATAAATTCTATATATTGGTGGCCGAATGAGTAGAGTTTGTTTGTTTGTTGTTGTTTTACGTCCTAGCAACATCTAAGGTCATATCAGGACGGGTACCGACTTGTGACAGTGCACACTCATGGCGACTTTATAGTGCTGTCCCACTGGGAAACCAGGCCGCCTCACCATGACCTGGTATTCCCACTCAGTCACATTATCCTGACACTGAGCACACCAGTCCTTGCCCTATCCTAATAATGCCGAGCGCCTGGCTAGGAAGCGACAAGTATCAATTTTAAAGTCATTGGTTTGACTCGACCGGGAGTCGAACCCACGACCCCATGATCTACCAGCACGGGAGACGGACGCTCTAACTCATTCGGCCATCCCGTCTGGTCCCGAATGAGTAGAGAGTCCGTCTCCTGTTTTGGGAGATCGGGAGAGCCGTACCCTTGAGTTAGTGGGTTCGAATCATGGTCGAGTCAAACCAATGACTTAAAAATTGATACTTGTGACTTCCTAGCATGACGCTCGGTTTTAATAGAATCGGGCAAGGACTGGTTGGCTCAGTGTCAGCATAATGTGACTGAGGGGGATATCAAGTCATGGTGCTGGTGACCTGGTCTCCCGGTGGGGCAGCACTATAAATCGGACTATGCAGTTCTAATTTGATTTAGTATTCTGTCTATGCAGTAATAACTATTTAATAAGTGTACTAATAAAACAACATTTTGACTTTTTCATCGGACTATGCAGCATTGGCGAGTGCATGCATGAAGTAGTTGGTGTTTAATAATAATACCGCATTTAGATATATACATTATTTAATGACGCCTCGAGAGCACATTCATTTTTATCATCGGCTATTGGACGTCAAACATATGGTCATTCGGACATATTTCTTCAGAGGAAATCTGCTGCCGCCATATTGGCTACTCTTATATCAGCACATACCACCACCTTTGATGAACCGGTTGTGGACCACTGGTTGGAACAGAAAATTACCCAAACTGCAAATGGATCCATGGAGAAGGGTCAATCCGATGACTGACAACTTCACAGGTGGACACTGTACCGCCTGAGCTACGTCCCGCCTGCTCAGACATATATAAACTAACCAGGAGAACAAGGTTTTGCTTTCCAAAATGTGATGCTTTCATCTGAGATTATGCAGCTTTAAACCCATTTCATCTTCCCACCACAGTTTCTAGCCGCAAGCAATCTCCCCATAGTTCCAGCACACCTAATCAGTCATACAATTGGTGCGTACATTTCGAAACATGCTAATGCATTATGGGCCGCGTGTGACTGCGGTTGAAGGAAGAAGAATAAAAAAAACCTCCAAATGTTCTGCCTGCTCACTCTCTAAACATTTCACTCTTTAAATCCACGTACTGTTATTTGTGCACAGTTGAAGCTAACAGTATTAGCGTCGGGGAGATGAACGCGCACTGATGGTGAATGCAATCCCCTCCGAAACAGTCCTGGGCACCCCAGAGAAGTCGCTTCATCAATTTACAATGAGTTTGCAGATGTACACGATGGGTGGGTGGTTTTGTGTGTGTGCGCGCGCGCGCGCGCGTGTGTGTGTGTGTGTGTGTGTGTGGTCCCCATTCCCCTCAGTCACAACTCGCGACTTGTAGTTGTAGAATTCGATAGGCGAAACAAAATGTAATTTTAATCCGAAATGGTCAAATTACGGGGACATTAGAACAAACTGAAACTTAATTAGAGCGTTTGCGAACGCGGGGCAAAACGTGGCCTGGCATCCACAAAGATGGATTTAGTTGCCAGCTGCACGCCCTGATTCATAACGAAGCGCCCACAGCAAGGGCGGGCGGAGCGGGGCGGGGTGGGGTGGGGCCGGGCTGGGCGGGGCGGGGCGGAGCGGGGCGGGCCGGAGGAAAAGAAAAACCCCACCGAAAGCGGCCCTACCAAATCAAACTCTTTCACGCCTCACACAATGGTCAAATTACACCGGCGCAGACGCCTGAGCGTAGTTGCGCGCGCAGCAGATGAGTGGTTGGGGAACGCTGTCTGCGGGCGGGAGCGTTTAATGCATGTTAATTCGCACTGATGGGTCTATCAGTGCCGTAAAGGCACGTTGGGGTTTGGAGCAGACGATAAAAACGTCCACCTCTCCCTGTTTTATTACGCCCGGGCAGGGCGGGGCGGGGGCGGGGGCGGGGAGGGGTACCGGGGTACCTACCGGTGGGGGTGGCACCGGGCGCCGGTCGAGCACCAACATGTGACCACAGCGCCAGATTTGCTTCGCCGGATTTATGTTCGACTGAGACTGAAACTGAGACTGATACTGAGACTGAGAGAGAGGGGGCCACCTACCTACCTACCTACTTACCACCCCAACCTACCTACCCATCTACCTACCGCCGTTGCATGGAGTGTGTTCGTGTGTTGCAAGTTACCAGCCCTGGCATCCTCCCTTGTCCCCCCCCCCCCCCCCCCCCCCCCCCCCCCCCCCCCCCCCCCCCCCCCCCCCCCCCCCCCCCCCCCCCCCCCAGTTCCTATTCCCAACCCCTGTTCGTCGGTGACGACCACAAGCCCTTTCCCCTCTCCCAATCTCCTGCGCCGCCTCCCCATCCTCTCCTCCTCCTCCACCTTATCCTCCTCCTCTTCCTCCCTCTTCCTCCCCCTCCTCGTCCTTATGCTGCAGCCCCCTTCCCAGCTTTATGCGCCTGGGACCCGCCGGGTGCCGCGCCCGTACGGCCGGCGGTGTGTGCCTGCCAGCCTACCGCCTGCACCGCGCCGCGTCCCGTCACCCGGTGCATGGTCCCGTCAGTGCGCCGCTAGCGCCGGCTGGTGTCATTTAGCGGAACTAACTGTCACGGGTGGGTGGGTGTGCGGTGAACAGGCGCCCCCCTCCCCTCCCCCCGCCCCCAATAACAGAGCGGTCAGCGGTGGGTGGAGTAGGGTGTGTGTGTGGAAGTGGAGGGGGAGGGGAGGGGAGGGGGAGGGGGTAGGGGTGGTCCAGTGACTGGTCAGTCGGTGTCCGGCAATTTAATCCCCGCTTAATTGGCGGCGCGTGTCGTCAAGTGGACTCGAGTGTCCGGAGGGGGCGGGCGGGGTCACGCACCGTGAAACTGACCGCTACTCGAGTGGATAAACACGGGGTGGGGGGTGGGGGGGCGATGAGCACCGGTCAGTGTCATCAGATGGCCACTTGGAGGGGCATCAGTCAACACCGCCCGGCAAGACGGTGATTAGGGTCAATAAAGGGATGGGTATTAAGCCTCCCGCCCTACACCCCCCACCCCCCACCCACACACATGAACAGACACACACACACACACAGACCAGCACCGGTCAACACAGTGATTAGGGCAACTTAGGGATGGGTATTAAGCTTCCCCTTACACCACCACCCCACACACGAACACACACACACACACACCAGCACTGGTCAACACGGTGATTAGGGCAACTAAAGGATGGGTATTAAGCCTGCCCCCCCCCCCCACACACACACACATGAACACACACACCAACACCGGTCAACACAGTGATTAGGTTCAATAAAGGTATGGGTATTAAGCCTCCCCCTCCCCCCACACCCCCACACACACCGGCACCGGTCAACACGGTGATTAGGCGAAATAAAGGGATGGGTATTAAGCCTCCCCTAGACCCACAACCCCCACACACAAACACCCACCCACACACACACCGGCACCAGTGAACGCGGTGATTAGGGGAAATAAAGGGATACACCCACACACCCCAACACACGACCACACAAACACAACCACCCACCACCCACAGACCTACATACCCACCGGTCAACATGGTGATTAAGGCAAATAAAAGATTGGGAATTAAGCCTCCCCCTCACATACGCACAGACCCACACCCACACACCAACCCACACACTACTAGTCAACATGGTGATTAAGGCTTGTTTGTTTTTGGGGAGTTTTCAGTCGCATTGGTGCGCTAAAGGCTGCAAATAAGCAGCACTGAATGGGCACCGCTGAAAGCGGTTCCATATGGTCGGGAGTTGGCGTCCGATGGGTAGTGGTCAGAGAAATTGGTGGGGCGGGGGAGGGGGGGGAAGAAGGAAAAATGCAGCCTAAGAGCCCAACCACAGTCCTCTGAGAGGGCCGGGGAAGGCTGGGTGGTTGGTGTAGTTTTACGCCCCAGTAAGACCCTAGGTCATACCAGGACATGCACCGACTTGTGACAGCGCAAACTCATGGTGACTTTATAGTGCTGCCCCACTGGGAAATCAGACCACCAGCACCATGACCTGACGTCCCACACAGTCACATTATCCTGACTCTGTGTGCCGTCCCTGCCCTGACCTCATAACGCCAAGCGCCGAGCAGCAACAGATACCTACTTTATAAATCATTGGTTTGACTCAACCAGGATCCAAACTTCAGTCCCTCCAGATTCACTGGTATGCACAGTAAGTCCGGCCAAGACCAGAGGAAGAAGTGAAGTGAGGATGGAATTAGTTACGCAGTGGGTGGGGGTACCTGTTACTATAGTTGTTAGTAAAAATGAGTGGTTACTTGGTAGTGGTGTCAAGTCAGGTATGGGGACGAGGTGGGGCCTGCTAGTCCTCAGTGTCCGGGTCTGGGCGACTGACAACGTTGATGATATCTGCGTGCTGGCAGTAGATGCGAGCAAGTGTGTTCCAGGATGACTTGGAAATCCTGGAGAGGATGGCCAGAGTGGCCCAATTGTTGCTGAGTTGGAGGTCAGAGTCCTCTATGAAGTCACTGATGGCAGATCTGTCGCCGGCGCCACATGAGGTAAGTATGTGGGCCACATTCAAGATTGTAGTGCCACAGGGACAGCACTGGAGGTTGGGGACATCAATCCAACAGCGGGAGCCAGTCCTGAAGTGGTTGACGGCAACTTGGGTAGATGCAGGAAGGCCAGCTGGATGGGGGATGTTAGTTCTGACCAGGGTGTACCAGAGCCAGCTTATTGAATAAGTATTTGATACTTGTTTCTTCTGTCTGGCGTGTTCCCGAGTTTGGTGGTAGCTCAAGAAGCGCCGGTGGCACAGTCGGCCTGGTCCTTACCATAGAGTCCTATATGGGAAGGGACCCATAGCAGGACTGTTGAGGTGTGTCTGATGTCTGGTCAAGATTATAATCTGGATCACGTCGTCAAGGGAGTGTCGGGCATTTGGGCGAGTGATCTCTTTGATGGCATTCAGAGAGTCGGTAATGATGATGGCACTTGAGTTGTGGAGGTCTTCGAGGGCCAAGTTAATGGCGGTGAGCTCTGTATCGAGAGTGGAAGCAAGGTCTGACACCCTGTTGGTGTTCCTTGTGTTGGAGAAGGGGATCAAGATGCCGGCACCGGCTCTACCTGATGTTGGGTTAAAGGAGCCATCGGTGTAGACCGTTTTAGCGAGGGGGAAGTTCGCCTTCACCTGAGTTATGGCCTCGAGAGCCAGGGAGTGGAGTTCTGGGGTGGTGTAAACCACCTTGGCAGCCACTAGGTTGGTGATTCAGGTTTCCACTGGAATGGAAGACCATGGTGGCTTGTGAGGGCTCAGGGTGGAGTCTACAATGTGGAGTCTGTGGGAGTCCTTGAGGGTGGTGATGGCACATCCTTGAGGCAGTAGGAGATGTGAGGGTGACCACGGGTCCCATCTTGGAGGTAGGCCATGGCTTTGTGGATTGTTGATGAAGAAGAGGGTTCTTGTGAGGTGGGTGGTGAGAAATTGTTTGCCTCAGAGGTGGAGCGGAGGGAGGCCGGATTCAAGGAGGAGGATCTCAATCCTGGTGGTGCTGGGAACATGGAGGACAAGCCTCGTAGCCCGGTGTTGGATGTTCTCAAGTTTCTGGAACTCATTAAGGAAGACCTTGTTCTTGGGTAGTTGACTTTGGGGGTTGTCAAGCTCGAGGGCTGTGAGAGCAAGGGTGGGCACGGCATAGTCGAAGAGGGAACGGACTGCCCGGCGGTAGAATAGTGTGAGTACACTGTCCGGGGCGCACCAGGAGAAGCCAGAGATTCTCTTCATGAGGAGGAGTCTGTTGGTCATTCTGGTGGCCAGGTGGTCGAAGACGGCTCTCATGTTAAGGTCTCAGTCTAGACAGATACCTACGTAGTTGAAGGTGGAGACCCATTTGATAGGGGATCCATCATGTGCATGAGCTTGTTCTTGGTGGGGGAGATTTTTAGTCCAAGGTCCCGACCGGCGTTTCCTACCAGGTGGATCCTGTGCGTTGATCGCATTGGAGCAAGTGATGGTGATGTCATCAGTGTAGCAGACTATTGTTGTGTCTGTGATCTCTTGGGTGGCTAGGTCTCGTTTAAACCTCCTCACGAGAGATGCCATCACTGCATTGATGAGGAGGGAGCTAAGCACTACACCCTGGGGGATGCCATTTTTTAGTTGGAGGTTGGGAGAAGAGGTGCCTTGGACACATACCCTGGCTCACCTGTTCTGGAGGTAATTTTGGATGTAGGCAAGAGGCCGGCTGGCGATGCCAAGATCAGCCATGGATGTGAGTACCACGTTGTGGTTGATAAGCTCAAAGGCTTTTTCGAGGTCAAGGAAAATGCTTGCAGTCTTGTGTCCCTTACGGAGGCCATAGGAAATGCTCTCGATGAGGGTGGCGACGGCATGCTGGGTGCCTTGTCCTTCTCGGTAGCTGTTGACCTCCTCTGGTAGGCCAGTGGTGAGGTCTTCTGTGACCATCTGGAGATGGGCGAGTCTCCCCTGGATGCTGTTAAGTTTGTGCCAGCGTTTTCTGGAGGTGGTGTGAGAGTTTATTTTGGTGAACCAGAGTTTCCACTTCCTGTCCAATTCGGCAAGCTCAACATGTTTGGCCCAACTGGTTGCTATTTTAACAAGATTCTCGGTGCCTCAGTTGGGGTTTGTGCGGAGCTTTTAGAGGAGTTTGTTGCAGAATCTTTTCGCTCTTCGCATTGCATTAGAGGTGGTGCGGCCAGTGTGGTCACAGGAGATGGTTTGCTTTATGGTTTCTGCCATTGCTTGGTAAGTGAGTGTTGTGAACTCATCACATGTGGTCGGTGGGTTCAGATCTATTAAGTTTTCAGACGAAGGTTGAAGGTCTCCCAGTCTGCATGATTTAGGTTGACTCTGGGTGATGGTGGGGGGTGGGTGACCTTGGGTGTATTGGTGTGGAGGAGAGCTGCGTGGTGGTCTGAGTATAGTGTTGTGAGCTCCCAGGAAGCTGTGGCCGCAAATCAGTGATGTAGAGATCGATCAATATGTTTGCTCTGTAGGTAGGCAAGCCATCATTGAGGATAGAATGGGATGTTGAGTCGATGATCTCTGCTAGGAGGGCACAGCCTGAAGGAGAATCGATGTTGTTGCATCCCCAGGAGGAGTGGTGTGTGTTAAAGTCTCCCATGATAACGTGGTGATCTGTACCATTGCTGAGGGCCCGGAAGATATGCTTTAGAGTATAAGTAGTGTTGATAGGGTTGTAAATGTTGTATACATCCATGACGGAGTGTGCTAGGTGGAGATGTATGTGAAGAGTGTCAGCATGAAGGTTGAATCTGTTGGGTGGGATCTTGGTGGAGTGGATGTGGTTGCTTACGAAGGTGGTGGTTCCTCATGAGGGTCTGCCTGCTGCTGCACGTCTTATTGCAGGGATGTGGTATGTGGTGTAGCCTTTGATATGGGGTGGATCGATGAGGAAGGGGTGATTAAGGCAAATAAAGGGTTGGGTATTAAGCCTCCCCTACACCCCACACACACACACATACACACACACCCACCCACACCCACCCACACACATCTACTCCCATACCCACCCCAACACCCGCCCACTCCTATCCCCACACCTCCATGCCCCAACACCTCACTCACCCACACCCACACACCTCCACACCCACACACACACTTACTAACACCCCCGCCCCTCACACCGGCGCGGACACCACGCAGAATCGGCAGGGCACGAGGTACACGGTCCTCCCAACTTTCCCTATCCCCCGCTGGCGTGTGCGTGTGTGTGTGTGTGTGTGTTAGAGAGGAAGTGTGGGAGTGGGGTCGGGGTGGGGGGATCGGCGTCGGGGGATGATAAATTGGATTTTAGTTGACGCGAACGTAAAAGACGTAGACTTGATAGAGTTAAAACTCGAATTCAAAATTAATTTATCGGAGTTAGACGTTCGTTTGATGGCGAGTGGGTTGTTGCGCAGCCCGGTTCGTTAAGTCTAATGGGGATAGCGTCAGTACCTGCAGTTTTGAAGAAAGAAAGAAAGAAAGAAAGAAAGAAAGAAAAAAGAAAAAAAAGGAAGCAAAACCCCAACAAAACTCTCACCAGATGTGGTGGCTGAATCGGTACAGCGCAGGCTTCCCGTGCAGATGGTCGGGAGTTTGATCTCCGGTCGAGTCAAACCAACGTTTAAAATTCATACTTGTCGTTGCCTAGCCTGGGGCTCGGATAGGGCAAGGACTGGTTAGCTCAGTGTCAGGATAATGTGACTGAGTGGAAAATTGCGAGATGGTGCCAGTGGGGCAGCACTATAAAGTCGACATGAGTGTGCACTGCAGAGGTGTCGAGTCTGCCGATTTGACAGATCTTACTAGAATATAGCAAAATAAACCCAACCTCCCGATTTTCCGCCTTTAATGTGCAATCCCTTGCCAATAAATCATTTTAGCTTCTTCACATATTTTCATAAGAATGCACTATTTTGTATCACTTTTTTTCTCCTCACGCACCCTCCCACCTTCGGTCATGCTATTTCTTTCCCCCCATTTACAATTTGTGTATTGGGGAAATCTCCATATTTACACACTGTTAATGTTATTTACTTACTTTACACCTCTAGCACTGCCACAATTCGGAACCCCTCCTGATATGACCTTAGATGTTACCAGGACGCAAAACTCCAACAAACAAACAAACAACAAATACATACTCACACTCTTTAGTGTTAGTTTTATCTACTCACTTTACACCTCTGGCACTGTCACAATTCGGTACCCGTCCTGATATGACCTTAGATGTTGCCAGGACGCAAAACTCCAAAAAAACAAACAAACAATAAACACAGACTCACACTCTTTAGTGTTAGTCTTATCTACTCACTTGACATCTCTGGCACTGCCACAATTCGGTACCCGTCCTGATATGACCTTAGATGTTGCCAGGATGTAAAACTCCCACAAACAAAAGGAAAACTTCCCCTCGCCCTGTGAGTTGTGAGTGCTGAGAGCTCGGCGCTCTGAGGGCTCGTCGACGACTAACTTTCAAACTCTCCCCTGAAGGTGCGAATTAGGGGCAGGGACAGCTGATGAGCGCCGTGCCGGCTTTTAAAGAATCAGGTGTTGTATAATTAAAACCACTTCTTTGTAGTCGTCAAAGGGCGTCAGGTTTTCTAGTATCCAGTGGCAGTGTGCCTGATTACCGACTTGGTTCTCCCCCCCCCCTCCCCTCCCCTCCCACACACACCTCCCACCACCCCTTCCCATATCCCATACTGCCCAACAACGAGGGGATGGGGGAAGGGGGAGGTGAGAGGGGGGGGGAGGGGGAGGGGGGAGGGGCTGAGTCCCTTCTACCAACATGTCACCGTGGGTTGGTTATTGGAATTTTATGTGACCAGACGGGATGGCCAAATTAGTTAGAGCGTCCGTCTCCCGTGTTGGTAGATCGTGGGGTCGTGGGTTCGAACCCTGGTCAAGTCAAACCAATGACTTAAAAATTGACACTTGTCACTTCCTAGCCTGGCGCTCGGCATTATTAGGATAGAGAAGGGACTGGTTGGTTCAGTGTCAGGCTAATCCCGTAATGATATGACCTTAGATGTTGTTAGGACGTAAAACAACAACAAACAAACACCAAACTGTCCTGGCAACATCTAAGGTGATATCAGGACAGGTACTGACTTGTGACAGTGCACACTCATGGCGACTTTATAGTGCTGTCCCACTGGGAAATCAGGCCGCCAGCACTATGACCCGATATCCCACGCAATCACATTATCCTGACACTGAGCCAACCAGTCCTTCCCATATCCTATTAATGTTGAGCGCCAAGCTATGAAGCGATAAGTATCAATTTTGTAAGTCAGTGTTTGGACTGGACTGGGAATCGAACTGCTGATCCCCCGCATGGGAAGCCAGCGCTCTACCAATTCGGCCATCGCGTCCGGTGTGTCGCCGAGGGAAATGAAGCTAATTTAAGCTAATTTTAAGCTAATTTAAGCTAATTTTAAGATGGGATAGCTGAATGAGTTGAGCACCTGCCTCTCATTTTGGTAGGTTGTGGGATTCAAAACCCCGGGTTAAAAAATATTATACTTGTCACTACCTAGTTTGATGTTTGGCATTACTAGGATATGGCAAGCAACGCGCAGTGGGATGAGGTAGACCAATTGTCTGCAATTCAAATTTCCTCTGCTTAACCATCATGAACAAACAATCAACACACCGAACATCCTACACAACTATCTATCTGTTTAAACACATTGAACATTATATAAGACAGACAAAATGTCTTGTCAACTATAAACTTAGCTTGTGTTATAAGAGAAAAAAGGTAACCCACAACGATTGTTTGAGTTGCCCCGAGTATACATCTTCTACTCGGTGCTGCTCCCCATTTTTGCATGAACTACAGTGACTGGTGCTGTACATTATACAGCAGGAGCCACTCCCTTAATTCTACAGGATCGGTGCTGTGCCTAATACAGCACTGATTATTTAGACTGTCAATTCCAATAGTAAGAAGGGGCGGAAGACCAGTGCTCCAGCGCTGACAAATGTCATATTCAGATGAATAAATACTTTACCAAAAAACTAAAAAATCAACTAATGTACAAAATAACCTACACACAAAATAGCATTCACAAATATAACTTATAAGCGCAGCAAGGATTCTATATTCTTCTGGTTGGAGTTTATATATATGTGATGCATAGAGTATTATGCAAGTATAAAGATATGGAATGGAATATTACTTATTACTATGGTTATTATTATACTCTGTAAGACGCAACACTGTCCAGGTGGCGCCATTTGTCCCACCTCGCCTCCACCGGGTGTTGACCAGTGTCAGTCATACTATATATTTATATTTAAAGTTGGATAGTCCGATCACTTTGAGGGTCTGACCTTTCTATTTAGCTAAATATATTAGGTCAATTATTATAATCTACTTTTGAACTAAGTTTTCTTATAAATGGCTAACTTTGGAGATAGCTGAAGTTAAAGCTGCATAGTCCGATGAAATATCAAATTTTCAAAACCAAACCAATTATCTAGGTTTTTTTGTTGTTGTTGTTGTTGTAAATATAGTTTATTCATTGAATAAAGTCTTTTGTCAGTGCCGTGGCACTGGTCTTCCAGCCATGTGAGAATACAGTTATTTACAATATATCCAGCTAGCCCAAATCAGCTGAAATAACAATATCAAACATTCAAAGACATACATATGGTATAGTTTGACAATTCACATACAAAAATTGCAGTTATATGTTGTATTCCTACACACTTGATACATACATGTGTATTGATTAGACCTTTACATTACGGAGTGGTTAGGTACATAGTTTTCCTTCATAGGTTTGTATGCCTACTATGTTGTGAATTGCAAAACTATCATGTTGTTGGAGTTAACATTTTGAGATGGAGTGAGTGCTAGTAGAATGGTGTGTTTATTCTGTTAGATAGAGTGTGGTTAGCTTATAGGGTTATGCTTAAAAGGTTAATACCTCAGGTGTGTTTATTGACTACATGAAGTAGTTTGAGTAAGTAGGTTGTTAGTAATGATGGGATAAACAATGCTTGGAGAATTGTAGTTCAATCAGTCCATTTAAGTGAGTCTAGTACAGACTTTATTAGTGTCTATGTATTGGTAAAAGACCCATAATACCAAGAAATAAAACTCAGCCTGTACAGTGTGTAGATCAAAATGATCAAACCCACCACTGTGCGCCTGGCTGTTCCCCCTGCTAAACAGATGCCACAATATATGCACAAATGTATATATGAATGTGAAAGCTGTGTGACGATGGCGACGATGATGTGTGCCTGTTCATAGCAATCCGATATTGATGTGTATTCACACTTACCCGCCTCATGCATGATATAACCGTATGTGTTTACATGTGAAACACCAACCAGCAGCTGGGTCAATCAAACCCACCACAAGGTGGCACCGCAAAATTTACATCACATGGGAGAGATAGGAAGTGAGCCGTCCCAGTACCATAGGGCCCCCGGTCTATAGCAATACTACCAGACTGATACACCTTTCCGAATTTGCTGGGCAAAAAATTTGTACGGTGGATAACTTGGTTTGTTGGCAGCAGGCAAAGGAGCGCGTGGGGTGGTGGGAGGGGGCAGGGTGGCCATAGGTGCTTATAACAGATAGCTAATTAAATATCGCGACCTCATCACTAGGCCAGTAGAAGGGCCTGATTGGCTTGGTGAAATCTTACCAGGTTCTTGAATTCTAGTTGTGTTTGTGCATGTCTAATTCTGACTGGGAGTTCATTCCATAATTTGCTGCCTTTGTAGATAGGGGCTCTTGTCAGTCTATTTGTGAGTGGTTTAGGAACTTTGAGGAGTGTAGCATCCCCCTGCCTGGTAACTCTGGTAGTATGGTCTATGTAGTTTTCATCTTGGCTCTGATAAACATAAGAGATAGCAGATGTGCATCTCTCCTTTGGCTCAGGTATGTGATATTAGATCTAGTGTGCATCTCATTCACTTTGCCCCTATATACTGTTCTAAGAGCTCGGTTTTGAGTTCTCTGTAATTTATTTTCTTGTTGTTTTGTTAAAAGGCCATAGATTAGATCATTATAATCTATTATTGGCAGTATAGTTGCCTTATACAGTTTTAGCGCTGTGTTCTCACTCATGTAGCATCTTATTTTTCTAAAGGTTGTCATTCTCATACCTAGAATTTGGTTCAGCCTCGATAGTTGCTGGTTCGCATTCAGTGTAGAGTCAAGTGTGGTTCCTAAGTATTTGTACGAGTTCACTTCTCTTAGCACTGTATTGCCTATACATAGCTCTATATTTTGCGCGTGCAATTTTCTAGATTTTGTTCCAAATATCACATATTCAGATTTTTGTGTGTTTAAGGTAAGTCTGTTATCAGCACACCAAATATTGACCTTTTATAACACCTTGTTTACTATAGTAGCTGCCAGAATAATGTTTTTATTGTGCACTGTGAGGACAGCATCATCTGCAAAAAGTGTGAAATTAGCACTGGTAGACAGCAATGGTAGGTCATTAATAAATATCAGAAAGAGGAGTGGTCCCAAAGTGGAACCTTGGGGCACTCCTGTTCTGACAGTTCTCGTGGAGGATTCTTTATTATTAATTTTTGTGACTTGATGTCTATTGTTTAAGTAGTTGGATATGAACCTACATGATCTTTTTCCCAGTCCAGCTCTTTTGATCTTACATAGCAGGATTTTGTGGTCAATTGTATCAAAAGCTTTCTTGAAATCAAGAAAAACAGCTATTGTAAGCTCACCTCTGTCTGTGCTAATCAACAATTCATCCAATAATGAGGCAAGTGCCTTAGTCGTTGACCTTTCTTTTCTGAAGCCATTTTGTTGGGTGGCTAAATAGTTAGTGTCCTCAAGAAATGTTTTTATTTGGTCGTGAATTATCTGTTCAATTATTCTGCCAGGGAGAGGTAGTATGGATATAGGTCGCAGTTCATTACAGGACTTTGGGTTACCTACCTTGGGTATAGAGGTAACTGTTGCTCTCTTCCATTTTTCTGGGAAAATTCCAGTAGTAATTATGAGGTTGTATAGGTATGTAAATTGATCTATCAGAGCCTTGATGGTGCCCTTGATAAAGGTTGAACTGATGTCCTTCATGCCTGAAGGTTTGAATGGTGATAGATTTTGTACTTTGGTAAGGATCTTGTCTTTTGTTGTTTCTATGAGATCATATCTATGTTGGTTAACTACAACCTTATAGTTTGACAAATCTTACTTAGATACTAATGCACTTTTTAAGCATTTGCTTCTGCGTAGAAGGCAATACTGAGTCAATTTAACAGAACCTGTTACTGCAGAAGTCTATGGTGTCAGAGTTTTGGCAAGCTTGCTATGACTAATTGTCCATGTTTGCACTCAAAATGTCTCAAAAGTTTACCATTTAAAATAAAAGTAACTTTGAACTAATGTAAAGTATATTCTCAGAAAAAATACAGAAATTCAAAACCATCGTACTATGCAACTTTCACTCACACAACATTGACTCATGCATGCACATCAAAATGCTGAACACCAAAGAGTAACAGGTACTATGAAGCTCACTCACTTTTCATTGTGTATGCAGCAACTAAGGTTTAGTAGGTTCGATGTGTAGAATACAATCTAACTATTCTAAGTAACTGCTTTGCTTTTGAAAATGTGATGCTTTCATCGTGATGTGCAGTTTGTTTATTACCAGAGAGACCACGCCCTTCTAGATGCCTGTGGCATCATAAGATGTAGGACATCAATCAAGGATCTGACAACAGAACATCAATCAAGGATGTGACAATAGCCGATATAAATAAAGGGAAGTGTATTAGTAGGTACTCCAAAGTGGGCGGAAACGCTGTCCGCATCGCGAAATCTAACATAATGTAACCATTCTAAAACCACTTCCACCTCCATTAATTCTGCTTTGTTTGAATAAAAGTTATATGACATGAATGCTTGTTCTTTTGTCTTTTAGGGTGTTCAATTTTTAATTAACATGATGAAATAAATTAGCATCAATGGACACTTGTTTGGGTGTACCATCAACAGCTCTGTGCATGTGTGCCATAGGCTGTTTGCATCTAGTCTTAGCCACTCCCTTCCTTAAAATTGCTACCTTGCTGAGTATGGTCACCTGAGCTAAAAATAACCTCCAATGAAAGATGGAGAAGAAACAGCGCTTCATTAGCATATCAAGCATGGCTGTTTTTGAGTGGGAAATTTGATTGAACAGAAGGAGTGAAAACATTCAGACAATCATTCTCCTTAAAAATTAATCAGGATCGTCCTGAAAATTATATCATCAGAACGCTCAAGTGTTTCTCTACCTAACCAGAACAATATTTGGTTGAGATTTATATCATACTCGGTAAGGTTGGTCTGAGAAATGACCATCTCTTCCTGTCTCCTGCACCAGAGTGACAAACATGGTGTTGATTGAAGCTTCTGTTTCAGCAGAAAAAGCTTGATGTGACACCCATCAACGATGACTTTAGAGTACGGAAGGTGCCAGACTTTAAAATAGAATTCTGAAGCCTATTGTTGTCTGAGGAAATCTGTTTAATCATCTTACTAAAGGGAATGTCTTTGCGACCTAGACTTGTAGTCAATGCCGATAAAAATAAGGGAAGTGTAATACTAATAGGAGAGTCTGCAATTGTATTAATATTATATATAGAAGAAAAATCCTCTGTGCAAATGAACAGTAGGAGCGTCCGTTACAGACGGGCGGGACCGGAGGTGGCGCCACCAGTTGGCGCATGCATATGGTCATTTGGCGCCGAGCAGGGACAAATAGTTTTGCGCCTGTCTGGACATGTTCTTGCTGGAATGAAACCTCTATTTGCTCCCCGAGAGAGTGCCGCTGGTAACTTGCAAAAGCCAGCAGCACTTCAACACTTTTCATGAAATGTACTCTGCCACTCTCACAGCAGAGAGCTAAATGGAGAGCGGCAGTCAAATAATGAAAGCAGTCTTTGTTGCATCATGACCGACAGCATGATGATGATGATGATGAGTATATATACTGCATCATTAATAACAATAATAAGTTCCCTTCTGCGCCTTTATACCCACATAATGCTTATATATTGCTGCATAGAAAGGGCTACTGAGCCAATTTAATAGAAACTGTTACCACTGAAGCTTATCGCCAAATGAGTTAGAGCATCCGTCTACCATGTGGTAGATCGTGGGGTCATGGGTTCGAATCCTGGTTGAGTCAAACCAATGACTTAAAAATTGATACTTGTCGCTGCCTAGCCAGGCACTTGGCATTATTAGGATAGGGCAAGGAGCAATGGAATGAGGAAGACCAATCGCCTGCGACTGAAATTTCCCCTGCTTAAACAACTAATGTACCAAAAAATAAAAAATAAAATAAAATGTTGACTTGCTTGTCAAAATTAACTTCATGTGGTTTCAGTTCAGATGTTTCTAAAGGTAGCCCTTTGAAATAAACATATATATTTATTTATTAAAGTGGCCTAATCTAAATAGAGAATGAACTTTTTGAAACTAAGTGCCCACCTAGATTTGATCATACATATCAAATTTAGACTTTGGTGTAATAATAAATGTGGGACTACTATGTCAATTCAATAGAATCTGTTAAGCCCCAGTCACACATAGCCGGACGAGCCCCGGATTTTGAGCCGGACCACCCACGGATCAACGGCCCGGACTGTCCAGGACCACCATGGATAAAATCACTGTTTTCGTCAATTTTTGCCTCGCAGTCACACTTTCCCGGACGAGCCCCGGATGAGCCCCGGAACACCCCGTACCACCCCCAGACTGGGCCGGACCGGTCCCGGATGAGGCCGGACCACCCCCGGACTGCCCCGGACCACCCCCAGACTATCCCGGATCACCCCCGGACTATCCCGGATCACCCCCGGTCTTATGGGGGCAGTCCGGGAGTGGTCCGTGGCTAGGCTGGGGATAGTCCTGGATAGTCCGGGGATGGTCCGGGTCAAACAATGGCTCAAAATGACCCCGCACCATCCCCCACAGTCCCGGTCCACCCCGGACCACCCCCGATCAGGCCGGATCAGGCCGGATTGAGCCCGGATCGCAAAATCCCCTGGACCACCCCGGATGTTTTAAACATTTTAAGACATCCGGGGCTGAGCCCGGATGGCGCCGGACAAGCCACGGATCAGGCCAGATCAGGGGGTGTTGGCACGGATGAGCCACGGACGAGTCACGGATCACCCCGGATCGCCCCGGACCACCCCGGATGGTGCTCCGGGGCTCATCCGGCCCCTGATCCGGGTATGTGTGACTGGGGCTTTACTGTTAAAGCCTACGCTATCAGAATTGTTGCATGCATGCCAACATTAATTGTGCATGCTTTCCCTTCAAATTCTCCAAATGTAGCCATATAAAAAATCGAATAAAAATTCCCTCAAACCAAACAAATGTAAATTTTAACAATCAACCTAATATAGTTATCTAAGCAAAGTGTCCGAAACTGAAAAGCATTGTGGTATTTTAAGCGGGAAATTTAAATCGCGCATAATTGGTCTTCCCCCATTCCACTACTCCTTTGCGTTATCCTATCCTAGTGATGCCGAGTAGTGACAACTATACCGGAAGTGAGCGGCCCAACCGGAAGTGAGCGACCCAACCGGAAGTGAGCGACCCAGCCCATCCAGCCAATCCATCTGGTTGGTGAATTATTAGTGCAGTCCAAAGTAAACAACCAAGGCTCATCCATCCTACTGGTCTCTGGGTCTTAATTTTTAATGTTTTATCTGGAAGAGGGGGGAGGGAACTCGGGGGGGGGGCACACACATGTTGCCGCCATTTTCTGTCCGTACCCCCAATTAAAAGTTTGCCACTTTTCTAAGCCTGAGGTTGACGTGCTAATTTTCTTGTCACCCTCCCTATCCCTGCTTAACCACTTAACTGATCCCAAAAATTGTGCACACCTCTTTAATAAATGCAAGATCATTATCATGGGGCATGTGGGTGGGTGGGTGGGGGGCAGCGTCTGAGGCGGGAAAACCTGCTATTGAGTATTAGCTCAGCAGCCAGGCATGATGTGACGTCAGCAGTCACAATAGCACGCTCTACCGGAAGTTGGCATTTAAAGGGCACCAACCTTTCTGCGCACACTCAACCCCCCCCGCCCCCACACACACCCCTCATTCCCGACCCCCCCCCCCCCCCCAGCTCCTCTGCGCAGGCGTGGACTGCCGCGGAATGCGGGCTGGCAGATATTCAAATTGATCACCCCCATCGGAATGCGCCTAATTCGAATCATTTGTAAAAGAGATTGTCTCACGTGCATTTTCAACAGCAAAGTTCCCCGGTGACAAATTCATTTTGAAGTTCCGCGTTGAAGCCCGGAAGGGGGGGGGGACTTTTACTTTTAATAATAATAATTATAATATGTATATATATATATTAGTTTTTTTCTCAAATTTCTTATTTCATATTTATGCATTGGAAGCTTCAGTAGGTTATATACATCATTGCGTTGTGACCGGGTGCGGTGGGAGAATCGGTAGAGTGCAAGCCACCCATGCAGGAGATCGGGAATTCGATTCCCAGTCGAGTCAAACCAATGACTTACTTCTCACTTCCTAGCTTGGTGCTTGGCATTAGTAGGATAGGGTAAGGACTGGTTAGCTCCGTGTCAGGATAATGTGACTGAGTGGGATATCAGTTCATGGTGCTGGTGGCCTGATTTCCCAGTGGAGCAGCACTGCAAAGTCACCAAATGAGTGTGCACTGTCACAAGTCGGTACCCGTCCTGATATGACCTTAGATGTTGCCAGGATGTAGTACTCCAGCAACCAACCAACCATCATTGCTCTGCGAGATATGTGAACCACAGATGCTCTTTAAATTTACAATATTAAAGGTGTACAATCGACAATTATCTAAGCTGAACCACTTGATCCTACATGATGGTGCGCAGATCGTTCAGCGCAGATTACGTGGGGCACATCGGAGGGTGAATGAGTATAAAGCGATTAATCAGGCTGCAGAGCCCGGTGACCTCTGGAAAGGTCATGACCTCCAAGGGAAGGTCATCGCACACCCCAAAGTGGCAGTTCAGTAAGGCTGCATAGTCCGATGAAAGCATCGCATTAAAAAAAACTACATACCCCTAGATTTGATCCTATATATCAAATATATGTATATATAAACAGTTTTTGTTGCGGCATCTACCAGGCTTTTTGCCCTGGGTTTCATAGACTCATGGCCATACTGGAGCAAACTGGCCGCTGTGTTTCACCGGTAAAGGCGGCGAACCCATCACTCTCAGCCACTTTCCGGACTGCCGTGTCATAACAGACGTGTGCCGTGTCCTTAAAAATCTCATGCTTAGCCTTAGATGCTATGAAAGAGAGGTGCCCGAATAGGGCCTTGGCATCTGCAATAGTTACACCATCCAGACCGGCAAACCAACGGCCCGACGCCTCATATAGTTCGGACACCGACAGTTTTTTCACCTCCTTCTTCTCCTCAGTGAAGTGTTTTAGCGACCACTTACTTTTTCTCCTCCTTGAGTTGCTCCTGGTATGGCTCCTGGATCCGGACGTGCTGCATGACCGAGAGCGCCTCCTCCGGTGCCGGCTCCTCCGTGAGACCTCCCCGTACGATGAGTGTCCGTTATCCATGGCCGGTGATACTGCCGTCGCCGGGGTCTTGTTGGCGGGGGCCGGTCCGGCCCGCGCCGGGGAGGGGGGACCGGGCGCCTCCCGGCCGTCCCGCTCCCGTATGAGCGCGTCCCGTCGCTTGGTGAGGTCGGACATCCTCTTCTCCCTCTCCAGCTTCCTTATTTCCTCCCGCATCAGTTTTTCGTCCTGGTCGATCTCGATATCTTGGACGTCCTTAGTGATCGCCTCCATCGCCCGATCCTCCGATCCCGATCCACCAGACGCCATGTTGATCGCTGAGAATTTTTGTGTGACCCTGATCTGCTCACCCGCAGCGTCCTCCCATATTACGTCTGGAATACACCTCTGTCCGGGATGAATTTTCCCACACGGGACACAGAAACTCTCTGACATTACAGACTATCAGGACTATCAGGACATTACAGACATAATTCCGGCATTACAGACTTAATTCCGGCATTACACGGCATTTAAAATCCGTCCTGCTGAGAGGAATTTCCGTCCTGCTGAGAGGGAGCGGTAGTGGTAGTGACCAGGCGCAGCTGGTATCATGCGGTCATGAGCTGCTCACAGGTGGCAGTGCAGTGGAGAATGAAGGAACTAACCTAGTCCTATGGTAGTAATAGCTCAGTGACATTAGGGTATAGAGTAAGTAAGGGAGAGAACTGCTAGGGGGTAGTGTCCTTGTTTATATTCCCATAATAGATTATAGAGCACATATGCTCTATGAACCACTGTGCAAGTATAATAAGGCCGGAAGCTTCCATTTACTCCTCAGCCTTTACTCCTTCTTCTCTCAGTCATCGACTGGAGGAGACTTGATCTAGTCATCTACTGTTCCAGCCTGGTCAACCTCAGATCCATTGGGGATGCCACTTGAATGTTCATGCATCAACTGCCTCTCCACCTAGCCTCACCGTACTTCTGAAAAGGTATATTCACAAATTGAATATATAACTGCACCGAGCTGCTCGGAACTGCTCAGAACTGCTCATAGTTGCTCAGAACTGCTCAGAGCTGCTCAGAGCCTGCTGTAAGTGCGTCCCTATGGCAGACGAGCCGGAAGTTACCACCTCACTCACCCATACAATGGAAAACCCCCCAGACAGCAGAAGCGAGGGGAAGGGCATAGCTCGCCCTGTCAATGGACCGCCCGCCCTGCAGAAACCAAAAGCGAACAATAACGCATTGTGAAACTTTTGACAATACTCATCATTCTCACTCCAGATGAGGTGGCTGAATGTGTTGAACATCCGCCTCCCCTTTTGGTAGGTCGTAGGATTTGAACCCCCATGTTTGAACCTGGTCAAGGCAAATGCAATGACTCAAAAATGGATATATGTCGCTACCTAGCAATTAGCGATGACTATTACTGGGATAGGGCAAGGCACTGTGGAATGAGGAAGACTATTTGCCCGTGATTGAAATTTCCCCTGCTTGATCAACTCATGTACAACAAGTACAAAAATTGGTGAATTTATGAAAGCTGGTAATGTATAGAAATTGTGAATAAAAAATGTCTTAAATATCTTAAATGTCTTAAGCTGCATAGCTCGGTGAAAGCGCAACATCTTCTGGATAAAAATATTGACCTAGATTTCATCCTAAATGCCCATCTTAGATATTGGTATACGCACCCCTTAGGCATTCATTGTGGCATATGAGGAAACATTAAATCAATGTAATCGAACCTGTTGCTGCTGAAACCTATAGTGTCAGAGTTTCGACATGCATCCCGAAATTAAACTTGGATGCTTTTAATTCAAAGATCTCATATGTTAGCCATTGTTAATAAACATTACTTTAAGCTAAAGTAAGGTACATTATAATGATCGCTCTACTATATTTATGACAGAAACTCAAAACCATCGCACACTGCAACTTTAATAAACAAGGGAGAGAAAAAATGCTGTATCGAATTAAAGTTGCATAATCCAATGGTTTTGAGGTTCTCTCATTTTCTGAGATAAACATATTAGGTTGATCATTATAAGCTCATTTACTTTACTTTGAAGTAACTTTTATTTTAATTGGCTAACTTTTGAGATATTTGAAATGCAAATGTCATTAATTAATTTTGACAAGCTTGCCAAAACTCTACCATCATAGGCTTCTTCAGAAACAGGTTCTATTAAATTGACAAAGTATTCCCTTCTATGTGACGACAACTGTTTAATAACTGCACCAGTATCTAAGTTAGGTAGTGAGAATCAAACCTAGCTAATTGTATTGGTTTTGAAAATTTGAAGTTTCCATCGGACCATGCAACTTGAAGTAAACTTAATGAATTAAGCTAAGATTCCATATATGCGGTATCCAAATGCGAATGTGACAAAAATTGGGAAAGCATGTAAATACACAATGATGCTTCCATATGTCCCAATCTGAATATGAACACGAATGTGAATCCGGCAAGTGGATCGCTACAGGGACCGATCGGTGCAAATGCGAATGCTGTTGCATTTGCCATAGGAAACAACAGGAACATTGACTTTCCTTCACAAATTTGGAGCCAAAGACCCCCGAAAATGGCATGGGTATCTATGCCGCATACCGCATTCGAGTTCACTTGCCGCATGCCGCATATGACATACCGCATACCGCATACCGTGTATATGGAATCTTAGCTTTGGTCTGTTTGTAAAACTTTACACACACTTCAAAGATTGTGGCAGAAAGCGTACACAATATCTACGATATAGTGCATGGTGTATTCAAGTGACATTTGGGATTAATTTATGCATTATGTAATCTCATCAACTACAAAGAGATGCAATTAAATTGTTCATTTAATGGATCTGAACTTGCATTTTAACACAATTACAGATTTTTCGCTTCAGCAGATTATGACGCAACATGGATTAAAAAAGAAAAGAATTCTTTATTTCTTTATCTCCAACCCTTTTCTCTATCCCCTCTCTATCTCTCTCTCAATATATTCAAATTATTCACTTTCTCGAGTATAACTTACACTTAATAAAATTCGAGATCTTTCGTTCTAATTGATCATGACACGTTATGGATTTAAAAGAAAATCATTTTAATTGGGTCTGTTTCGCTCTCTCTTCTCTCTCTCTCCCTCTCTGTATATATGTATATTTTACCTCAGTACTATGCCTCTGGCTACTGTAGCCCAGGGAGAAGGAAGCACATCCGGGTCCAGCAATTAGTATAATCAGCTCCCAGCAGGAGGATGTTTGTGAGCAGCTCCGGCAGTTTTTCTACATTAACTACAAAACCAACCAGGTTAGTATCTTTCAAACTTAATACCTTGGTTCAGTTCATGTTAGCATTCACATACAAAGTTTTTTGAAACTTTTTGATAAGTTATTACTGTTTATAGCTTAGTTTCGATCGTATTGCATATGATCGTTAGAACAATGCACCTGTTGTTCAGTTATTAATGAAGCCGCCCATTGCCGAACGGAGAGATGTTTGGTAGGAGCCAGTTACATCGCTAGGATTTATTCCTGGGTTCCTTAATATTCCCCAATTGTTATTTTCGTTAAGGCATACCTCCGAGTCCTATAGTATTTTTTTTTAACTTGTTGGTGAAGAAAGCCACAGGTGGGAGAAGTTTACAGGTACTTAGAGTGCGGGAGGGTACCGCTACACTGCTCCCTACCCTCGATTGGAATGGTTGGTTTCCCATAACATCATCCTGTGACTGTCTATTACTGTATTAGCCACACGCCTGTGTTAAAAATTGTTTTAACACCATAATACACACCTAGTGTAATCATACTCTAATTATCGGTGTGATATTCAGCCCTAAACAATGCCTAATCATTGGTTTTTTTTTACTCACAGTCTCCGAGCCATTTCTATGAAGTGGAGTAAGGCAGTGGCATCTCGTGTGCTCAGCGAAGACGAAGAACGCTCACTGCCGGCATGGGTACAAAGGTCGCCCTCACCAGAACAAAGACATTCCGATGAGGTACGGGCGTACGATACCGGCCCCTGGCCAGCTGACCTGGATGAACAAGTGGCAAGACTCATTCAACAAAAGATGGAGGAGATGCTTCCTTCCAGAGTGGCAGCCACAAAGAAAAAGTGCTCTAAAGTCACGCTTGATTCAGACGAATCTGAGTGGGAGAACCTCTCAGAGGATCAGGCCTCATCTGACGACGAGTCAGTGGAGAAAGTGGTAGTGTCTGCGAGCAAATGCAAACACAAAAAGAAAGAGACCTCATCAGAAGGGGATGAGTACACAAGGACCCATAAGAAGAAGCATCTCATGAAGAAGAGCAAGAAGAAGACAAAGCAAAGGAGGAAATGCAAATCCTCCTCCTCTTACTCTTCGTCAAACTCCTCTTCAACGAGTTCTGACTCAGACACTAACCATGCGGGGAAATACGTTAAATCCTGTGGCAAGGAGACTAAAAAGT
The DNA here is from genome assembly GCA_030323885.1 of Branchipolynoe longqiensis. NCBI lineage: Eukaryota > Metazoa > Annelida > Polychaeta > Phyllodocida > Polynoidae > Branchipolynoe > Branchipolynoe longqiensis. The sequence goes on along the minus strand of CM059186.1, from coordinate 8,091,603 downwards.
GCAAGGTGCTAAGGTGCAAGAAAGTCCATATAACAACGTTTATGAGGAAAATGATCAAGGGTCACTTCAACATGTTCAAGCCGGCCGAAGTGATTATTAAAATGGCAAAGAAATTCACGGGGATCAAAGGGAATCCGGAATCTACCATTAAAGAAATGGATCCAGAAGTGAAGCTCGGCGAGGAACGCAAAAAGTTTGAGGCTGCACTGCATACAGTACATAAAGGGGTATTCTCAGCCCTCACGGCCATCGCGCCCATAGCTAATAGGATGATGGCTGAGAACAAGTTCTCATCGCTATGTGACGACAAAATGGGGGGATTGCGTTGCTGATGGCTACAAGCAACTTCCTCTCATACAGAAGATTTGAAAATGTCTTCAAGGCAGTCTGCACTGGTGCAGGCAAGGAGGTAGCTAGGTCCAAAAAGACCACAGACAATGATGGGAAGGAATACATATTATTCCTTGCACCTAAGCCCCCTTAAGGGGAGCCACTCGACAAGACAAAGATGTTCGGTGGTCAGCTCCAGTACTTGTTTAAACAAGTGGAGAGGAGTTCCAAGTGCGGGAAACACATGGAAGCGGACAAGAAGAAGTCATCAGATGCAAATCCTAACCGCTTAAAGAAGATGAGGCAGGATTTTCAAAACCGACGAACCGGCCACCAAGGAGGCCGGTTCGGGACAAATTTCAGTTTCCAGGCCAGGGTAAGGGGCCAGAGGCAGTCATTTGGCTGGAATGACAGGAACAGACCATTCAAGAGGGAGTTCAATGCCTAGAAGCCATTCCTCCGCCCAGGGAACAAATAGAAGTGGCAACGCAAACACCAGTAAGCATATTTCAAGCTGGTAACCTCAATAACTGCCTACTGCAATGGAACTCTCCTTGATAGAAGAACCTATTCAAAATAGTATGCCTTTCCCATACCGATTTCACAGTTCAGAAAGTGAAGCATTAGACAATCAAGTCCTTAAATTTAGTGAAAAAGGCAATATAGAACCAGCACTACACGTGGCTGGGGAATTCATCTCCAATATTTTCTTGTGACCCAAACCAAATGGAGAAGTCAGACTAATTTTAGATCTAACATTATTTAACAAATTTGTAGAATACAAACATTTCAAAATGTTTTCCTCAGACACAGCAAGAGACTTAGTAATGCAAGGCACCTGGCTAGCCAGTGTGGATCTTAAAGATGCATACTACACATTACCTATCTATAAACTTGATCGGCAAAATCTCAGATTTGGTTGGAACGGCAAACTTTATGAGTTCATGTGTATGCCAAATGGACTGGCTTGCTGTCCATGCATTTTCACAAGGTTACTTAAACCAAATGTTTCCCTAGACATATTATGTTTCCATATATTGATGATTCATTTATTGTTGCACAAACACAAGAACAATGCCAGACAGCAGTAGACAAATTATGTGAAATGTTTACAAAATTAGGTTTCTACATACGTGAAACTAAATCAGTACTAACAGCAACAAATAAGTTACAGTTTCTGGGGTTCTTTATTGACACCACAGAAATTATCATTTCATTAACAGAATAAAAAGTTGATAAATTTACAACAACAGCAAATCAATTATTAAAATTGAACAAACCTAAGATACAACAAGTCACAGTATTGATAGGAATTATTATAGCATATGCACCAGCTATTCTTTCTGGCAAGGCTCATATTCAATCTCTAGACATAAATAAGAACTTGGTGTTGGCATGCAGAAAAGGAAAATTTGAGCAGCCCATGACAATTTTGCCATGAAGGCCAGAATGATATAATATGGTGGCTTTCACACATTAACAAATCACCCAACCCAATTTGAATGGGAGAGCTCAACACTACAGTTACAACAGACACTTCATTAGAAGGATGGGGGGGCTCATAGAGACCAGCAGGCAACAGGTGGTCAGTGGATGGACGATGACATCTCCGATCATATCAACATATTAGAGCTTAGAGCCATTTATCTAAGACTTTGTAGTCTGATTCACATCCCTAAAAATCATGTAAGAGTTTGAACAGATAACACGACAGCTATGGCTTACATATGTAATATGGTAGGCACTCATTCCAAACCATGTAATTATATGGCTAAACTCATTTGGGACCGGGCAGAGAACCACAAAATATGGCTAACAGTAGCACATATTCCAGGCAGTCAAAATACTTTGGCAGACAAGAAAAGCCAACATTTTCACGACCATTTAGAATGGTCACTGAATGAGAATATTTTCAAAAACATTTGTCACAAATGTGGCAAACTAGAAATTGATTTATTCGCATCATGCAATAACAAAAAGTTACCTAAATACATGTCTTGGCATCCAGAGAGTAGATGCATTCTGGAGAGTAGATGCATTCTTATTAATTTGGAATAATAAATCCTATTACATATTTCCACCATTCAGCATTATCAGCAGAGTGGCCAGGAAGATCAAGATGGTTCACACCCACCCAGTACTGATAGTACAGCATCGGAAAGACAATCATGGCTAGTGGCATTAACATCAGCAGCAAAAGCTGTGGTCAGATTTCCAACAGAAAGGAACAACCTTCAACATCAAGGACCACTAACAGTCCACAGAGATGTGTCAACAACACCCCTTTTGGCATTCCTTTTTTAGGAAAACATTTAGAGCAATATGGTTTAGACAAAATAAGGAAAGAAAGACTTACTTCACATTTCCCCATGAGGCAGTACTATAAAGTCACCATGAGTCCACAATCACAAGTTGGTACCCAGCCTGATATAACCTTAGATATTGCCAGGACATAAAAGTCCAAAAACCAACCACCCAATCTTATTTACATTTGATCTTACTTATCCAACTCTGATTCTGGTTCAGCCATGATGGATGTGTTGCCTCATAGATGGGAACACTAAAGCCCAGTTCACACATAGGCGGGCCTTAAATCACCTCAACTAGTTCACCTCATCTAAATCGACTCAGGTCGCACGTGGGAACGCTCCGCTGAGGCGAATTAGGGCTGAATCGACTCAACTAGTTTGCATAAGCCCCATTCACACAGGGGCCTTAATTCACCTCAACTAGTTCGCCTCATCTAAGTCGAATCAGGTCACATGTCGGAATGCTCCGCTGAGGCGAATTAGGGCTGAATCGACTCAACTAGTTTGCATAAGCCCCATTCACACAGGGGCCTTAATTCGCCTCAACTAGTTTGCCTCATCTAAGTCGAATCAGATCACGTGTGTTAACGCTCCGCTGAAGTGAATTAGGGCTGAATCGACTCAACTAGTTTGGATAAGCACCATTCAAACAGGGGCTTTGATTCGCCTCAACTAGTTCGCCTCATCTAAGTCGACTCAGATTGCATGGGTGAACACTCCGCTGAGGCGAATTAGGGCTGAGCCAACTCAACTAATTTGCATAAGCCCCATTCACACAGGGGCCTTAATTCGCCTCAACTAGTTTGCCTCATCTAAGTCGACTCAGATCACATCGGTGAACACTCCGCTGAGGCGAATTAGGGCTGAATCGACTCAACTAGTTTGGATAAGCCCCGCCCCATTCACACAGGGGCCTGGCTTATGTTGTCTCAACTAGTTTGCCTCATCATAGTCGGCCTAATGTGGTACATGTGAACACGGCTTATCTCAATTGAATAGAACTTGGTAATGCTCAACCATATGGTGTCCACCATGTATCTGGGCCATTTAATAACTAGTGATGGCGGATGTGAAAGAGAGATTAAACGGAGAATAAACATTGCCAAAACAACATTTCTAAAGATGCAGAAAGTACTAACATCTAGAGACATAAATATAAAAACAAGACTCCGACTGCTAAAATGCTATGTGTGGTCTACACTTTTATATTGCTGCGAGACATGGACTTTGAAGAAAGCAATAACAACAAAGCTCGAGGCATTTGAAATGTGGCAATACAGAAGAATGTTAAAAATTCCATGGACAGCAATGATAAGCAACGTGGAGGTCCTAACAAGAATGAAAATAAAGAGACAGATAATACAAACGATCAAAAACAGAAAAATTAAATACTTTGGCCACATGATACAACACCAGGAATCACAGAGAAGAATACTGGAAGGGAAGATAGAAGGGAAAGAGACCAAGAGGGAGAAGGAGAACAACATGGATGGACAACATCACTGAGTGGACAGCAATGAGCTATGCGGAATGCGTGAGAGGAACGAATGACAGGAAGAGATGGAGGTCCATTGCAGCCAACCTTCTTCGAGAAGACGGCACCCATTGATGATGATGGTGTCCAACATTTCGATGTGTATTCTGAAATTATTGTGATGTGTATTCACTTCAAATAGCTCCAAAGGTTGCCGTTCATTATAAAATCCACTTCAATCTAAGGTAGGGTATATTATAAATGATCAACCTAATATGTTTACCTCAGTTTATGGCACACAATTAAAACTATTGTAATATGCAACTTAATGTATACTCCAATATATAATTACTTACTCATATGTAAATGTTCAAACTAGGCCATATGTAAGTCTTGAAATGAATAACATTGTTATTTCAGCTGACTTGGTTGGGCTAGCAGTTGATGGCAATATAAGACTACATATACACATACAATAAATAAATATATTGTCTGTCCCATGGCCAAACGACCAGTGGCAAGGCATTGACAACAAACCTTATTCAATGAATAAATTATATTGACAAAAATTGAAACTCACTTTGCATCTATGACCAGCATGTCTCCTGATAACCAAACTTAGTCACATTATTACCATACATTTGCTTCAAATGTAAATTGCCGTGAAACTAACCCAGCAAATATTTTGCATGAGATAAAATACGGCTCGCTGTATCATCGTGAATGTGCATTCACCGCCCCCTAGCACCGCCCGCCCGGTAAACTGCACCTGCGACCTGGCGTGCTGGGTTCGCAACCTAAGGCCTTGCGAAGCGAAACCAACATAACTCGGAATATTCAAATTCGGTGGCACACAACAATCGCCAGGTCGTCTCTCATTTTTCCTTTGTGTGAACAGAAAGTATCTTTTCTAGGATTCAGATGTGTTACTATACTAAGGCGGGACGCATATAGGCTGCCGACACAGGCGCTGGTGTACAAAGGAGGAGGTGGCGCCGTCTAGCGGAGGTTTTGTTCAAAGCAGCGCCTGACTGACACACATTGATAGTTGAAGATGGGCGTGGTCGCGTATTCCTTACGAAGTACTCAGCAAGATGGTTCTGTCTGTTGCAAGTTAATAGTTGTTTTTGGGGAGTTTTCAGTCGCATTGGTGCGTTGAAGGCTGCAAATCTGCAGCACTGTATGGGCACCGCTGAGGGCGGTCCCATGTGGTCGGGAGTTGGCTTCTGATAGGTAGTGGTCAGGAAAAATGGGGGGGGGGGGTAGTGGGGGGAGGGGATAAGGAAAAAGGCAGCATAAGAGCCCAACCACAGTTCTCTGAGAGGGCCGGGGAAGGCTGGGTGGTTGGTGTAGTTTTACGCCCCAGTAAGACCCTAGGCCATACCAGGATGTGCACCGACTTGTGGCAGCGCACACTCATGGCGACTTTATAGTGCTGCCCCACTGGGAAATTCATAGTTAGTGCATTCCCTCCTGCGAAGCCCCCCCCCCCACGCCCACACACACACACACCGACCAACCGCCCAACCCCGCTCCTCCACCCACCCACCCAACATAGACTCCACCTACCATCCCCACCCTTCCACTTTAACACAACATGCACCACTCACACACTCACCCACCCACTCCACTTCCTCCCCCACCCACCTCAGCCCCTTCCTTCCTCCCCCACCCACCCACCTCACCCCTTACTCCCACACCCACCCATCTCACCCCCTTCCTCCCCATCCACCTCAGCCCCTTCCTCCCCCCCACGCCCCCCCCCCCCACCCACCTTCCCTCCATGTTGCGCCAATCTTCCCACTTTCATGTGGGACCATACATAACTCACAGTGAATACTTTCTGCACGGCCCTTAAGGGCAACCCCCACCCTCCCCCCCCCCCCCCATCCGACAAAAATACCACACGTACAGCAATGCAAGAGTGCAAAAACTAAATTGAAAATAAAAAGAATGGTATTGGATTGGGACCAGTGAATACAGAAGGAGGTCGTGGGAGGGAGGATGGAGGAGGTGAAGGGAGGGTGTGTATGTGGGTGGGAGGGTGGGGGTTCGCAACTAAATTGGCGACCGTCAAAGCATCACACCAAGAACCGGAAGTGACCTCACAGGGGGAGAACAGTTTGGGGGGACACGCCCACTTCTCACGTGTGTAGGTGTAGGGTAAAAGAGAGTGTTGTCTCCTCCCCCCCACTCTCACTCCCTCCCCCTCACCTCATTATTACCATCATCATCACCACACTTACCATCATTACCATCACACCATCACCACCACCATTACCATCACCACCATCATTACCCTTACCGCCACCATGAGCACAATTACCATCATTACCATCACACCATCACCCCACCATTACCATCACCACCATCATTACCAATACCGCCACCATGAGCACAATTACCATCATTACCATCACACCATCACCACCACCATTACCATCACCACCATCATTACCATTACCACCACCATCAGCACAATTACCATCATTACCATCACACCATCACCCCACCATTACCATCACCACCATCATTACCATTACCGCCACCATCAGCACAATTATCATCATTACCATCACCACCATCACCACCACCATTACCATCACCACCATCATTACCCTTACCGCCACCATCAGCACAATTACCATCATTACCATCACACCATCACCCCACCATTACCATCACCACCATCATTACTCTCACCGCCACCATCAGCACAATTACCATCATTACCATCACACCATCACCACCATCATTACCATCACCACCATCATTACTCTTACCACCACCATCAGCACAATTACCATCATTACCATCACACCATCACCCCACCATTACCATCACCACCATCATTACTCTTACCGCCACCATCAGCACAATTACCATCATTACCATCACCACCATCACCACCCTCATTACCCTTACCACCAGCATCAGCACAATTACCATCACCACCACCATTACCATCACCACAATGATTACCCTTACCACCACTATCATGACCATCGCCACCATAACCACCATCACCATCACCACCACCACCACCACCAAAACCATCACCACCACCAATACCATCACCACCACTATCAGCACAGTTGCCATCATTACCAACACGACCATCACTACCATCACCATGACCATTACCATCAACACTACCACCACCGTCACCAGCACCACCACCATGACCAAAACCACCACCATGACCAAAACCACAACCATTACCATTACAATCCCCACCAGCATCACCACCACCACCATCATTCCCATCACCACCACCACCACCATGACCAAAACCACCACCATGACCAAAACCACAACCATTACCATTACAATCCCCACCAGCATCACCACCACCACCATCATTCCCATCACCACCACCATCACCATCACCAAAACCACCACCATTACCATCACGACCACCACCACCATCACCAAAACCACCACCATTACCACCACCACCATGATCACTACCAACACCACCTGGCCACCACAACAACCAATACCACCACCACCACCACAATCACCAATACCACAACCACCAACCACCATCACAATCACCAATACCACCACCACCACCAAACACCACCACCAGCACCACCAGCACCTACCACCACAATCAGCCATCACCACTACCCCATTCCACATACACACAGACAGAAAGCATATTGACATGCCGTCACATTGAAAAGAAGAGGGCAACAACATGAGTTTAATTTGTTGAGTTTTGTTGTTGTTCGCGCCTCCCGCCTGCATGCCCACTAAGTAACTAACCCACCAACCAGCCCTCCATCCCGTCAGCCCGCCAACACGCCCCTCCGCCCCTCCGCCTCCCCTTCCCGTCCGTCCGCCTGCCCGCCAGCCCGGCCCCACAGCGTGATCTCCCGATTTGTGCTGCCGCCCGCCTCCGCTTCCCGCCCGCCCGCCCGCCCGCCCGCTTCCCCTTCCCGCCCGCCCGCCCGCTTCCCCTTCCCGCCCGCCCGCCCGACTCCCCTTCCCGCCCGCCGGACACGCTCTCGCGAGAATCACGCACGGCGCCTGGCTTCGGGCTGTGGACGCGCCGCCTGGCTTCCTTTCCCCCCACCTCCCCCCCCCCCCCCCACACACACACACACACACTTCCCCCCGCGCTCCCCGTTACCTCCCCGCTAACCCCGCAGTCCGACTGACTTTCTGTCCGAAAGGTTGTGACTCAGAACTCATCAACAACAACAAAAACTAAGAGAGAAAGAAACAGAGAGAGAGAGAAACAGCGAGAGAGCGATAGGGTGAGAGAGAAGGAGAGAGTGAGAGGGAGAGATAAGGGGATGGGGGAGAAGCGAGACAGAGGGACAGACTCATGAGGTCGAGGGATGGAGGGAGAGAGAGAGGGTGAGAGGGAGAGAGGGAGAGAGAAGGGGGAGTGGGAGGAGAGAGACAGAGGGACGGCTCATGCGGTCGAGGGAGAGAGAGAGAGAAAGGGAGGGTGAGAGGGGGAGAGAGAGAGGAGGAGGGAAGGGGAGAGACAGAGGGACCGACTCATGCGGTCAAAGCATGCACGAACCATCACAGGAATTAAAAGAACATCGAATACAAGTGGGTTTGGTCGAGGCATCACTGTGGATTGCTGATCGTCACGCACGCAGGGCTGTGTGTGAGGATGCTGGCATGTGTGTAGGTGTGTATATATAGGTGTGTAGGTGTGGTAGTGTTTATGTGGGTAAATGTGTAGGTGTGTAGGATTCTTCTAGGTGTGTAGGTGTGTAAGTGTGTATGTGTGTAAGGGTGTATCTGCATTTGTATAGGTGTGTAGGTGTGTAGGCGTGTATGAGTGTGTGTGTATATGTTTGTAGGTGTGTAGGCGTGTAGGTGTGTATGTGTGTAGGCGTGTAGGTGTGTAAGGGTGTATCTGTATGTGTATAGGTTTGTAGGTGTGTAAGTGTGTATGTAGGTATTGCAGGTATTGCAGGTATTGCAATACCTCAGGGAGTTTAACGCCCCTGCCCTGCAGAGTTGTAAACCACTGCCTTGTGGTACAGGTTCTTGACAGAACCGAAGGCTAAGGGAGCAAACCCTAAACAGAAAACCATGTCACTGTGACAGCATTAAGGGCGGTTGAAGTATGGAACTTCCAACATCTCCCGACCAGCCACTGCAGGGTCAAATAGTTTTGCGCCTGTCTTGACATGTTCTTGCCGGTGTGAGACCTCTATTTGCTCCCCGAGAGAGTGCCGCTGGTAACTTGCAAAAGCCAGCAGCACTTCAACACTTTTGCCGGCAGCTTTCATGAAATGTACAACCGCACAAGGAGAGCGGCAGTCAAGTAATGAAAGCAGTCTTTGTCGCATCGCGACCGACAGCATGATGATGATGATGAAGTGTGTATGTGTGTAAGGGTGTATCTGCATTTGTATAGGTTTGTAGGTGTGTAGGCATGTATGTGTTTATGTGTTTATGTGTGTATGTGTGTATGTGTGTATGTGTGTAGGTATGTAGGCGTGTAGGTCTGTAGGTGTGGTAGGTCTGGTAGTGTGTATGTGGGTAGATGTGTAACTGTGTAGGTGACTAGGTGTGTAAGTGTGTATGTGTATATGTGTGTATGTGTGTTAGCATGTATGTGTGTATATGTATGTATGTATGTATGTGTATGTGTGTATGTGTGTATGTGTGTATGTGTGTATGTGTATGTGTGTATGTGTGTATGTGTGTACGGATGTATGTGTGTAAGTGTGTATGTGTGGTAGTGTGCACATGTGTAATTGTGTAATTGTGTACTGCAAGTGTGTAAGTATGAAAGTTTGTAAGTGTGCGAGTGCATACGTTTGTAGTTGTGTAGGAGTCTAAGCGTGTAAGTGTTAACCGTGTGTATGCGTGTAAGTATGCAAGCTTGTAAGTGTGTTAGTGCGCAAGTGTGTAGGTGTGTAGTTATGGAAGTGGGTCGGTGTGTGTACGTGTGTAAGCAGATGTGTAAGTATGTAGATGTGCAAATGTGTATGTCTGAAGTTGTGTAGGTTCGGAAGTGTGTATGTGAGTAAGTGTATATGTGGTAGTGTGCAAGTGTGTAATTGTGTGAGTGCAATTGTCTACTGCAAGTGTGTAAGTAGGAAAGTGTCTAAGTATGTAGGTGTGTAGCTGTGTAAGCTTGTAATTACGTAAGTGTGTAAGGTTGTAGGTAAGTGTGCAATGTTGTAGGTGTGTAAGTGTGTAGGTATGTAAAGGTGTATGTATGTAAGTGTGTAAGCGTGTAAGTGTGCGTAGGTGTGTAAGTGTGCATCGGTGTGTAAATGCGTAAGTGTTCAAGTGTGACAGCAGTGGGGTGGGTGAAAATGGGGTTACGTATAGATAGATAGGTAATGGTCCAGTGGGCAAGCAAATCCCCCCCCTCCCCCCCACCCACACTCACACCCAAACCCACACCCACACCCACACCCACACCCACACCCACACCCACACCCACACACTCACACACCTACACCCACACTCACACATCCACCCACACACCCACACATACCCACACCCACACCCACACCCACACACACACACACCCCACACCCCACACCCACACCCACACCTGACCCGCACCCGCACCCGCACCCCACACCCACACCCACACACACACCCACACCCACACCTACCCACCCACACACACCCACACACACCCACACACACCCACACACACTTCCCATGGCGTTCATTTTTGCAGCCTCCCAGCGGGTTCCGGCGGCGACAGTCATGAGTTGCTGTCATCCTTGTGGTGCCTTTCTCACTGGCTCTTCCCTTATCTCCCCTCCCCTCATCCTACCACCCCCTCCCATGTCCTGCTCTCGCCCTTCACACACACACACATGGTTCCTATCTCCAGTATCCCACCCACCCACATCACCACCCACCAAGCACACACATCACCATCACCCACAACACGCCCCTTTCCCTTACCAGTAGACTCTTACCTATCTCAGTCGGCGCCCTGCTATTCAGTCTATTGGCATGTTGGCTGAATCTTGTATTTTATATCCGCGTCCCCGACAGGCGTCAGCGACGGCGACGGCGACGGCCGCGGGGTAGGCGGCGGTAGAGACGGCGGGGGAGACGGTGGTAGAGCCGGCGGGGAAGGCAGCGGTAGAGGCGGTGGGGGAGAGGGCGGTAGAGGCGGCGGGGTAGGCGGCGGTATAGGTGGCTGGGGAGGCGGCGGTAGAGGCGGCGGGCGAGGCGGCGGTAGAGGCGGTGATAGAGGCGGCGGTAGAGGTGGCGGGGGCGCGGGGAAGGCGGCGATAGAGGCGGCGGTAGAGGTGGGGGGGGGGGCGGTAGAGGAGGCGGGGCGGGGGAGGCAGCAGTAGAGGCGGCGGTGGAGGCGGCGGGAAGCGGCGATAGAGACGGCGGGGGAGACGGCTGGGGAGACGGCGGGGCAGACAGCGGTAGAGGCGACGTTAGAGGCGGTGGGGAAGGCGGCGGGGGAGACGGCGGTAGAGGCGGTGTTAGAGGCGGTGGGGAAGGCGCGGGCAGACCGCAGCAGACGGCGGGGCTGGCGCGGGGGAGGCGGTGGGGCAGGCAGCGGGGGAGGCGGCGGTAGAGTCGGCGGGGAAGGTGGCAGTAGAGGCGAGGGAGGCGGGGAAGAAGGCGGTGGGGCAGGTGGTGGTAGAGGTGGCGAGGGAGAGGGAGGCGGCGGGGGAGGCGGCAGTAGAGGCGGCGGGGAAGGCGGCGGTAGAGGCGGCGGGGAAGGCGGTGGTAGAGGCGGGGGAGGCGGCGGGGGAGGAGGCAGGGGAGGCGGCGGGGGAGGCGGCGGCCAGCTGCCTGCCTGCTATACAATGCCTAGTCAGCCGTGGTACAACACATTTTTTTTAAAGTGATGAATTCTTAATAGGAAAAATCTTGCGTGACCATCTTTGTATATATGGGTCCTGTTGTATATTGATTGTGTCGCTCTATTTCGGTGAGGTGCACCAGCAGTCTCCTGAATAGAGACCATACGGACGGAGCAGGGGCGGAGCCAGGTTATTAAGTTAGTGTGAGAGTACAGAAAAATGTCTGCATGATGCAAAGGAAATAATTAAAAATTCATCATACATTTTGATGTTGCATCAAACCAGAAGGAGAACGTTGTTTGAAAGGAAATACTTCTTATTTTGTGTCTAAAATCTAAGCATAAAGAATATATTACTTTCATCGCACACAGGAACTAAAAGGTTAAAAGAAATTGTTGAAAAGCCGCCATTTTTTAAGAATGTCACCAAGGGGGAGAAGTCACTCGTTTGCTCCCTCTCTAGCTACGCCACGGGGAACGGAGTGTGTGTTGTGTGTGGTGTATTTTGTGTGGTGTGTGTGGTGAGTGTTGTGTGATGAGTTGTGTGTGGTGTGATGAGGTGTATGTGATGTGTGGTGTATGGTGTGTGTGGTGTGTGTGGTATGGTGTTATGAGGTGTGTGTGGTGTGTGTGGTTTGTTTGACTGTGGTGTGGGGTATGTAGTGTGATGCGTGCCATGGGGTATGTAGTGTGACGCATGCCGTGTTGTGTGTTGTGTTGGGTTGAGTGGTGTGTGTTGTGTATTGTGCTATGTGTGCCATGTGGTGTATGTTGTGTGGTGTGTGTTGTCTGCTGTGTGGGGTGTGCTGTGTCATGTGTGGTGTGCCGTGTGATGTGTGGTGTATGCGATGTGTGCTGTGCCGTGTGGTGTGTGTCGTCTGCCGTATGTGCTCTGCCGTGGGCCGTGTGTGGTGTGCGGTGTGCGGGATGCTGTGTGCCGTGTGCCGTGTGGACACTCTATCACCTGAGCTACATCCGCACCTTTCCTCTAGATGCATACAATAGGGAAATCGCGATAAGCTACGTTACTTTGGTGTGCGGTAAGTTCTATTTTAAATGTCTAACTTTGGAGTTTATTTGAACTGAAAAAATACCAAATTATTTGTGGCATCCTTGTCAAAAGTCTGACACCATTGGCTTCAGCAGTAAAAGGTTCCATTAAATCGACTCAGTATTGCCTTCTGTACAGGAACACATATTTAATAAGTGCACCAGTATCAACGTTGCATATGAGCCTGTCTCAAAAGGTGCTCGCTCTTCGTTTTTTTGTCCATAGTAATGATTGACACAAAACAGCACAGAAACAGTGACACTGAAAACAAAAGGACATTTGCTTCAAATCAATACGTATTCTATTGGGATTATGACACACCATGTAAAAAACAAATCAGTTTATCCTGAGCAAATGCATAAGTAGATAGTGTGTTGGTCGTGACTATGGACAAAGTTTTGTCCCATATTGCTTAGCACCTTTTGAGACAGTCCCATATGTAAGATCAAATCGAGGCAAGTATTTTGATTTCCAAAATGTAATGCTTTCATCAGATACAACTCACAGTCCATATATAATCATGTCATATATCAGGCGACTTATATTATTGTTGTTTTTGTTTTGGGGAGTTTTCAGTTGCATTGGTCCGCTGAAGGATGCAAATCTGCAGAACTGAATGGGCACCACTGAAAGCGGGCCCATGTGGTCGGGAGTTGGTTTTCGATGGGTAGTGAGGAATTGGGGGTTGGGGGTAGGGGGAGGGGACTTATATTAAAGCTGCATAGTCCGATGAAGTATCAAATTTTCAAAACCAAAACAATTATCTAGATTTGATTTTACATATCTAACTTTGATACTGATGCACTTATTAAGCATTTGGTGCTACATATAAGGGAATATTGAGTCAATTTAATTAGAACCTGTTATTGCAAGAAGCCTATGGTGTCAGACTTTTGGTGTGCTTGCCAAAACTAATTTGACATGTTTGAACTTCAAATATCTCAAAACTTAGCGATTTAAAATGAAATTCACTTCAACCTAAAGTAAGGTTACAGCAATCAAATTAATATATTTATCTCAGAAAAATTTTAGAAACCTAAAACCATCGGACTACGCAACTTTAATAATAATATGCAAATATGATTGATGAATGTTGTTTGACCAGACGCAGTCACAGAATCAATAGCGCGCAGACTTCCCGAGCGGAAGGTCGGGAGTTTGAATCCTGGTCGAGTCAAACAAATGCCTTAAAAAATTGACACTTATCACTACCTCGCCTGGTACTTGGCATTATTAGGACAGGGCAAGGTCTGGTTGGCTCAGTATCAGGATAATCGGACTAAGTGCTAAAATTAGGCAATTGTACCGGCGATTTGATTCCCAGTTGGGCCGCACTATAAAGTCTCCATGAAAAAAGTCAGTGTGGTCTCAGATGACCTTATAACCACCTGAAAGTTTGGTTTAACCATACCGGAGTGGCCTGGGGTCCGACAATTTTGTTTGGATTAACCGATAATTTGGATTAACCTACTTTGGTTTAACCCACTTTTTTTATATGATAAATGGTAGTATTTTGCTGGGCCGCCGAAAAAAGTTTGGATTAACCGATCGTTTGGTTTAACCGAGCTTGGTTTAACTGGGTTTTACTGTATATATATATAAACTTTTCACAGCAAGTGATCCATACAACTTCTGAGGAATTTGTACCAAGAACTGCCGGTGGCGGCGCCACCAAAGGCAAATGAGTGCCGCAGTGAATAGATCTGGGTCTGTCAGTGGACAATAACGGATCATAACAATAATAGGAAATAATAAGAAATACCTCATACCGATGATTTTATACACGTATATAAATATACTAACTATAAAGGCCGGCTCATCATCATCATCATGCTGTCGGTGGCGATGCAACAAAGACTGCTTTCATTACTTGACTGCCGCTCTCCAATTAGCTCTCTGCTGTGAGAGTGATGTCCATGAGTCGGTCTTAATGTCTCTCAGCTTCAGGTTTCTCTTGATGGTATCCTTGAAGCAGAGACGAGGGCGCCCTCTCTTTCTGTAACCAGAAGACAGTTGAGAGTAGAGGATCTGCTTTGGTAGCCTGTCTGATGACATCCTCGTCAGGTGTCCAGTCCACCAGAGATTCTTTTTGATCAGAAGATCTTCCATAGAGGGCAGCCCCGTCTGTTCGAGTATTTCCTTATTTGTCACTTTGTCCTTCCAGGTTAGCCTCATGATTGAATGCAGATGTCGCATCATGAAGGCACGCAGCTTTTTCACATGTCGTCTGTACACTGTCCAGGCCTTGGCTCGGTATAGTAAGGTGGATAGCACAATTGCTCGGTAGATCTTGCCTTTGACCCGCATGGACACATGGTAGTTGTTCCAGAGGCTCTGGCATAGTCGGCCGAAAGATGCACTAGCCTTGGCCATCCAACTCTGTATTTCAGCATCAATGCGTCCATCACTTGATATAGTGCTTCCGAGGTAGGTGAATTCCGGAACAGAGTTCAGCTTGTTTCCGTCAACCATGATATCCTCCTCTCGGGTTCTCAAATACATCTTAAAATTGTGTCACCAGACGATGAAGTGAAAACTACACAAATTTGCAGTACCGTGGAGCCATGTATTTTGTACACATTACGCATTTGTTAATTCAGCCATGATCATCAATTATTTGCCACATTGTGCACATAACTCCATTAGGGAATACGAATAGGCCTTAATTATGAAACCGATGAGATTTCTTCGGGGCGGTATTTTAATTTCTTTCTTTTACACCCAGTGGAATTAATATTTAATTGGCATAACAGGGAAAAAACACTCGCGTTTTCAGCAAAACTATATAACGCAAATTGGTGTTCTGCCCTCCCCACCATCACCAATCACTTCCCCAATTTCTCGTCATTTGCAAATTGTTGCAGGGTTGGGGGGATGCCATACACAAGGAGAGAGTTCTGGATGCGAGCTGGTTGGTTGCTTGTTGGAGCTTTATGTCCTTGCAACATATAAGGTCATATCAGGACGGATATCGACTTGTGACAGTGTGTACTCATGGTGAATTTATAGTCCTGCCCCACTGGGAACTCATACGACCATCACCATGACCCCGATATCCCACCCAGTCACATTGTCCTGATACCAAGCCAACCAGTCCTTGCCCTATCCTATTAATGCCAAGTGCCAAGCTAGGACGTGACAAGTATAACTTTTTGTAAGTCATCGATCGGTTTGACTCGACCAGGAATTGAACTCCCGATCTCCTGCATGGGAGGCCTGCGCTCTACAAATTCGGCCAACGCTCCCAGTACATACTCCCTTTTGGTAAAATATTTTTCCACCAAAATAGGAAACTTAGATGTACATTGTGGAAAATAAAATTTAAAAAAGCTCTGTGAATTTCTTTTTAGCGGCATACTGGACCACTGAATGAATTGAGTACCAAATTCCCCATGTGGCAGGTCATGAAATTCGAAAACCAGTTTTTAACCCCAGTCAAGTCAAATCAATGACGTAACAATTTTGTATACGACTTAACAAAACTTTATACTTGCCGCTACCAAAGACCCTATAATACTAAGACGGCTCACTCAGCCTGTACTGTGTAATCAAAATGATCAAACCCACCACTTGGTGCGCTGGCTGTTCTCTTGCTTAAACAGGTGCTATATTATATGTATAAATGTATATATGAATGTGAAAGATGTGTGATGATGGCGATGCTGATGATGATGCTGATGATGATGTGTATTTGTTCATAGCAATTTCATATTGATGTGTATTCATACTTACCTATCTCATGTATAATATAATTGTATGTGTCTACATGTGAAACACCAACCAGCAGCCAGGCTAATCAAACCCACCACCGGGTGGCACTGCGAAATTTACATTACCATGGGAGAGATAGGGAGTGAGCCATCTTATTATAGGGTCTTTGCCATGACCCAGCTGGGTGCTTGGCATTACTGGATTTGGCAAGCAACTATGGAATGAGGAAGACCAGTAGGTCATTTCTGAGATACCAAAGTCGCTGTCTACAGTGTCTCTAGGTAAGACACATGCCATAGACCCCTTTCAATGTTTATAAACATTGTGTATGCACGCGCACCTTGGCTGCAGAACCAAGGCACACTGCTATTGAGTTTACTGATACGCGCAGTGAAAAAAGTCAGTTTTATTCAAAATTAATAGAAATGCAGAATACTAAGCATATAAATTTAATATAATCTGTTTGTTAAACATTTGATCTGTTTGTGTGCCTCTAAGTTGTGCGATTTGAGCGATATTTCACTTTTTCTGTATGAAGCTTGCTCATAGCCATTGAGTTTGCAGTGTGACCATATGTTGTCTTGCAGCCAAGCTGCGCCCTCACTGAGTTTGGTCGTCAGGAACAATATGTAAAAATATACGGATTTTCGGTAAAGAATTATATATTGGCAGAGAGCATTATTATTCTTGGGCTTTGGAGTGGGGAGAAGGTTATGTAATCTAAAAGCAATGGTGCCCCCACTCACATGTTGACATGATATAAGCTATGTGAGATATATGTTCATGCATGATGCCTAAAGTTAATGAAGAGATGTTCTTATATATGAAACAGTTCAAGGTTGATGAAATGTTCATCTATGTATTCATAAAGAATGCAATTGGGGAAAAAGGACATTTGTGGTATATACATATATATATATCGAATTGTAACTGTCTACAACTACCTGCCACACTACCGGACCCTGGGCCAAGCACACCAGCCATACCACATTCCTTAGAGCCACACCCTGCAGTCTGGTTTGGGCAGCAACTCCCCCATATTAGGGCATTGCACTGACAAGTCTGTAGGGGAGTGTCTGATTGGCTGGCTGTTGGAGATCCGGTCACCTGACCCCCTTTGGCATATCATGACCACACAAGTCTCATTCTAATTAATTATTCAAGAAACTTCTCCAGACACTCTGGAGATGGATCACTCTACTCCTGGCTCTTGAGTGAGACAGACCTACTCTTGAGCAGGAACCCCAGACACTCTGTCTGATGCTAGCAAAATTCACCTATTCAAATTGAGTGTATACACAGCCATAGGACTCCTGTCCCATGGGCTGTAGGCACTGCTTTCAGTATACAGGCTAAGTTGGTAATGAGACAGTGTGGACAGTAGGTGAGGAGTGAAGGTGATAGGTCGCATGTAGGGGGATGGACAGGAGTTGATGCCAATAAAGCACAACTTATTCACTGTTCATCTGTGTGACTTGTTTTCCTTTCTCTTTTAAGTACTGGTTCCAGAGTTGGTTATCTTGATTTAGGATGATTGCATCGCAGGTGAAATGAAGGGGAGAGTTTTGTAGTAGCATGGGGTGCTCACAGCGGCCGAGTAACCTCATGTTATTTTTAATATATTTATGGATTCAAATTGACATTTAAGTATATTATCTATCGAAGAGGAGAGTGATGAGAGGGACTTTCACCACACTTCCGGTCCTGTTTGAACCCACTTCCGGTCATGTAAACATGCTCGGCCGAGCTTCAGTCCCTCCTCAACAACCAGTAGACAATAATCATGAAGATACATCTTTTTTTATTTATTTTTATTGATACAGTATTTATTCTGCCCATAGTGTGTAAGCTCCCACGAGGGTGCTTGTTTTCAATGGTGGACTGCTGTGAGGAATATTATGGTGTATGCCCAGGTTCCGGTTCCGATTTGGTATCCCGGACATCCACCAGCATTTATTTAAGTAGTTAGTATCTATGTTAGTTTTATTGTTTTTTTCAGGGGTATTATATAACTAATATCGTACCCTAGTATGCACATCTAGTGAGATGGTAATAGGCTTGTGGATGAGGACTTGTTCCCAGAATTTGTTTGTTTGTTTTGTTTGCAGCTTTCCTTTCACTTGTGGCCTGTCCCTCGTAAGTGCCTAAATGTGCCGGAACACATCCATACTCTTCGGGACTGTGACAATGGTGGGTTATGGCGGTGTTAAATTGTTAACCATAGTTCTGACGGCATTGTCCCTGACTTTTGGTTTTACCACCTTAATTTCACCTGTGCCCTGTCCCTAGTTGGTACCCGGGTGCACCAGAACACACCCGTACCCTTTGGGACTGCGACCTGGCAGCGGGTTGTGGTATTTTCTCATGCCATAGTGTATTATAGGTTGGGTTCGGTGAGCATGGTTGGTCTGGCCATACTCTTCTGATTTGTGCCAGAACACATACCAAGGTGGACTATGGCCTCATTTCTTCCGACCCTCCCAGTACTCCAGATGGCTGTGTATTTATAGGTTTGATGTGCACCCTCTTCCATGGCCTGTTCTTGGCATGTGTGCTCTTTCATAGTTTGCCTTGACTGTGCCCGGTCAGGTGTTATTTGGTGCCCATATGATGGTGTATGGCTTTTATTTGTTCTTTTTTAGGAATTGTTTATAGAGCTCCAGTTTCTTGATTGCTCTGACTGGAGGTGGTTGTTTGTTCCAGGCTTGCGTGGCCATGACTAACACACTTCTCTCATGTATTTTATTAATGCTTATGGTTTCTTTTAGCACTGGTGAACCTGTATGTCTGGTGTTTCTACCAGCAGTCACTGTGAGACCTTGTTATGTGGTGTAGTGGTGTGCAAGTAGCTTGAGGTGTAGTTCTCTTCTATTTGTTAGTAGTTTTGTGTTGCATTAAATGTGGAGTTCCATCCTTGGGAATCTTTTGTGGACCTGGAGGCATACCTTTAGTGCTCTGTTATGTATCACTTGTAATTTATATTGTCTGCAGTTGTAATTTTCATTGCTTATCCAGCGAAGAACAGCGAAGAACAAAACAAATATATTGTCACCATTGTCAGTCCTTCAATTGAATAATATTCCAATGAGGTGGCCACTCCAGGATGACTCCCGACTTTTTTACTTAATGGAGTACACGTGCCCCCAACCCCCTAATCCATTAGGTGTCAGTGTCTATTGTCACACAACCACATCCTACTTGAATCACTTGCTGTCCGGATTCCACCTCGTCCACACCTCTTCTATTGGTTCTCTCCGCTGTGCCGGGCTCCTCCTTAATAGATATCTAAAAAGAGTTCCTGCAGGGGGAGCTCGTCAGCATTTCATCTTCTACCTCTTACTCAGTCTGTGTCTCCAGCTCGCTGACTGGTCACCACAGGGCAAGGAGGCACAGCCCTTTGACTCAACTCTCCTCATTTCTCTTTCCTCTATACTACCCTTTCTTTTATTCTCTCCCGGGCTTACTCCTCCCTCTGATCAAGGGAGTTGTTTGCTTGGGTGTGGCCCTTTTCCTTTCTCACTGTTTCGGGTCAAACCTATGACTCAACAATTGGTACTTGTCGCTTCCTAGCGAAGCGCTCGGCATTATTAGAATAGGGCAAGGACTGGTTGGCTCAGTGTCAGGATAATGTGGCTGAGTGGGACATCAGGTCATGGTGCTAGTGGCCTGGTCTCCCAATGGGGCAGCACTATAAATTCACCATGAGTGCACAGTCACCAGTTGGTACCCATCCTGATATGACCTTAATTTTGTAAACCTCCAGCAACCAACCTTCCGCATGGGAAACCTGCGCTCTTAGTATTAGTCTCAGTCTTAGGTTTAGTCTTAGTCTTAGTCTTAGTCTTAGTATTACCTACTCAGCCACCCGTCCCACCCCGCGTGCCTCCCCGCGTCCCGCTCCGCGTCCCACCCCGCGTAACCACCCCGCGTCCCTCCTCGCGTCCCGTCCCGTGGCCTGTACAAGACGCGGGACCTTTGTTGTGCACGGCGCATGCGCTTATCACCATTTATCAGGTGAAGCAATCAGTCTTATTAGGCCGGCCCGAGTGGCCTCTATTTGCAGGTTACCAGATTCATGCTATCTTGATTCCTGGGGGTGATCTGCCGACGTTATCCCGGCATCGGGAAGGGCCGTGCAAAATTAGAGACAGGACCCCCGACGGGGGCCGCCATCATATAATATGGAACAGGGGTGTGAGAGGGGTGGGAGGGGGTGTGAGGGTGGGAGGGGGTGTGGGGGTAGCTGGTGCCCGCGCTTCCACTGCTGGTGGTGGTGTTGGACCTGGCCAATGGAGATGGGGCCCGCGTGTGGGGGTGTGGGTGGGGGTTTGGGGTTGGGGGGGGAGGGTGGGATGTGTGGGGGTTGGGGGGGGGGAGGAGTGGGGTGCAGCCAGGGGAGGAAGGAGGAGGCCTGGGGACAGCCTGCGTGCCAGCCACCACGACAACATTGTCACCCACAGAATCACTCAAGTTATCACCAACAAGTTGGACCTAAGTTGGTTTCCAGTCCCCAGGGGGCCCCGGGCAAAGGGGCCCCTGGCAACTGAATGAGGGTGTGTGCGGTGGGGAGGGGAATGGGAGGGGAGGGAAGAGGAGGAGTGGGACCGGGTTATGTGATAGAAGCAGGAGACCGGGGGGTGGGAGATGGGGGTGGGGAGGAGGGAGGCACGAGCACCGGCACCCGAGTGGGAGGTATGGTGGGGGGGGACGGGTTCTGTAGTGATATTGGGGGGGAAGGAGGGTGAGTAGGAAGGGTGGGGGTGGGTGGTGTTGGGGGAGGTGGATGGCAGATAGCGTGGCTGTAAAGACGTTGGTAGTGGTGGGGAGGAGGGAGTGGGGTGGTCGGGGAAGGGGGGTGGTGGGGGAGGGAGTAGGGTGGTGGGGAGGGAGTAGGGTGGTGGGAGAGGGGACGGGGGGGGGTGTGAGAAGAGAGGGGCGAGTGGGAAGGTGAGCGGAAAGGGCTGGGGTGGAAGAAGGAAGGGCGATAGAATTCCAAGGGAGGGATGGGAGAGGGTGAGCGGTGGGAGAGAGGGAGGGCGGGAGGGCTCTGATAGCGGGAAGGCGGCTGGGATTGTTGTGTGGGGGGGGGGGGGCGGGAGAAGGAGGGGACGTGGTAGGGAGGGAGTCGAGAGGGGCTTCAGTAGCGGGCGGGCGCAGGGCGGTGGGGGGAGGGGGGTGGAGGAGAAAGAGGGGAAGGGGCGCTGCTGCCGTGATGGTAGTGGTGGTGGTGGTAGTCGGTGCGGGGGTGGGGGTGGGAGGGGGGAAGGGGGGGGGGCAAAGGAGGGGGGAGGGTGGCCCACGGACGATTGAGCGCGGACACTGGGCAAGTAGACCGCCGCCGGCGACAGCCCGACTCCCGGGACCGGCAATCTCGGCGCCAAATTGCTACCCGGAAAATGTAGCGCCCTGGAATTAGGCGCGCGTGCGCAGGACCGTCTTTATATGTCCCGGACGCTGCCACCGCGACGCAGATATGAATTTTGTATGTTCGGCGCTCAGACGCGGGGTGGGGCGGGTCATTGCTGGGAGGGGAGGGGGAGGGGGGGAGGGGGATACAGAAAAAAGGGGACAATGCGCGCTTTGCTAAACTGTTCCACCAACCCAGTTCGCCAAATAATGAATTAATTAAAGTTGCATGGTCCGATAGTTTTGAGTTTGTGTCACTTTCTGAGATAAATAAACAGTAAAACCTCTCTAGATCGACCGACCTTGGGACCGAGTATAACTATAAGTGGTCCATTTAGGCAGGTGGTCGGTTTAGGGAATTAGAATATAGGGGAGTGGTCCATCTGTGGAGGTGGTCGATTAGAGAGGTTTTACTGTATTACTATTATTAGGTTGATAGTAGTGTAGTGGTCTGCACTGACCTCTCAGGCAAGTAACCACATAGACAGGTAGGCGTGGGGAGTGTGTTGATATCAGGGAGCCTAGGTGGTGTAATGGTTAGCACACTGGCCCGGAATGCAAAGAGATGTGGGTTCGAGTCCCGCTCTAGGCGCAGTATTTCCCATTTTCATCACCCCCACGACACTGGTTGCCGTGATCAGGATCCTGTACAAGCTTTGCGCTGTATGGTTGTTGAACCTACCCTGTGTATGTATGTGTTAGTGCATTGCCTGTATGTATGTAATTGTAAGCATTACAAGACTTACAATTCCAGGGGGACGAGTGTAGTGGTCTGCACTGACCTCTCAGGCAAGTAACCACATAGACAGTAGGCGTGGGGAGCGTGTTGATATCAGGGAGCCTAGGTGGTGTAATGGTTAGCACACTGGCCCGGAATGCAAAGAGATGTGGGTTCGAGTCCCGCTCTAGGCGCAGTATTTCCCATTTTCATCACCCCCACGACACTGGTTGCCGTGATCAGGATCCTGTACAAGCTTTGCGCTGTATGGTTGTTGAACCTACCCTGTGTATGTATGTGTTAGTGCATTGCCTGTATGTATGTAATTGTAAGCATTACAAGACTTACAATTCCAGGGGGACGAGTGTAGTGGTCTGCACTGACCTCTCAGGCAAGTAACCACATAGACAGGTAGGCGTGGGGAGTGTATTGATATCAGGGAGCCTAGGTGGTGTAATGGTTAGCACACTGGCCCGGAATGCAAAGAGATGTGGGTTCGAGTCCCGCTCTAGGCGCAGTATTTCCCATTTTCATCACCCCCACGACACCGGTTGCCGTGATCAGGATCCTGTACAAGCTTTGCGCTGTATGGTTGTTGAACCTACCCTGTGTATGTATGTGTTAGTGCATTGCCTGTATGTATGTAATTGTAAGCATTACAAAAACTTACAATTCCAGGGGGACGAGTGTAGTGGTCTGCACTGACCTCTCAGGCAAGTAACCACATAGACAGGTAGGCGTGGGGAGTGTATTGATATCAGGGAGCCTAGGTGGTGTAATGGTTAGCACACTGGCCCGGAATGCAAAGAGATGTGGGTTCGAGTCCCGCTCTAGGCGCAGTATTTCCCATTTTCATCACCCCCACGACAGTATTAATGTATCTACACTTTAGTTTGAACTAATTTTTTATTTGAAGTTGGTAATTCTTTTTTATATATAGATATGTGTAGTGCAAACATGCAATATTAATTTTGGCATGCAGGTAAAAACTCTGACATCAGATGTCTGATTAAAGTTGCAGAGTCCGATGGTTTTCAATTTCTGAAATTTTCTGAGATAAATACATTAGCTTGATCGTTATTATGTACCTTACTTTAGCTTGAAGTAACTTTTATTTTAAGTGGTTAACTTTTAAGATATTTGAAGTGGAACCAATGCAAAATTAATTTTGGCAAGCTTGTCAAAACTCTGACCTCATAGGCTTCTGCAGTAACATGTTCTATTCAATTGCCTCGATATTCCTGTCTGTGTGGCGACAAATGTTTAATAATTGCACCGGTATCTAAGTTAGATATGTAGAATCAAATTTAGATAATTGTTTTGGTTTTGAAAATTTGATATTTTCATCGGACTATGCAGCTTTAAATTGGCTCGGTATTCACTTCTATTTTATATGTCGCAGCAAATGTTTGATAAGTGCACCAGTAACTAAGTTAGATTATCTGGAATCAAATATAGATAGTTGTTTTGGTTTTGAAAATTTGATGTACTACTATATACATGAATTGGAAATCCTAAGCCAACAACTAAAACCTTTTATGTAAATGTAAAATGACTTAATGTACCTCATACGCATTACTTACTGCATTGCGTACACTTTAATTTCAAAATTTACTTCACACTATATAAACCATGCAAAAATAAGAATTGTGTAAATACCAAGATCCCTGTAACACTTACGGCCAAAAGACCAGTGCTATTGCACTGACACAAGATTTATATGAATAAAATCCATTTACCAAAAAAAATAAAAAACTATGCAGCTTTAATTAAAGCTGCATAGTGCAATGAAGCATCAGATTTTCAAAACCAAAACAATTATCTAGATTTGAGTGAAATTATCTAACTTAGATAGTAGTGCACTTATTAAACAGTTGTTGCCACATAGAAGGAAATACTGGTGCAATTTAATAGAACCTGTTACAGCAGAAGCCTATGGTGGCAGAGTTTTGGCATGCTTGACAAAATTAATATGGCATGGTTGTTATTCAAATATATCCAAACTTAACCATTTAAAATAAAAGTTACTTCAAACTAAAGTAGGGTAGGCTATAGTGAACAATCTTATATATTTATCTCAGAAAATTCCAGAAACTCAAAACCGTCGGACCATGCAACTTTAAGCACCCACACACTTTGCGCATGTCCGTTTGCGCGTCCCTGCTCTTGTTGCTATGGCGATTTTATTGTTTGTATAAATTGTCTGAAATGTACACAGTTGTTATGTGCTTCGGTAAATGCCGAGAGAAGAAAGTGTCTGTTGTGTAAGGAGGTGGGTGGGAGTGGGGTGGGGGGTTCTGTGGATGAAACTGACCTATGATGGTATAGCTGAGTTTTTTCTGTTTGTGTATTCTGTGTTGTTGTTGTTTTCAAATAGGGTTCTGTTATTGAAACTGACGGGATAAATACATGAGTTTTGCGCGTTTGTGTGTCTCTCTTTTGTTGTTCTTTGTAAATGGGATTCTATAGTTGAAACTAACCTATGATGGTATACATAAATGAGTTTTGCGCATTTGTGTGTTTCTCTTTTGTGGTTCTTTGTAAATGGGATTCTATAGTTGAAACTGACCTATGATGGTATAAATAAATGAGTTTTGCGCGTTTGTGTTTTTCTCTGTTGTGGTTCCTTGTAAATGGGATTCTATAGTTGAAACTGACCTACTATGGTATAAATAAATGAGTTTTGCGCGCTTGTGTGTTTCTCTTCTGTTGTTCTTTGTAAATGGGATTCTATAGTTGAAACTTTCTTTGTAAATGGGAGTATATAGTTGAAACTGACCCATGATGGTATAACTATAAACTATAAAGTGAGTTTTGTAGGTTTATGTATTTGTGTTTTTGCTGTTGTTTTTTAAATGGCGGGTACTGCCGGGGCGCGGCGGGCGCTCAGGGCCATACCTTGGGGGGTGGGAGGGGGTTGTGTTTAGAGTGGAGGTGGGGGGTGGGGTGGGGGTGCTGGGAGGAGGGCGCGGGGGCCTCAGAGGCGAGGGCCGATGGAGGGAGGGCAACGAAGCCAATTCGCGTCAGGAAATATTCATAGAAAAGTTGGAAGCTCCTCGCGGTGGGACAAAAATGACCATTATGGGGGTTGGCGGGGGAGTGCTAGCGAAAGTTTGCAGATCACCAAAGCCACACTCTGGGACGCAGCACGGGGATGTTGCCCTCAGACGGTGGGTGGGAAACTGGGTATTTGTGGTAAATATTTTAATGAGGTTATCGTGAAGGGGGCGCTGGGGAAGGGTGTTGGTGGGGGTGTGGGTGGGGATGGGTAGGGGGTGGGGTAGTGGGGAGGTATGGCAGCTGGGATTGGTATCGGGTGTGGTACACACTGGTAGGTAGACAGCTTATAAAGACTGAAAGGAAACAGAACTTGGTAGTGTGTGGATACGAACCGATATAACCAATGTGTTATCAGTAATACTAATAGAGTTTATTCAATTATTATTTTCCACATCGTTGATTAAATTCGCATAGTCCGATGAAAACATCAAATTTCCGAAATAAAAAGACTTACATAGATTTGATCTTATATATCCACCATGGCTACTCGCGCACTTATTAAGCATTTGTTAAGGCACAAAAGGGAATTCTAAGCCAATTTAATAGAGCCTGCTGACCCCTACCTAGATTTAGTCCTAGATGTTCTCTGTGGCGGAGTGGTTAGAGTGTCTGACTTTTTTCTAGGTCAGACTCCTAATCTGAAGGTTCGTGGTTCGATTCCCCGTGCCCCCACCTCTGCCAATTTGAATTTCCACCGGTGTGGATAACTTACAGCATCATCAAAGGCCAGTTGCTCTCATACCATGTCTATGTGGTGTGGGAGGTTAAAAATCTCTTGGGTCGGTAAAAGTGTAGGCTCGGGCTTTCTATCGGCAAACTGTCCAATGGTGAAAACAAGTCTATTCAGGCTTATCCATAATAGGCAGTATAAATCTTCAAGAGAGAGAAGAGAGATATCCCTATAGATGCTGCTGCACTTATTACGCATGTGTTGCTGTATATACATTGGCACTCTGCCAATTTAATAGAGCCTGCTGACCCCTATCTAGATTTAGTCCTAGATATCCCAATAGATACTGCTGCACTTATTATGCATTTGTTGCTGTATATACATTGACACTCTGCCAATTTAATAGAGCTTGCAGACCCATATCT
Organism: Branchipolynoe longqiensis; assembly: GCA_030323885.1. Lineage (NCBI taxonomy): Eukaryota > Metazoa > Annelida > Polychaeta > Phyllodocida > Polynoidae > Branchipolynoe > Branchipolynoe longqiensis. Next base: position 8,064,672 of record CM059186.1, on the reverse strand, counting down.
AGATTTAGTCCTAGATACCCCTATAGATACTGCTGCACTTATTATGCATGTGTTGCTCTATATACATTGGCACTCTGCCAATTTAATAGTTCATATTACTTCTGAAGGCTATGGGGTCAGACTTTTGAGGTGCTTGCCAAAATTAGCATGTTTTCACTTTAAATATTTCCAAAGTTATCCATTAAACATAAAAGTTAATTCAAATGCTAAATCCATCCTACAGTAGATTATCTTAATCAATCTAAGGTTTTTATAAATGAATATGGCAGAAATTCAAAACCATTGGATTAGGCAACTTAAAACAAAGGGAAATGCAATCACTGACAATTAGTCGTTCTCATTCCACTGCTGCATGCCCTAACCTAGCAATGCCTGGTACTAGGCCGGGTAGAAAACAAAGTTAGTCTTATTTAACAACACCTCCAGAGCGCATTGATTTTCATCATCGGCTATTAGACATCAAACAGATGGTCATTCTGACATATTTCTTTGGAGGAAAACCGGTGCCACCACATAAGCTACTCTTTCCGATAAGCAGCAAGGGGTCGTATATATGCCCTTTCCCATCGACATGTTAGCACACACCACAGCCTTTGATGAACCAGTTGTAGACCACTGATTGATACTTGTTGCTTCCTAGCTTGGCACTCGGTATTACTAGGATAGGGCAAGGACTGCTTAGCTCAGTGTCAGGATAATGTGACTGAGTGGGATATCAGGTCATGGTGCTGGAAATCAGGTCTCCCAGCCAGCAGGCACCCAACCAGCCAGCCAGCCAATCAACCACCCAACCAGCCACCCAACCAGCCACCCAACCAGCAGCAGCTAACCACCTAAACAGCCACACAACCAGCCAACCAACCCATCGCCCAACCAACCAACCAATACCCAACCAGCCACACAACCAACCACCAATCCAACCAGCCAACCAGTATCAGACAGACTACAGAGCCCCTAGCGGCCGACATGGGCTCCATCCACCCAACAAAGCTGCGACAGATCGAATTGCTGTCGTGGTCACCCCACCATCCACCGACAGGGGGCGCGACTCGCCGGGCCCCGGGTCGCCACAGGAAGTGTTGTGTGTGTGTGGGGTGTGGGTGTGTGTGTGGGGTGTGGGTGTTGGTGTTGGTGTTGGTGTGGGTGTGAGTGTGGGTGTTGGTGTTGGTGTGGGTGTGGGTGTTGGTATTGGTGTGGGTGTGGTTGTGGTTGTGGGTGTGGGCGTGGGTGTGGGTGTGGGTGTTGGTGTTGGTGTTGGTGTTGGTGTGGGTGTGGGTGTGGGTATGGGTGTGGGTGTGAGTGTGGGTGTGGGTGTGGTGTTGGTTGTGGGTGTGGGTGTTGGTTGTGGGTGTTGGTTGTGGGTGTTGGTGTTGGTGTGGGTGTGGTGGGTGTTGTGTGGGGTGTGGATGTTGGTGTTGGTGTGGGTGTGGTTGGTTTTGTGTTGGTGTTGGTGTGGTGTGGTGTTGTGGTGTTGGTGTGGTGTGGGGTGTGGGTTGTGGGTGTTAGTGTGGGTGTGGGTGTGGGTGTTGGTGTGGGTGTGGGGGGGTGTGGGTGTGGGTGTGGGTGTGGGTGTGGGTGTGGGTATGGGTGTGGGTGTTCTGAAAGGATGCTGGTTGAAGGTGCTTCTTCACCGGAAACAGAATACACGCAACTTGCCATGTTCCGGTGATGGTGGTACGCATGCGCCGCCCAAATGCTGCCTGGCTTCCGGTGTGTGATCTTTGCATTGCTTGGTGACGGGTGGAGGCTCTTACGGACCGGAAATGGCATGATTGTCATGCGCATGACAGCCATGTGAGTGTATATACAATACAGTAAAACCTCTCTAAATCGACCGACTTTGGGATCGACTTGAAGTGTTCCATTTAGGGAGTTAGAATATGGCTACAATGGTATTTTTGGGACCCAACTAAAGCGATCGATATAGGGGAGTGGTCGATCTGTGGAGGTGGTCAGTTAGAGAGGTTTTACTGTAGTTGTTTCTTCTGGGGCAATTCTGACAAAACCTCCGTAAAATATAATTTATTGTTGTGCTTTCCAGCTAAAGTCTATCATAGGATCAATTTAATATTGAATAGGGCTTTATATAGGGGACAAGGCAGCTTCTGCGTAAAATCAGATTGGAGTAGCCGGATGATGACAGCTTCAGATCAAAGATGGTAGTCATGGTTTCATTTTGGCCTGGATGGCGTTTGTCGGTTTTTGTGCCTGAACCGTATACATGCACATGTTTGTTTGTTGCTGTTTGACATCCTAGAAACATCTAAGGTCATATCAGGACGGGCATCCACATTTATATATATATATATATATATATATATATGTATATATACACATATATCTATGTGTATATACATAGATATTTGTAGATATATATATATATGATGCATAGTGAATTATACGAGTATGAATATGCAGAAGGGAACCTACCATTCGTTGCTGTCCTACCAACTTACAAGTGGTGGCACCACCCCCGCCCCCACCCCCTGCTGCGTTAATTCTGTGTCGGTCACAGCGGAGGAATTTGATCAGTGATTGAAATTTCCCCTACTAACGCCCAATTATAAATATAAGTATTAATTTCTACTTGTTGCTACCCAGCCTGACACTTCACTATACAAAAATAGCTCAACGAGCGGTGGAATGAGGGAGACAAATCATTAGTCAAATCATATTTCCCCAGCTTGATTTATAATTTCAAAAATATAAATATTAGTATTCAATCGGTTCTTGTCTGGAGGTCGACTTTAATCGGATATGGGAAGGGGCCTGTGGAAAAAGAAAGACTACTTATTTGCAATTGAAATTCCCCATGTTGACTCAACAGATGGTAAAAAAATATGACTAATATGAATATAATATTTTTACTATATCTGTTGCAGCATTGTATACTGATATTATTAGTATACAATGTCGCATTGCGCATGTTTCACCCAAACATGGGTAATTAAATACGTTTCTTTGTTGTTGTTTTACGTCCTAGCAACAGCTAAGGTCATATCAGGACGTGTACCGACTTGTGACAGGGCGCATTCATAGTGACTTTATAGTGCTGTCCCACTCGGAAACCAGGCTGCCGGCACCATGACCTGGTATCCCACTCAGTCACATTATCCTAACACTGAGCACACCAGTCCTTGCCCTATCCTAATAATGTCGAGCGCCTGGCTCGGAAGCGACAAGTATCAATTTTTAAGTCATTGGTTTGACTCGACCAGGGTTCGAACCCATGACCCCTCGATCTACAAGCATGGGAGACGGACGTTCTAACTCATTCGGCCAGCCCGTCTGGTGGATGGTGGGTGTGGTGGTGCCGCGGTAATTAAATATTTTTACTATATCTGTTGCAGCATTGTATACTGATATTATTAGTATACAATGTCGATGGTTTTGAATTTCTGTATTTTTTCGGATATAAATATATTAGATAGATCATTAGTATCTACTTTACATTAGTTCAAAGTTACTTTTATTTTAAATGGTAAACTCTTCAGATATTTTGAGTGCAAACATGGAAAATTAGTTTTGGCAAGCTTGCCAAAACTCTGATACCATAGATTTCTGCAGTAATAGGTTCTGTTAAATTGACTCAGTTTTGACTTCTATGCAGAAACAAATGCTTAATAAGTGCATCAGTATCTAAGTTAGATATGTAAAATAAAATCTAGCTAATTGGTTTGGTTTTGAAAATTTGATATTTCATCGGACTATGCAGCTTTGAGCTGCCTTAAATTTACCATTCCACACACCGCAGCTTTATAAATGTAACTATAGGGTTAAGCATGTGTGAACCTCGTGACATAATGACTCAATAAACACTCTGTAAATGACTACCTAAAAATAAAAACCAATAAATAATACGTCAGTCTCGTGTCTTTCAATTAGAAAATGTGAGCAGTGTTGAGCGAACGCTCCACACCTGCTCCTTGGACACACAGACACCCACCCCCTCTGCCGGCCGACCACCGGCATCATCTACTGCGATGGCCGAATCTGTAGATCGGGAGTTTGGTTCCTGGTCGAGTCAAAACAATGACTTATAAGATTGATACATGTCGCTTCCCCGCCTGACGCTCGGCATTAATAGGATAGGGGAAGGACATGGTTAGCTCAGTATTAGGATAATGTGACTGAGTGGGATATCGGGTCATGGTACCGGTGGCCTGATTTCCCAGTGGGGCAGCACTATAAAGTTGCCATGAGTGCACACTGGCTCAAGTCGGTACCAATCCTGATATGACCTTAGATGTTGCCAGGACGTAAAACTCCAACAACCATCGGTATTATCTACAGACGCCGGTAATGGCCCAAGCAACAGTTTGTTTACCATTTGTGTGACTCTCCAGACAAAAGGCTGACCTCTGTTTTGCTCTCCAACAATCGAACTCATCCCCCCTCCCCCACATCCACACTAGTGTAGTAGTCTGCACTGACCTCTCAGGCAAGGATCCGCATAGACAGGTAGGTGTGGGTAGGGTGGTGGTGACATCAGCGAGCCTAGCTGGTGTACTGGTTAGCACACTGGCCCGAAATGCAAGAAATGTGGGTTCGATTACCGCTCTAGGGACAATATTTCTTATCATCTCCCCCATGACACTGGTGCCGTGACCAGGAACCTCTAAAGCTATATGGTGTATGGTTGCTGAACCTACCCTGTGTATGTATGTATATGTATGAAAGGTCATTGCCTGTATGTAGGTAATTGTACTTACAATTCCCGGGGGCGGGGGGGGGGGGGACGAGTGTAGTAGTCTGCACTGATCTCCAAGCCAAAGAGCCACATAGAAAGGTAGGCATGGGTAGGGTGGTGTAATGGTTAGCACACTGGCCCGGAATGCAAGAGATGTGGGTTCGATTCCCGCTCTAGGCACATTTCCCATTCTCATCATCCCCCCACGACACTATTACAACTGACCTCTTATGTACACAGGCCCATGCTTACCTGGCCACCACTCCCCCCGGGCAATCACTTCTCGTGAGTTCTTTCCTCGACCACCTTCCACTTTTTCCACATTTGAAAAAATAGTTTCATTATTCCAATCTCCTACATGTACAAAAGAGGACTGACTATTCAGCCACCGACCATAATGTACCAACAAATCTAATCTCCCAAAATAAGCCAAACAACAGTTACTTTAAAGTTGCATAGTTCGATGAAAACATAACATTTTCAAAACCAAAACAATTATCTAGATTTGATTCTACAAATCTAACTTAGATGCTGGTGCACTTATTAAACATTTGTCATTACATATAATGTTAGTGATTTAAAATAAAAGTTACTTCAAACTAAAGTAAGGTAGATTATAATGAACAACCTAATATGTTTATCTCAGAAAATGTGAGAAACTCAAAACCATCGGACTATGCAACTTTAAGATGTCCGTTGTTGGTCCTCATGCAACAACAAGAACCCCCCCCCCCCACACACACACACACTCACACACGCCCGCCCACCCACCCACCCACACACACACACAACCAACCACGAAGACACTCGGATATATTAGCCCTATGAAGTAGACACTATAGACCGTTTGAAGTGCACACATGCGCATTGCATGCATGTGTCTGCTCCCCACACTGCGCGTGCGCACTCAATCCACCATCCAGCGATTAATGGCAGATCTGAGTACAAAGCGAACAATCAGCCGAGGCCCGTGGCCCCTGGCCTGTGGCCCTCTGTGGCACGTCACTTCAATGGGGCGAGGCACCCATTGTGTCATCACACAGAGAAGATACTGCAACACCACACCCAGCATCCACCAATCAGAACCAATCACAGCCAATCAGTGTTCAATAACACAGAGCGGGTGAAGTTAGTACTGGTTCCTTGCAAGTAGGTGCATCCCTCTTATATATATATATGTACTATATAATTTATTATGTGGATATCAATAACGGCAGCCCCTTAATGTTTCTCTCTAACAACCTTAACTTCCATGTTATTCACTGTAGAGCAGGCATTCTCTCATCCCCGCCTCTTCTACACCATGAGCCAACTGTCACTCTGCTCACCTTCAAAACAATATATTTGAAAGTGAGCAGAAGGACAGTTGGCTCACTGTGTAGAGGAGGCGGGGAGGAGATAATGCCCGCTCTGCAGTGAACAATGTGGAAGTTTAGGTGGTTAGAGAGAAACATTACTTACACCCGGTATGCGGTATGCGAATGCGAATGCGGCAAAAAAACGAAAAGCATCTAAGTCAATGGGGGTGATTCCTTACACGCGGTATGCGGCATGTGGAATGCGGCTTGCGGCATGCGAATACTGAATCAGTCCATGTAGCGACCAGTGTGGCATGCGAATGCGAATGCCCATAGACAACAGTGTTAGAGAAACATGACACTATGTGTGTGGGTGTGGGTGAAAGGACCCAAACCGTTTGCATACCGCATGCTGCATGCCGCATGCCGCATGCCACATGCCGCATGCCGCATACCGCGTGTAAGGAATCCTATCTTAAGGGGCTGCCGTTATTGATATCTACATAATAAATTATATACAGCTCCTGGCTTTTGCAAGTTACCAGCGGCACTCTCTCGGGGAGCAAATAGAGGTTTCACACCGGCAACAACATGTCAAGATAGGCGCAAAACTATTTGTCCCTGCTGTGGCTGGTCGTGAGATGTTCGGAGTTCCATACATCAACCACCCTTAATGCTGCCACAGTGACATGGTTTTCTGTTTAGGGTTTGCTCCCTTAGCCTTTGGTTCTGTCAAGAACCTGTACCACAAGGCAGTGGTTTACAACTCTGTAAGGCAGAGGCGTCAAACTCCCTGAGGTATTGCTATACCAGCAATACCTGCATACTTTCATAGTACATATATACATATAATATATACACCCATACACATCGGATTCTTGTGGTGCGTCGTTGACACTGGTGGGACATTGGCAATAAGATAAGGGTTACTATTTATTTGACGGGATGTGCTCGGCGAAGTGGTAGTTCGCCGGAACCCCCCTAGGGGGATCCAGTTACTGGTTTACCTGCTGATTGCTTAGATCAAGTTAACAAGGCGGGCCCACACCGCGTGCATAGCCACACGAGCGGACGCGCGCGTGCGCACGTGTGTGTGTGTGGAGTTTCGTGTTGTATCGGGTAACACACCGATTTAACACACGCGAATAACACACATTCATACCAGACAGGATGGCCTGATGATGTAAGCGTCCATCTCCCATTTTTGGTAGATCGTGACATTCGAAACCACAGGTTAAGTTAACTCTGGTCGAAATTAAACTACTGACTTGAAAATTGATACTTGTCGCTTCCTGCCCAGGTGCTCGGCATTATTAGAATAGGGCAAGGTCTGGTTGGATCAGTGTCAGGATAATGTGACTGAGTGGAATATCATCAGGTCAACGTGCTGGCACCATGGTCTCCCAGTGGGGCAGCACTATAAAGTCACCATGAGTGTGCACTGTCACAAGTCGGCACTTGTTCTGATATGAACCTAGATGTTGCCAGGACATAATACTCCAACAGCAAACCAACTAACACACTTAGACACAGACACACACACAGATACACACACGGCTGTGGGCCCCGCGCCTGCTGCCCACCATTATGGTGCCTTTATGATTCTGGCTTGGCTCCGGCCCCCTTTGAAGGCTGCCGTCGGTGTCTGCCACTGGGGGCGCTTCCCTCGCCAAGACGATCGGACTGGGCCGGGGCAATTTGGTCGTCATCCTGGTGGCGGAGGTGGGGGTGGAGGTGGAGGTGGAGGTGGAGTGGAGGTGGAGGTGGAGGTGGTGGTGGAGGTGTAGGTGGAGGTGGAGGTGGAGGTGTAGGTGGAGGTAGAGGTGGAGGTGCTGTTGGTGGTGGAGGGAGGTGGTGGTGGTTGAGGTGGAGGTGGAGGTGGAGGTGGTGAGGTGGTGGTGGTGGAGGTGGAGGTGGAGGTGGAGGTGGAGTGGGAGTGGTGGAGGTGTGGTGCAGGTAGGTGGAGAGGGAGGTGGACGTGGAGCTGGTGGAGGTGGAGGTGGAGGTGGAGGTGGTGGAGGTGGAGGTGGAGGTGGAGGTGGAGGTGGTGTTGGTGGTGGAGGGAGATGGGAGGTGGTGTGTGGGGGGAGTAGTGGCTGTGGAGGTAAGGGAGGTGGTGGTGGTGGTGCAGGTAGGTGGAGAGGGAGGTGGACGTGGAGGTGGTGGAGGTGGAGGTGGAGGTGGAGGTGGAGGTGGATGGTGGTGGTCGTGGTGGTGAAAGAGGTGGAGGTGATGAGTAGTGGTGGTGGAGGTGAGGGAGGTGGTGGTGGTGGAGGGTAGTGGCGTGGTGGGAGGACGTGATGGTGGGGGGAGGTGGAGATGGAGTTGGAGGTGGTGGTAGTGGTGAGTAGTGGTGATGGAGGTGGAAGTGGAGGTGGAGGTGCAGGAGGTGGTAGTGGTGAGTAGTGGTGGTGGAGGTGGTAGTGATGGTGGAGGTGGTAGTGATGGAGGTGATGATGGGGGGACATGGAGGGGAAGATGATGCGGGAGGTGGAGAGGGACGTGGAGGAGGTGGTGGTGGTGATGGTGGGAGTGGAGGTGGTGCTTGAAATTGGGGTCGAGTTGGATGTGGTTGTGGTGGGGTTACTGAAGGGAGAGTTGAGGAGGAGGTGGTGGTGGTGATAGTGGTAGTGGACGTGGTGCTCGATATGGGGGTAGAATTGGATGTGGAGTTGGATGTGGTTGTGGTTGTGGTTTGGGTTACTGACGGGAGAGTTGAGGAGGTGGTGGTAGTAGTGGTAGTTGTGGATAATGTTGTGGTTGTAGATGAGGTGCTGGGGGGGGGGGGGTGGCGAGAGTGGCGAGGGATGGTGAAAGTACTATGGGTAATATGGGTAACATGGCTTGGGAAATAGTGATGTTGGGAAATAGTGATGTTGGGAAATAGTGATGTTGGGAAATAGTGATGTTGGGAAATAGCGATGTTGGGAAATAGTGATGGGAAATAGCGATGTTGGGAAATAGTGATGTTGGGAAATAGTGATGTTGGGAAATAGTGATGTTGGGAAATAGTGATGTTGGGAAATAGTGGTGTTGGGAAATAGTGATGTTGGGGAATAGTGATGTTGGGAAATAGTGATGTTGGGAAATACTGATGTTGGGAAATAGTGATGTTGGGAAATAGTGATGTTGGGAAATAGTGATGTTGGGGAATAGTGATGTTGGGAAATAGTGATGTTGGGAAATAGTGATGTTGGGAAATAGTGATGTTGGGAAATAGTGATGTTAGGAAATAGTGATGTTGGGAAATAGTGATGTTGGGAAATAGTGATATTGGGAAATAGTGATGTTGGGAAATAGTGGTGTTGGGGAATAGTGATGTTGGGAAATAGTGATGTTGGGAAATAGTGATATTTGGAAATAGTGATATTGGGAAATAGTGATGTTGCAGAATAGTCATGTTGGGGCTCCGTCATTTTGGGAAATAGCCATGTCGGGAAATGGTCATGTTGGAAAATAATGATGTGGAGGAATAGTCATGTTAGGAAATAGTCATGTCGGGTAATAGCCATGTCGGGAAATAGCCATGTTGGGAAATAGTCATGTTTGACAATAATGATGTTGAGGAATAGTCATGCTGGGAAATAGTCATTTTGGGAAATAGCCATGTTGGGAAATGGTAATTTTGGACACTAATGATGTTGAGGAATAGGGATGTTGGGAAATAGTCATGTCGGGAAATAGCCATAGTGGGAAATGCTCATGTTGGACAATAATGATGTTGGCAAATAGCCACCTTGTTTTATCGGAAGTCAATACATTGACCTGACAACACAGATATTACTACACGAATGTGGCAGCATCATTGCTGACACTGAGACATGTGCGCATGCTTGGAAAATGAAGGGCCTCAAGCTAGGATTCCTTACACGCGGTATGCGGAATGCGGCATGCGGCATGAATATGTCGTATATGCGGCGTCCCCCGCAACCTTTGTTGGGGTTTTTCATCCTAATTTGTGAAGGAACAGTATTGGTTTCAATGCAAACGTAGCATTATTCGCATTCGCATGCGGACCGATGGTTACAGGGACCGATTCAGTTGCCGCATTCGCATTCGCATTCGCATTCGGAGGCATGGAAGTACCCCCATACACTTACATGCATTTCCATTTTTTGCCGCATTCGTATGCGCATGCCGCATACTGCGTGTAAGGAATGTAGCCCTAAGAGAGCACAGAAATGAGATTTATACAATAGAACCCCCCCCCCCATCCACCCCGCGTCCTGACCGCCGTCTTATCCCCGACAAGTTCTGCTTAACGTTGCATATTCCGATGAAAGCATCAAATTTTCGAAAGCAAAACACATATTTAGTTGTGAACCTACTTATTCCATCAACTTCAACAATGGCACACTAATTGGATATTTGTTGTTAAACAGGAACGGTTACTGACTCAATTTAAGGACCAGACAGGATGGCCGAATGAGTTAGAGCGTCCATCTCCCGTGTTGGTAGATCGTGGAGGTCGTGGGTTCGAACCTTGGTCGAGTCAAACCAATGACTTAAAAATTGATACTTGTCGCTTCCTAGCCTGGCGCTCGGCATTATTAGGATAGGGCAAGGACTGGTTGGCTCAGTGTCAGGATAATGTGACTGAGTGGGATATCAGGTCATGGTGCTGGTGGCCTGGTCTTCCAGTGGGGCAGCACTATAAAGTCACCATGAGTGCGCACTGTCACAAGTCGGTACCCGTTTTGATATGAACTTAGATGTTGTTAGGACGTAAGACAACAACAAACAAACAAACTCAATTTAAGAGAAAGCTGTTATTGATGAACTGAAGCCTATGAGGTCAGAGTTTTGACAAGCACACCTACATTAATTTGGCATGTTTACACTTAAAATATCTCCCAAGTTCATCATTTTAACATTTAAGGCACAGTTAGTTCAACCGAAAATAAGATTTGGTTGGTTGGCTGTTGGAATTTTAAATCGTGGCAACATCTGAGGTCATATCAGGACAAGTAGCGACTTGTGACAGTGCACACTCCTACTAACCATTTAGTGCTGTCCCACTAGGAGATCAGACCGCCAGCACCATGAAGTGATATCCCACTCAGTCAAATTATCCTGACACCGAGCCAACCAATCGTTGCCATATCATAATAATGCCAAGTGCCTGGCTAAGAAGCGAGAAGTATCAATTTTGTAAGTCATTGGTTTGACTCCACTGGGAATTGAACTCCCATCCTTCCGCACGGGAGGCTTGCGTTCTACCGAGTCGGCCCCCGCGTCCGGGACGGTTAAGTAGATTAAAACCATCAACCTAATATATCTATCTAAAAAAATGACAAAAACTTAAAACCATCAGACTATGCAAATCTAAGCATTGTGTAGGGAGCGGGACATAGCTCAGGCGATAGAGTGTCCACATATGAAGGTGTGGGTCATCCTATCGATCCTGCTCAGTGGACACATTTGCAGTTTGGGCTATTTTCCATTCCAACCAATGGTCCACAACTGGTTCATCAAAGGCTGTGGTAGGTCCTGTCCTGTCTGTGGGAATGTACATATTAAAAGAACCTTATTGCTATCGTGCTTATTGGAAAGATTAACCTATGTGGTGGCAGCGGGTTTCCTCCAAATAAATATGTCAGAATGACCATATGTTTAACGTCCAATAGCCGATGATAAAAATCAATGTGCTCTAGAGGCGTGGTTAAATTAAGCAAACTTTGCTTTTTTAAATTGGGCTTCTTTATTTATTGCATGGAATTAGTCAAGTGTAACCATCGGTCACCAATTGCATGCCTTTAAAATAGGAACCATGCTCTAAAATATATTATGGAGGTAGCGTTGGATTGCCCGATGGTTTTGGGTTTCTGTTCATTTTTGGGGGAGATAAATAAATTTGGTTGTTTACGATGATCTACATTGCTTCAGTTTGAACTAACCTTTATAATTATTAGCTAACTTAGCAGATATTGGAAGTGAAAACCTGCCAAAAGAATGCAGACCCACACAGCAAAATGCTGGACATGGTAGGCTTCAGCAGCGACAGGTTCTATTAAATTGAAGTAATATTTGTATATGCCGCGAAACATTTTTAATAAGTTAAATATGTAGGTTCAAATCTAGGTAAGCGTTTTGGTTTACAAAATGTGATGCTTTCAAATTTCATTGAATTATACAGGTTTAAATTAGTGATAAGCCTCACTTTGTCTCTGCTTCGGGTATTTGGTGGAATTGGAGTTTATTTATGTGTGCGGAATATTTGTGGTTATTTATTAGTATAACGCACCTTGCATAGAAATGCCTCATTAATACCCCAGAGCTGGAAATGCTGGATGCAGGTAGGTGACAGTAGTACCTGTGTTCAACGCACAACTCTGCATCACCGGACCAATGGTGTCATGCCATTGCAGGTGTCTTGTCATTTAACGGATAGTCAAATGAGACAAAAACAGTTCGCACATTGAAACGATTGTTTGGACATGGCAGGGATTCACCGATCACGTGGGTCACTGAATACAGGTAATGTGTATTAATTTTGTACCTGTACTGGTCGATAGCCAAGTATATAAATATAGGAGTGTATAATATTGCAAAGGTGGAGCCGTACACACACACATATATATATATGTGAAGAGTTCAGGTCCAAAACCACGTCAACGCCAATCCAAAAATGTAATCTAAATAAAAGATCTTTACCTGAAAATAATTTTAATTCTCACTTAATTCCACTTTTCATATGATTAGATGCTTAGGGAGCAATGAACAAAAAAGAAGGAATATAACAAATTAAACTTTTTGAAGGTTTGATTCCAATGTTTATCTCCATTTCTGGATTGGCGTTGACGTGGTTTTGCACCTGAATTCTTCATATGAACCTGTCTCAAAAGGTGGTAACTCTTTTTTTCTCTCCATTGTAACGATTGACACCAAACAGCACAGAGACGGTGACACTGAAAACACAAGGACATTTGCTTCAAATCAATATGTATTCTATTGTGATTTTGAAACACCATGTAAAAAACAAATCAGTTTATCCTGAGCAAATGCATAAGCAGATAGCATGTTGATCGTTACAATGGACAAAGTTTTGTCCCATATTGCTTAGCACCTTTTGAGACAGTCTCATATATATATATACCTATGTGTATATACATATACATATATATATCCACATAGCTAACATTCAAACCACACCACATCATCAATCATCTGACACCGTCAGTGCTCAGGAATATAATAGACCTTAATACATTCAACTTAATGCAACATGTCCACACGTGGTTGAACCTCGTGAGAAATAGTCCTATTACTTCTAATATACTTTGCAAGAATACTAATTTTAATGGGAGCAACAATGCATTAACTACACGTTAACTAATTAAACAACAAAGTACCCAGTTCTTCGTGTGTAATACAAATCAGAAGCACAGAATCGAAATGTAGGACATCACTTGTATGGATTCATGCAGTCAGAAATCCAGCCAACAACTAACTGCACCAGTGGCTGGCGAATTCCTACTCGCCAAGTGGGAGAAAGGGGAACTAGACCCTAGGCAATATTATAGGTAGTATTGGATATAACAGAGAGGAGACCATATCATTGTTTATATTCCTATAAGTTCCTTATAGAGCTCATATATGTGGTTCACCGTAATGGGTAGTGGGCGACATAGAACATATATAATGAAACATGTGATATTTGTATTCATATAATGAATTACAGGGCATATATATATGTGTGTATATTTGGGGTTTGGGTTAGTTAAAACACACAATTACGTGGCTCACTGTACTGGCTAGTGGGTGACATAGGAACTATTTACTGAAAGACATGTTAGTTATATTCACATAACGAATTACATATCATATATATGCGTGTATATTTGGGCTTCTCTTAGAGAAAGCACACATATCTGTGGTTCACTGTAGCGAACAGCGGATGATCTGGGAACTACCTAGTGAAACATGCGTTATTTATATTCACTTAATGAATTACATATCATATACATATATGTATATTTGCGGTTTCGGTTTCTTTTAGCACACATCAGTGCAGTTGACCGTAACAGGTAGAGGTTGACAAAGGAACTACATAATGAAATATGGTATTTATATTCATTTAACGAATTACATATCACATACAATTGTCTATATGTGCGGTTTCGATTACTTAAAAAGATATAACACACATCAATGTAGTTTACCATAACATGTAGCGGATGATAAAGGAACTATAGAATAAAGCATGCCCTTTATATTCACATAACGAAATACATATCACATACATATCTGCACGTTTGGGGTTTTAGTTACTTAAAACAGACATATATGTGGTTCATCATAGCAAATAGTGGGGGACAAAGGAACTATGTAATACAGCATGTGTTATTTATATTAACATAATAAATTACACCTCACATACACATGTCTATTTTGGCGGTCTCGGTCACTTAGTTAAAGCTGCATAGTCTGATCAAAGCATCGACATTTCAAAACCAAAACAATTATCTAGATTTGATTCTACATATCTAACTTCGATACTGGTGCACTTATTAAACAATTATTACAGCATAGAATTAGAAGGGAATATTGAGTCAATCTAATAGAACCTGTTACTGCAGAAACCTATGCTGTCAGAATTTTGGCATGCTTCCCAAAATTAATGTTCTATGTTTGCACTTCTCAAAATATCTTATTTAAAAAAAGTTAACCATGTAAAATAAACTTTACTTCAAATTAAAAATAAGGCAGGTTATAAATATAATATGACTATCAACATAGTAGTAGTAATGCTATTTATCTCAGAAAATGAAAGAAACTCAAAACCATGGGACCATGCATCTTTAAACATTGGTGTGTTGCGTTATTGTGGGTGGGTTCGCGGCCATAAATCAAGGTTTCTGCTTACCTGACTGGTCACACACCGCGTGCAGCTACAAGCCTAGGCAAGGACGGACCGAGCTTCTGCTTCGGGGAGGATCGCTGACCGGCTACTGGGCCCTGCCGCGCCGAGTGGTGGCGCTAGTGGTGCTGGGTGGTGGTGGTGGTGCCGGTGGTGGGTAGTGGTCGCCCGTCGCACCACCAACCAGTTCGCGCCGGCCGCCAACGTCTCAGCAGCTGGGCCCTGGTTGTCCCTGGTTGTCCCCGGTTGTCCCCGGTCTTCCCTGGTTGTCCCCTGGTTGGTTGTCCCTGGTTACTGGTCAGAGCCGGGCCCTGTACAGAGAACAAACGCACTGGTATTAGCCGATAAGCCGAAGTAGCCGGGTTTTGTGGTGGTGGTGGGTTGAGGGTTGAGGGAGGGGAGAGGGAGGGGAGAGGGAGTGAGGAGGGGTTGGGGGAGGAGGGTGTCAGACATGGCCGGTGTGGGTGCCGCCGGGGTTATGGCGCTGACGGGAGGGGGATGGGAGGAGGGCTAGGGAGGGGGGTTGTCGGAGGGGAGAGGGGAGGGGGGGTTGTCGACTGGCCGTGGTGGTGGCGGGTTATGGCGCGGACTGGGAGGGGAGGAGGGGAGAGGGAGGGGAGGGGGGGGGTTGTCGGAGGGGAGAGGGAGGGGGGGTGTCGGACATGGCCGTGGGTGGTGGGCGGGGGTTATGGCGCGGATGGGGGGGGGGGGGGGGGGGAGGGAGGGGAGGGCATGCAGAGCGGCCTGCCAGACTTTGGCAGTTTTGCCAGGGAAGTTTCTTTGGGAATGGTCTTTTGAATATAATAAGGTGTGTGTGTGTGAAGGAGGAGGGGAGAGAGGTGAAGAATGGATAAGAGGGAGGAGGGAGAATGGGGGTTGAATGAAGGGGAGGGGGGGGGGGTTGGTTGGGGGGTGGGTGTGAAGGGGGTGGGATGGGGGTGTGAAGGTAGGAGGAGGGGTGTTGAGGGGGGAGGGTGATGGTTGGGAATGGGGGTTTGAATGAAGGGAATGACGGGGGTTGGTTGGGGGTGAAGGGGGGGGGGGCAGGGGGTGTGAAGGGAGGACGGAGGAGGAGTGTGTGTGGAAAGGGGTGCGGCGGGTGTGAAAGGACGAGGGAGGAGGGTGGGGCGTCTGGTGTTGGAGGGGGGGGGGGGTAAGACGCCGGGCCCCCACCCCCGGGGTTACCCTCGCGTCTTTAGTGACGCCTTTAGTGGCGTCGGGCCCCGTGTGGGTAACGGGTCGCGGAGCGGGCGGAGGTCGGCGCGTTACGGGTCAACATTCCCAATCTAATAACGGGGCCTGCCGCCCGCCCGGGTCGCCTCATTGGCCGGCCCGACCCCCGCACCTGGCCCCGGTCTACAGTTACCGCCTCACTGGGGCCCGTCTTGGGGGCCGGCTCCCCTTCCCCCCGGGGACCTGCCGGCACCCACCGCCCCCGGCGCCTCTACCGCCGCCCCACCCCCTCCCGGTCTCCCTCCGGCCGCTCGCCGGCCCTTCCCGCCTGTGAGGCCGGTCGGCCCAGCCCGCCCGCCCGCCGCGGTCATCCCTTTGTCCGGCAGGGGGCGGTTGAGGGAGATCCCGGGGCCGGATCCTTTGAGGCGTGCTAACTGGGATCAGGCACCCCTCGGCCCGGCTTACCACCCGTCATACACCCCTTCACCCAGGGGCCAACACCTTTTGGGGGCCAGCTTGCTAAAGGTTCACCGAGCTTTTTAATTAAAAATTTAAAAAAAGCAGTTACATCTGCAGCAATATGCCCACATACACATGGCTTACTCCTTGTGCGAATCCAACACATATATATTGACACACACCACTCTCACTGCCTCTCTGTATATATAGAAAATAAATCCTTCGCTGCGACTGACACTGTTCAACATCCAGTGGAGGCGAGGTTGGCCGAGATGGCGCCACCAGTACAGTACATTATTGTTATACAGAGTATAACAATAATCATAATAATAAGTAATATTCCCTTATGTAGCTTTATACTCGCATAATAGGTTACACATCATATATATATATATATATACATCTATATATATATGTATAAAGAACAACACATAAGAACAACCCATAGAGCACAGTGTATTAACTATTGTTAGAAAGTGTGCAGTGATTCCGTGCTAAGCAAAGTCTTGACGGAACTGCTCGTGGAATTGTTAGTTCCGTTGCCATGGTTCCCAGGGGTCAGCGTCACGTGAGGATCGCCTGCTCGCGTTTCCTCTCGTCGACAATTGCGCCGGACGAGAGCTGGATTGAGGCTGACCAAGCTGCACCGGTACCACGTGACTTTGAATACGCACCTTGGGGGGGGGGGGTAGGGGGGGGGGCGTCTCTGTGCGTTCATGTATGGGGGGGGGGTGTTGAAGGGGTGCAAGGTGAGAGGGAGTGTGGGAATAATGTAGGAAGTTATTTGGTGATAGAGGATGCTTTATGTAGTGTATACTATGAGGTAGTATTGTTTAAAAAGACAATTTTAATGTAATTTTATTCACAAATTAAAGTTGTTTTATTCCAGCACCGGGCACGTGGGGTGCTTTATGTAATGTATGAGGTAGTTAATAATATTGTAAATACAATTTTATTCACCAATTAATGGTGTTTTTTTTTAGGACCTGGCACTGGACTTCCAGCCAGAAGACATTGCAGTTATTGGCACAATTTATATGTCCTGATTTATACATTAGTAGATGGTACAGCAATAAGTGTGCGAGGTGTGGATATATTGTGTGCAATGCTGGAGTACACATCTTATAACCATGCAACATTAATGCTGTTTAGACAATTTATATGTCCTGATTTATACATTAGTAGATGGTACAGCAATAAGTGTGCGAGGTGTGGATATATTGTGTGCAATACTGGAGTACACATCTTATAACCATGCAACATTAATGCTGTTTAGACAATTTATATTTCCGAATGTAAAAACGAAAGCTTCTTTTATTTAACGACGCCTCTAGAGCGCATTGATTTTTATCATCGGCTATTGGACATCAAACATATGGTCATTGTGACATATTTCTTTAGAGGAAACCCAGTACCGCCACTTAGGCTACTCTTTCCTGTAAGCAGCAAGGGGTATTTTATATGCACTTTCCCACAGACAGGACAGCGCTGATGCACACACTGGGTGACGGTATAATAATAAATGTGGGATATGTAGATATATTGCGTATAAATGCTGGGGTATGCGTCTCACGGTCATGCAACATTACCACTATTTACACAATTTATATTTCCCAATGCATATAATATTAAAGCTGAATAGGCCGATGAAATATCAAATTTTCAAAACCAAACCAATTATCTAGTTTTTATTTTTCATATCTAACTTAGATACTGATGCACTCATTAACCATTTGTTTCTGCGTAGAAGGCAATACTGAGTCAATTTAACAGAACCTGTTTCTTCAGAAGTCTATGGTGTCAGAGGTTTGGCAAAGTTGCCAAAACAAATTTTCCATGTTTGCACTCAAAATATCTAAAAAGAAGTTTACCATTTAAAATAAAAGTAACTCTGAACTAATGTAAGGTAGATACTAGTGATCGATCTAATATATTAATCTCAGAAAAAAATACAAAAATTCAAAACCATCAGACTATGCAACTTTATGTGCATTACAGGATCATGATTCCATCGTGATATGACATGCAATGTTACTAGGATGTAAGACCACCAACAAGAGGTGTCTCTGGAAAGTAATGGTTGGGTGATTATCTATCTAAACCTGCGTGGTTGGACTTTGTTGTTGCTGTCAGTGGTTGTGTGCGTTGGTGATGAGAGCGGATGAATGAGGCAGGTGGACAGGGCATAACAGGACGAACTGAGGGGTTAAGTATCCACGGCTTTTGATGATAGCTGATATTTTATTTCCTGATACATAAAAGTATCGATTAACAGTGGATACGCAATACAGTACAACCTCGTTAAACCAAGCTCGGTTAAACCAAACGACCGGTTAATACTATCATTTATCATATAAAAAAAGTTGGTTAAACCGAAGTCGGTTAATCGAAAGTATCGGTTAATCCAAACAAAATTGTTGGGCCCCAGGCCACTTCCGGTATGGTTAAACCAAACTTTCATGTGGTTATAAGGTCATCTGAGACTTTTTTTATATGATAAATAGTAGTATTTTGCCGGTCGGCCGAAAAAAGTTTGATTTAACTAATTGTTTGGTTTAACCGAGCTTAGTTGAACGGGGTTATACTGTGTATGCATAAAAAAAACAATAATCAAAGTGCCCACACACATTGTATATTACATTCATAATGCACCCGCGTTTTTGCCAAAGCCAAGTCAAACTCGAAGACAAAGCTCGGTTAAACCAATGATTGGTTAATCCAAACAAATTTCTAAGGTCCCTTCAAGTTTGGCTTAACGGGGTTATACTGTATGTGTATATAGACATTTGAAATGCTTACATACACGTATACATACAGGGACATATCCAATTCTAGGTAAATATTTCAATAGCCGATTTTTTGCAACAATGTATTTTGCAAAAGTAGAAATTTTAATTTAATGTAACATTGGTTGCTTGGCAGGAAGATCACACCCCCCTTGGGGAAGCCATACGGCGATCTTACTACATGTGTGATGTTAAAGATGTGTAGTGGTCTGCACTGACCTCTCAGGCAAGTAACCACATAGACAGGTAGGCGTGGGGAGTGTCTTGATATCAGGGAGCCTAGGTGGTGTAATGGTTAGCACACTGGCCCGGAATGCAAAGAGATGTGGGTTCGAGTCCCGCTCTAGGCGCAGTATTTCCCATTTTCATCACCCCCACGACACTGGTTGCCGTGATCAGGATCCTGTACAAGCTTTGCGCTGTATGGTTGTTGAACCTACCCTGTGTATGTATGTGTTGGTGCATTGCCTGTTTGTATGTAATTGTAAGCATTACAAGACTTACAATTCCAGGGGGACGAGTGTAGTGGTCTGCACTGACCTCTCAGGCAAGTAACCACATAGACAGGTAGGCGTGGGGAGTGTCTTGATATCAGGGAGCCTAGGTGGTGTAATGGTTAGCACACTGGCCCGGAATGCAAAGAGATGTGGGTTCGAGTCCCGCTCTAGGCGCAGTATTTCCCATTTTCATCACCCCCACGACAGATGCATAGTCCGATGAAAACATCAAATTTTAAAAACCAAAACACTGACCTAGATTTGATTCTACATATCTAACGTACTGGTGCACTTATTAAACATTTGCCGCCATATAGAAGGGAATACTGAGGCAATTTAATAGAACCTGTTACTGCAGAAACCTATGGTGGTAGAGTTTTGGCAAGCTTGCCAAAATTAATTTGGCATGTTTGCACTTCAAATATCTCAAAAGTTAACCATTTAATGTAAAAGTTACTTCAAACTAAAGAAAGGTAGGTTATAATGACCAACCTAACATATTTATCTCAGAAAATGAGAGAAACTCAAAACCATCAGACTATGGAACTTTAAATAAAACTTAACTCACCTGGGGCCGTATGCAGGAAACGGTGTTACGCAAGTTTTAGGTTAGCCGCTAAACGCGTATAGCTAACACCGACCGTGCGAAATATGTCAAGTGGTATGCAGGAGCGCCTAAACGGCCAGTGTTAGCTAAACGTGAAATTATTTATAGATTTGGGAATTCCCTCTGGGTCTCTACCCATATATTAGGCTTAAATATATTAAATGCTATCATATTTAACAGAATTAGATACGCAATAAGTGAAATTTGATGAAATTAACCGTAAATTCGAAGCAATATTAACGCTGCGGCCGTAACGGCGGCGATATTAACGGTTATATTTTCGAATCGACGAGCGTAAAGTAAACAAATCGCTAATACATTGCCGCCAATGCGTAGACGTCGGCCAGTATGGATGTCGACGTCGACGCGGCGGTCGCGACGGCGGTGATTTGTTTACTTTACGTTTGTCGATTCGAAAATATAAGTATTAATATCTCTGCCATTACGGCGGCAGCGTTAATATTGCTTCGAATTTAGGGTTAATTTAATCATATTTCACTTATTGCGTATGTAATTCTGTTAAATATGACAGCATTGAATAGATTTGGGTAGGACCGTACGCTAACACCGACCGTAAACCTGCTATGAAACGGGTTTAGGGTAAACGCGCGGTCTTAGCGTAACACCGCTTCCTGCATACGGAATTTTGCTCGCTAAACTGGAAATCCCGCCGCTAACCGGGAAATCCTGCGCTAAACGCGTTTTGGAGCCATAACACCGACACCTGCATACGGCCCCAGGTTCCTGTATATATTTGATGGGAGTGGGGTAAGTGTGCTTCAAGATCTTGTGTATATTGATATGTTTGTTTCTTGTTTGTTTGTTGTTGTTTTACGTCCTAGCAACATCTGGTTGAGTCAAACCAATGACTTAAAAATTGATACTTTTCACTTCCTAGCCAGGCGCTCGGCATGATTAGGATAGGGCAAGGACTGGTTGGCTCAGTGTCAGGATAATGTGACTGAGTGGGATATCAGGTCATGGTGCTGGCGGCCTGGTCTGTCAGTGGGGCAGCACTATAATTTCACCATGAGTGCGCACTGTCACAAGTCGGTTCCCGTTCTGATATGACCTTAGATGTTGCTAGGTCGTAAAACAACAACAAACAAACAAACCATCAACCTTTTCTACAGACACTACCAAATGCCCAAATAACATTAACAGTTTGTCCTTTGTGTGACGCACCAACTACCAGACAACAGTTGTGCCCCTGTGTTGCTGTCCAACTGTCAAACTTCTCATCCCCACTGCCACTCCCGCCCCATGGTGGCTTGACCCTTATGTACTTAGTCCCACACTCAGTAGGTCACCGCTCCATTCTGGAACTCACTTCGTGTGAAGTTTTCCCACCCACCTCCCTTCTCTCACATCTGAAATTTTAAGATCATTATCTTACTTTTATATATGTCAACGTAACTACTCAACAAACAGGAATAATGTACCAAAATGTAATCTCCAAAAATAAACCATGTAACTTTAATTTTGGGTCTGTGTCCAAAATTCTGAAACCCGAAAAGCTCTCCACGCCAAAGTATTTTTCATGCGGCACATACATAAACAGCGGCACTATTTATAATATTTTAGTCATGATTTATTCCACTTATTTCGAATATCTATATGTTTCAAGAAAGGAATATTAATTGACTATGGTTCATTTAAAGCTGCTTAAGTTTTACCAAATGTTTTCATTGGAAATAAACTGGCCTAGATTATTTATAGTCTATAACTATTTCATTATTTCATTGATTAGTATATTACTCTATAAATAAACTATAACACTAATTGTAGTTTTTATTTATCCACTTAGTGTGAGTATTCAGCAGCTTTACTGAATTATTAATGCTTAATTAATACCTTTATTTTGAATTCGGGAAAATAAGTGATCCTGACGATTTCAGATAGACTGTGCACCTGTATATATATATACATGTATAACCTATGTATACGCTGTATGTACTTTATTTATAGGATATGTATAAGTGATATATAAGCATTATGCGAGTATAATTCCGTGGAAGGGCTTCTCTTTATGTTTATTATATATTTTTTTGTTTCTTGAAGATTTATATTGCCTATCATAGACTAAGTCTGAATAGACTTGTTTTCACCATTAGACAGTTTGTCGATAGAAAGCCTGAGTCTAGACTTTTACTGACCCAAGGGATTTTTGACCTCCCACACCACATAGACATGGTATGCGAGCAACTGGCCTTTGATGTCGCTGTAAGTCATACACAGCGGTGGAAATCCAAATTGGCAGAGGTGGGGGCACGGTGAATCAAACCACCGACCTTCAGATTAGGAGTCCGACCTAGAAAAAAGTCAGACACTCTAACCACTCCGCCAGAGAGAACACCACATCCCCAATCCTGTGGGATGTGGCGTTCTGATATTATATTATTAGCCAATGGGCTCTCTGCACGTATTTGCTCCTTACTCGTACGGGTACTGGTGGCTCCACCACCGCCCGACCATAATTCCGGCGCTACCATTGTCACTTGTGCCCAGAACTTTTTTCTACTCCAGGATATTAAAGACAGTTGACATATAGGTTCAGTGGAATGTAATCTGCATCAAGATCATGATAAGAAGAACAAAACCCATGCATCAACTGGCAGAGTTGGTCATGTGGTATTTAGTGAGGAAGGCCACCACAGTGGCGCCACCAGTTGGTTTGATATATATATATATATATATATATATATACACACAAGACTAGCTGGAGAATGAAAATGATAATAGGTAGAACCCTGCGTTATTTATACTCGTATAATCAATTATATCACATATATGTATGTGTGTGCGAAATCGAAGGAATTAATGGGGATGTGGGTGGGGGTTGGCGGTGGGGGAGGGAGGGTGGGTGGGTGGGGACTAGTACTGGTACTAGTTGCTGAGTGCTCGCTGTCACAAGTCAGTGCACATCCTGGTATGGCCTAGTGTCTTACTGGGGCATAAAACTACACCAACCACCCAGCCTCCCCCGGCCCTCTCAGAGGACTGTGGTTGGGCTCCTTAGGCTGCGTTTTTCCTTCCTCCCCCCTCCCCCTACCCCCCCAATTCCTCTGATCACTACCCATCGGAAGCCATCTCCTGACCACATGGGACTGCTTTCAGCAGTGCCCATTCAGTGCTGCAGATTTGCAGCCTTCAGCACACCAATGCGACTGAAAACTCCCCCAAAACAACATAGTTGTAGGAAACTGGTGGGATGAGTGAGAATCCTGCCGAGTGAATGTTGAGGTGATGCTGCGTGCATCTGGCTGGTGCATGGGGTGTGAAGGTGAAGAGGACCTTTCTGGGCAGCCATGGTTGCTGGTATAGTGTCGGGGTTGGGTCTTGGGGTGGGTGGGGGTGATGGTGGTGGGGGTGACGGGGTGGGGGTGACAAGGTGGGAGTGAGGGGTGAAAAGGTAGCGTCCTGGCCTGGTGGTGTCAATGGGCGATAGGGGGAGCGGGGTGTGTGTATGTGGGGGTAGTGTGGCTGGGATGTGTCTGTGTGAGGTTAATGTGGTGTGTGGATGTGGGCGTGGGTGTGGGTGTGGGTGTGGGTCTGGGTCTGGGTGTGGATGTGGATGTGGGTGTGGACGTGGGTGTGGATAGTGTGGTTGGAGTGTCTGTGGGTGTGGTAAGTGGGTGTGTGAGTGTAGATATGGGTGTAGGTGTGTGAGTGTAGATATGGGTGTGTGGGTGTGAGTTTTATCTGATTGGGGTGTGGGTGTAGTATATGGGTGTGTAAGTTTGGTATATGGGTGTGTGAATATGGGTGTGGGTATGTAAGTATTGTATGTGTGGGTGTGGTGTGGGTGTCTGGGTGTGAGGATCATGTGATTGGGGATTGCGTGGTGGGATATGGGTGTGTGAGTTTGGGTGTGGTTTGTGGGTTGGTGAATGTGGGTGTGGGTGTGGTGTGGGTGTGTAGGTGTGAGGGTTATTAGGGTGTGGGTGTGGAGCAGGGATGCGGGTAGAGTGATTGGAGTGTGTGTGGTATGGGGGTTGGTGAATGTGGGTGTGTGGGTGTGGTGTGGGTAATGTGATTAGGGTATGGGTGTGGAGCAGGAGGGTGGGTAGTATGATTGAAGTGTGTGCATGTGGTATGTGCGTGGGTGAATGTGGGTGTGGGTGTATGGGTGTGGTGTGGGGGTGTAGGGGTGAGGGTAATGTGATTAGGGTGTGGGTGTGGAGCAGGTGTGCGGGTACTGTGATTGGAGTGTGTGTGTGGTATGTGAGTGGGTGAATGTGGGTGTGCGTGTGTGGGTGTGGGGTGGGTGTGTAGGTGTGAGGGTAATGTGATTGGGGTGTGTGGGCATGGTATATAGGTGTGTGAGTGTGGGTGTTGGTGTGTAAGTATTGCATGTGTGGGTGTGGTGTGGGTGTGTGGGTGTGACTGTGAGGGTAATGTGATTGGGGTGTTCGGGGGGGGGGGGAGGAGAGCCCTATTTGCTGGTAGGCTGCGTACAGACTGGGGTGTGTTGCCCTATTTGCTGGTAGTGGTAGGCTGCGTACAGACTGGGGTGTGTTGCCCTATTTGCTGGTAGTGATAGGCTGCGTACACACTGGGGTGTGTTGCCCTATTTGCTGGTAGGCTGCGTACAGACTGGGCTGTGTTGCCCTATTTGCTGGTAGGTTGTGTCCAGACTGGGGTGTGTTGCCCTATTTGCTGGTAGGCTGCGTACAGACTGGGGTGTGTTGCCCTATTTGCTGGTAGGCTGTGTCCTGACTGGGGTGTGTTGCCCTATTTGCTGGTAGGCTGCATACAGTCTGGGGTGTGTTGCCCTATTTGCTGGTAGGTTGTGTACAGACTGGGGTGTGTTGCCCTATTTGCTGGTAGGCTGCCTACATACTGGGGTGTGTTGCCCTATTTGCTGGTAGGCTGCGTACAGACTGGGGTGTGTTCCACTGACCTGTAGTACAAGGTGGTTGGTTGTTGGAGTTGTACGACCTGGAAACATCTGTAGTACAAGTAGACAGGGTTGCTAGGTTACCGTAGGGCGGGGCGGAGTGCGGAGATAACGCGTGTGTAATGTGACTGAAACAGTGCAAGAACACTGAGGGAGGGCGCGGGGAGGGTGGGGGCGGGGCGAGAGGAGGGTGGGGAGGAAGTTGGAAGAGGAGGTGGAGGAGGGTGGTGGCCATTACCCAGACCGGAAGTTGATAGGTGCGCATAGGATGGCGTTCGCCCGTTTGACCTATCACCGGACGACGCACACTAATAGCATCAGACCGGAAGTAATAGCCATTTCCGGTACGGCTGTCATAAACATCCCGGCAGAAGGGGAGGGTGAGGGTGGGTGGTGGATGTGGGTGTGGCTGGGTGGGGGCGCCATAGACCAGTCGCGCTTAAAATGCCTGTCACGCCGCTCGGGTCGGGGACCGCCGCTGACATATTGAAACCGCGCCCATATTTCGCATTGTGACGCGTTGGGGGAGAAGGGGGGAGGGTGGAGGGGAGGGTGGGCGGGAGGGTGGGAGGGGAAGCCTTTATGTAATCTAATATAGATTAAACCAAGAAGCGGTGGGTGCCAGCAAGGTCACCTCCTGATGACCTTTGTTATGGCGGCTGTGGGGTGTGCAAAGGGTGATAAGCAAGCGAGTTATAGATCCTCCCCACCCCCCTCCCCCCTTCCCCCGCTCCCCCCCTCCCAAACCGACCCACTTCCGGTGCTCGCTCGCCCCGCGCCATGACAGTTTACTATGTGTTCGCTCGCCTGGGTTGCCAATGCATGAACCCCCTCCCCCCCATCTGCACCCCCCCCCCTCCCCAACGTTACCCATGTGCTCGTGCTCTGCTCCTCTGACCACATGCTGTGATGTATGCATGACGGGTTTATCCTCGATATGGCGATAACTGCCGGAAGCATCCCCCCCCCTCCCTCACACCCACCCCCACCCCCCACCCCCACCCTACCCCACCCAGAGTGATTAGGGGATATTACTGATTCAGCGCGCGCAGATTGTGGCAGCGTAAAACACCTGGTGTTAATAATAACAATAATGTAGACATAATAGAGCGCCCTTACATAGCAGGATCCATGGACAGCTCCCGCCACCACCGTTCCGCCCTCTGCCGGCAGTGGCAAGAACTAATGATGGGAGTAGCAGCTCACTGTGCAGCATCGTCCATGGAAAAGGTCCTATAGATGATTTCCACCACCGTTCCGCCCTCTGGCGGCAGAAGCAAGAACCAATATTGTGGGTAGTGGCAGTCCACGGCAAAGCCTGCTCTGTGGAAAAGGTCATACAGGAGATTTCCACCACCGACCTGCCCTCTGACGGCAGCAGCAAGAACTAATGTTGTGGGTAGCAGTTCACTGGGTGGATCCGTTGTGAAAAAGATCATATAGAAGATTTCCACCACGTACCCGCGCTCTGATTGTAGCAGCTATAGCTAATATAGTGGATAGCAGCAGCTCATTACACAGCGCCATCTGTGGAAAATGCTCTATTGGACATTGTCACAACCAACCGGTTCTCTGGTGGCAATGACAAGAATTAATGTTGTGGGTTATCAGCGGCTTATAGTTTTATACACGATTTCCATGACTAGTATGACACCTAGTGATAGGCAACGACACTCGTGGTGTGGGTCAACAGTGTGTCACTGTGCTGCTTTACACTGACGATCAAGCTTTTCAATCAATCAATCAATCAATCAATAGGATACAGCTATAATTATCAAAAATGATTATAAATGGTAAGTATGTTTTCTCTATAAATCCACATTTGTGCCGAAAAGCCTGTGTCTGTTGCTCAATATGAAGCCAGTGTTAACAGAGCCTCAATTGCCTCTCCACAGATGCTGTGACCCACAAGTCCAGTCTGGGTTATGCTCTGCACATGCGTTGCAGAAATCGTGTATTGCGCATGCTCCGTGGGAGAAAGGTGTATTCTATTAACAGAAGAACAAACATGCATTGTATTTCATTTCAAAGAGTTCACTGAATTAGTTTTAACTATAACACAAATAAGCCAAAAAAAACTAACATAGTTAGATTAAAACATTAATTGCATGGGTACAAGGTATTACAAATGTTAACTATGCACAAAAATACAATTGAAAACCAAAATAAAAGAGAAAAGGAAATCAATCCATATGGATTATGACCACTACTGCACAGCGGCAAAAAGAAGCGCAGGCACTTAACCGCTATGAGCAGAATAAACAAACAATCACTAAAAATATATATTTTAAGGCCACACCAAACACCAAATTATGCTTTTAATCAAATGTCCACCAAAGTATAAGATTTAATCTGCATCCAATTCTACTAACAGAGTGACATATTCATCCAGTGTATTCATCCAGACATATTCATCCAGTCAATTATATTTAGTAACTTCACTATTATTTTCTTTTCTTTGTAGCAAGATTTAATTTATTTTAGACTAAGTTTTATATGTGAATGAATGTAGCAAATTATTATAGTTGGAAGATCAGTGCCCCATCACTGAAAAAAATACCTCTATTCGCTGAATAAAAATTACCATTTACCAAAAATAAGGCTGTTGTACAATCTTTTAATTTGTCTTTGTAATGAATTTCTTTACCCTGCTCATAACAAATAGGTGTCTTAACACTTGTTTTCACTGCTGGGCAGCACTAGTCCAATTTGATTTAAATCTTTTGAATTAAGTTTTTTTTAGTAATAATTTAGGGTTTCTTGCTTCTTGTGTATGGCTTGTAATTGTTTGTAAATTGCAAGCAGTCCAAAATCCCGCTTTTACTATACTTTGTGTTAGTCTATTTAAACATCACCCAATAAATCTATTGTATGACGTATTCTCAAATCATGTGGTGTACACATGCGGTAATAATGTACACTAACACACAGTGAAAGTGGAAAATGGTTGGGCACCGCCTTTTGGTTCCTGATGGAAACTGTTGCTCAAGAGCAGGGTGGGAAGGGGGGGGGGGGGGGGAGGACGGTGAGGGAGGGGGGATTTGACGGGCTCAGGTGCAGCGGAGCCGGCAGGAGAATGACACACGACGGGCCGCAGCACCGTCCTTCACAGCTGGGTGACATAGAGCGCTGGCGCAGCTCTGATCAGCGTTAACATGCCGCATGTCTATGATTATGAAGGCAGCATCAGCTTTAGTACTACAGCTTCTTTTGTTGTCACTCGCTGGGGCAATGTTCAGATGAGCTGTTTATTCGGTGTCGAGTAGATGCTTAGTTAATCACAGGAATGTGCTGTGCGTCGGGCAGGCTATATTGTAGGGCCTACTCGCAGTAGTTACATCAGCAAATTGGACGTCCAGACCGACACCGCAACCGTCACCATTAACGCCGCTCCTTCAGCCATATCTGCCAGGCCATGTCTACTTCCGCAATCCTTCACAGTCCAGCATGCACCATCGTATATTTTATATTCACCAATCACAAACTTACTAACCCTCTTTTCACCTCCCCCCCCCCCCATCAGTCGTATGCTGTTTTATTAATCAGATGTCTAAGTCATGTCGTATATAGATAGTGGTTCATATTATGTCATCATCATCATCATCATGCTGTCGGTCGCGATGCGACAAAGACTGCTTTTATTACTTGACTGCCGCTCTCCACTTAGCTCTCTGCTGTGAGAGTGATGTCCATGAGTCGGTCTTAATGTCTCTCAGCTTCAGGTTTCTCTTGATGGTATCCTTGAACCGGCGCCCTCTCTTTCTCTAACTAGAAGACAGTTGAGAGTAGAGGATCTCCTTTGGTAGCCTGTCTGATGACATCCTCATGAGATGTCCAGTCCACCGGAGATTCTTTTTGATCAGAATCATATTATGTAAATTGTCAATATCAACTATTGACGGAGAACGAATGCAATAGCTGACAAAATATGGGCAGAGCAAATACATGATTTTGTTTAAACCAAGCAGTTCAGTAGTGGCTTCCAATGGCCAAGTCTGCATTACAGCCAATGCTGTCCTGACATAGCCGGTGTCCTGTCATCGGACGGGCATCCCAATGAAACAAAAACAGTTTGGACATTGAATAAAATGTATGCGCACGGCAAGTTTTCACCGATCACAATGATCTATGAAGACAGACAGAGATCTAAGATCTATGAAGACAGACAGAGATCAAATTTGCGTAAATTTGATGCTTTCATCGGACTATGCTCCGAATTATTATGCCATGAATTATTATAATTCATTTGAGATTAATTCTTTGCATAGCAAATTAGAATATATATCACATCCTAACACAGATACAGGCCCATCTAAACAGAACAATCACACACCAGACAGGATGTTCACATGTAAACACATACGGTTATATCATGCATGAGGCGGGTAAGCGTGAATACACATCAATATCGGATTGCTATGAACAGGCACACATCATCGGCGCCATCGTCACACAGCTTTCACATTCATATATACATTTGTGCATGTATTGTAGCATCTGTCTAGCCGGGGGAACAGCCAGCGCACCATGTGGTGGGTTTGATCATTTTGATTACACAGTACAGGCTGAGTGAGCTGTCTTGGTATTATGGGGTCTTTGTACAAACATAGACACTAATAAAGTCTGTACTAGACTACTAAATGACTGAAACATACAATCCTCCAAGCATTGTTTATCCCATCATTACTAACAACCTACTTACTCAAACTACTTCATGTAGTCAAAAAACACACCTGAGGTATTAACCTTTAAGCATAACCCTATAAGCTAACCACACTCTATCTAACAGAATAAACAAACCATTCTACTAACACTCACTCCATCTCAAAATGTTAACTCCAACAACATGATAGTTTTGCAATTCACAACATAGTAGGCATACAAACCTATGAAGGAAAACTATGCACCTAACCACTCCGTAATGTAAAGGTCTAATCAATACACATGTATGTATCAAGTGTGTAGGAATACAACATATAACTGCTATTTTTGTATGTGAATTGTCAAACTATACCATATGTAAGTCTTTGAATGTTTGATATTGTTATTTCAGCTGATTTGGGCTAGCTGCATATATTGTAAATAACTGTATTGTCACATGGCTGGAAGACCAGTGCCACGGCGCTGACAAAAGACTTTATTCAATGAATAAACTATATTTACAACAACAACAAAAAAGAAGAAGAATGGCCAAATGAGTTACAGCGTCCGTCTCCCGTGTTCGGTAGATCGTGGGGTCGTGGGTTCGAACCCTGGTCGAGTCAAACCCAATGACTTAAAAATTGGTACTTGTTGCTTCCTAGCCAGGCACTCGGCATTATTAGGATAGGGCAAGGAGCAGTGGAATGAGGAAGACCGATCATCCACGATTGAAATTTCCCCTGCTTAAACAATTAATGTACCAACAAAAATAAAACTAAAAATGCACACTAGAACACACACAGACACCATTCACTAGGCCAGTTCAGGTACACACTTAATTAAACATATCTACTCATCTGACGATTTGTCAAGAGCCACCATGTTTCCAGTGCGCCTACACTGACATTGATCGCGCTCAGATTTCATGGATGTATAAAACATTAAAGCGACATATATAGTCCGATGAAAGCATCAAATTTACGCAACTAACACATTGACCTAAATTTGATCTTACATATCCAATTTAGATACCGGGGCCCTTATTCAGCATCTGCTGCTACACATAAGGGACTAAATACTACTCGATTTAATAGAACTTTTTACTGCTGCAAGCATAATGGTGCACAGCATTTTGACATGCATGCGAAAATTAATGTGTGCACATTGTCACTAAAAATATCCCCAACGGTAACTTTTTAAGGTAAACATTATTTCAAACTGGACCGGACGGGATGGCTGAATGAGTTAGAGCATCCGGCTCTCTTGTTGGTAGACCATGGAGTCGTGGGGTCGAACCCTGGTCGAGTTAAACCAATGACTTAAAATTGTAGACTTGTTGCTTCCTAGCCAGGCGCTCGGCATTATTAGGATAGGGCAAGGAGCAGTGGAATGAGGAAGACCAATTGTCCGCGATTGAAGTTTCCCCTGCTTAAACAACTAATGTACCAAAAAAAAAAGGAAAGTAGATTAGAATGTTAAATTTTAGATATTTATTTTTTAAATATGGCATAGCCATCGGACTATGTAACCTTAAAAATAATTTGATCAGTGTGTCACCACCACCCACCTACACTCACACACCCACACCCACATACCCACATACCTACCCCGACACACAATCACACCCACACCCATACGCACACCCACACCCACACACCTACCCACCACACACGCGCGCACACACCTCCGAACCAACCTAATGTTTTTATTTAACAAATCTGGCACAGACTCAAAACCATCGGACTATGCAGCTTTAAAATTAAATCGACCAATGCATCCCCGCCACCCCCACTCCCACCCCACCCCCACCCACCCACACCCACCCACACACACACACACACCTCCAAGCCGCCTGTCCCCGGCGTATCGATGGCAATATTAGAGAGACAGCGGCGCTGATTTTAGGTCAACCCCGGCCGCCCAAACACCAGATCGAGGCCCTATCGAATTGGGAACACGTCAACAATGTGGCTAAAACAAAAGCACTGTTCTCCACCGGATTCTGCGACGGTGGTTTTTTTTACTAAGTGCGGCTTGGAAACAAGTGGCGGTCCTGCTTCTAGTGTTTTTTTTGTTTTCTGGCGCGCGCTGGCGTGTGTGTGTGCGCGTGCGTGCGCGTGTGTGTAGAGAGGGGGCTGTGTCTACGTACTTTCCACTCAGCTCTGTCTCCTCTGGCATTGGCCGCCATTGTCTCACTACGCGCGGGCTCCACTACCCCCTCCCTCCCCTCTCCCCCGTCCTCCCGCTACCTCCCGCTCACCCATTCCCTCCCCATCCTCTCCCTCTCCCTTCCTCCCCTTCCTCCCCTACATCCCGATCTCCCCTTCCCTCCCCTCCCCCCCCATTTCTCCCTCACCTCCCCTCCCTCTGCCTTCCTCCCCTTCCCCTCCTCTTCCCTTCCCCCTCCCCCTTCCCTACATCTCCCCCCTCCTCTCCCGTCCCCCTCCCTCCCCTACCTCCCCCTTCCCTCCTCCCTACCTCCTTCTCCCACTCCTCCCCGTCCCTCTCCCCTTCTCCCCCTCCTCTCCCTTCACACCCTCCTCTCCCTCCCCCATTTGCCTCCTCCCCCTCCTTCCTCCTCCTTCCCTTTCCCTCTCTCCTCCCCATCCCCGTCCCCTCGCTCCCCCCTCCCTGCAGGCCGTCAAGCTTTGTGTTTGGGGGGTGGGTTGACATATAACTAAGGCTGTGGCATTTTGTGACTTTGACATCCATAAGGCGGGTGCAATACACCGATTGTGTGTCCCATATTGGCATGTGCCATATATTAAGTGTTGGGTTTGTACAAGGGGGTGTAGCCAGTCACATGTCGACATCTCTCAGGAATCTGAGGTATTATAAGGGTTGTGGTTGTACTATGGGGTGTAGATAGTCCCACTTTAATATCGATAGGAGATTTGACATATTATACAGAGTGTGGTCGTACAATGGGGTATAGATAGTTCCACTTTAATATCGGTAGGAGATTTGACATATTATACAGATTGTGGTCGTACAATGGGGTATAGATAGTCCCACTTTAATATCGGTAGGAGATTTGACATATTATACAGATTGTGGTCGTACAATGGGGTATAGATAGTCCCACTTTAATATCGGTAGGAGATTTGACATATTATACAGATTGTGGTCGTACAATGGGGTATAGATAGTCCACTTTAATATCGGTAGGAGATTTGACATATTATACAGATTGTGGTCGTACAATGGGGTATAGATAGTCCCACTTTAATATCGGTAGGAGATTTGACATATTATACAGATTGTGGTCGTACAATGGGGTATAGATAGTCCCACTTTAATATCGGTAGGAGATTTGACATATTATACAGATTATGGTCATACAATGTGGTATAGATAGTTCCACATTGACATCTGTTATGTATGTACAATGGGGGTAGTTAGTCCCATATTGACATATATGCAGGATTTAATATATTGTAAAGTCGGTGAGTGTACAATGGGGGTAGTTAGTCCCATATTAACATATATACATGATTTGATATATTATAAAATTGGTGTGTTTACAATGGGGTGTAGCTAGTCCCATGTTAACATATATAGATATACAGGATTTGATATATTGTAAAGTTGGTGTGTGTACAATGGGGTGTAGCTAGTCCCATATTAACATATATATATATATATATATATATATATATATAGTGCACCTGTATATATATATATATATATATATATATATATATATATATACAGGATTTGATATATTATAAGGATTATCTTTGTCCAGTGGGATGTAACTAGTTGCCTGTTGGCATTTATAGTGGATTTTACCTATTATAATGGTTGTGTTTTTACAAAGGGGTGTGGGATTTGACATATTATACTGGTGGTTGTCTTTATACAACGTGGTGTAGCTAGTCCTAGATAGCTAGTCCCATATTGACATTCATAGATTATATGACAAATTGTAAATTTGCAAGGGTTATATGTATAATAGAGGATAGTCAGTCCTATATAGCTAGTCACATATTGACATTCACGCATGATTGGACATAGGAGACTGTCTCAAAAGGTGCTAAGCAATATGGGACAAAACATTGTCCATTGTAACGATCAACATACTATTTGCTTATGCATTTGCTCAGGATAAACTGATTTGTTTTTTACATGGTGTTTCATAATCCCAATAGAATACATATTGATTTGAAGTTTGTTTGTTTGTTTGTTGTTGTTTTACGTCCTAGCAAGATCTAAGGTCATATCAGGACAGCTCATTTTGAAGCAAATGTCCTTGTGTTTTCAGTGTAACCGTTTCTGTGCTGTTTTGTGTCAATCGTTGCAATGGACAAACAAAAAAAGAGTTATCACCTTTTGAGACAGGCTCATATTGTAAAATTGTAATGCCTATGTGCATAATAATTAGTAGAAGGTGGTTAGTCCTAGGTAGCTAGTCCTACATTGCCATTCACAGATTATTTGACATATTGTAAATGTGCAAGGGTTATGTGTATAATAGAGGGTAGCGACACCTACCACGCGCGAGCTATGCTCACCAGGTGTCTCCACCTGGCGGGCAGCACCGACATACATAGACCGGCCGGCCTCAAATCACTGATCCGGGGATGGGGCGGGGTGAGGTCGGGGTCGGGGCGGACGGGGGGGGGGGGCGGTGCTGCGGGTGTGTGTGTGGGGGGGGGGGCGGATTAAGGGTAGAGGGGTGGTTAAGGCAGTGTTGACGACTATGGGATGGTGATGAGGGGGTGGTGGTGGTGGGCTTGGTAGTGAGGGTGGGGGTGCGGAGATTGGCGGTGGGGTTAAGGGTATATGTGTTGCATGGGTGGGTAGGTGGTGGTTGTTGGGATGTAAGTGGTTGGATGGGGTGTGGTAGTGGTTGGATGGGGTGTGGTAGCATGGAGGTAGGGGTGTGTTGTGATGGGGGTGAGTGTGTGTTGGGAGTGGGGTTAGGGGTGTGTTTGGGGGGTGAGGTAGTTGATGTTGGTTGTGGTGTATGTGCGGGTTGTATATAGTGTGGCAGTGGGGGTAGGGGTAGGTGTTTGGCATGGAGGGGGGTGTTAGAAGTGGAAGCAACTGTGTGTATAACTGTATAACAGTTAGGTGTGAATTACCGGTGTGACTAGGGAGTTGGGTTGGTTGGGTGGCAGTTGGTGGCGCAAATAAGGGTGTGTATGGATGGCAGTGCGAGTAGAGGTGTATATGTTGGTTGGGTGTGGGTTGGTAGTGGAGGTAGGGTGTATACCTTTGTTGGGTGGCAGTTGGCGGTGGGCGTAGCAGTATATATGTTGGTTTGGTGTGGGTTGGTAGTGGAGGTAGGGTGTATAAGTTTGTTGGGTGGCAGTTGGCAGTGCGAGTAGCGGTGTAGATGTTGGTTTAGTGTGGGTTGGCAGTGGAGGTAGGGGTGTATAAGTTTGTTGGGTGGCAGTTGGCGGTGGGAGTAGTGGTATATATGTTGGTTGGGTGTGGGTTGGTAGTGGAGGTAGGGTGTATAAGTTTGTTGGGTGGCAGTTGGCGTTGGGAGTAGCGGTATATATGTTGGTTGGGTGTGGATTGATAGTGGAGGTAGGGGTGTATAAGTTTGTTGGGTGGCAGTTGACGGTGGAGGTAACTGTATATATGTTGGTTGGATGTGGGTTGATAGTTGAGGTAGGGCTGTATAAGTCTGTTGGGTGGCAGTTGAAGGTGGAGGTAACTGTATATATATGTTGGTTGGGTGTGGGTTTGTAGTGGAGGATGGGGTGTATAAGTTTGTTGGGTAGCAGTTGCTGGTGGGAGTAACTGTATATATGTTGGTTGGGTGTGGGTTGATAGTGGAGGTAGGAGTGTATAAGTGTGTTGGGTGGCAGTGGGAGTAACTGTATATATGTTGGTTGGGTGTGGGTTGGTAGTGGAGGTAAGGGTGTATAAGTCTGTTGGGTGGCAGTTGACGGTGGGAGTAACTGTATATATGTTGGTTGGGTGTGGGTTGGTAGTGGAGGTAGGGGTGTATAAGTTTGTTGGGTGGCAGTTGGTGGTGGGAGTAACTGTATATTATGTTGGTTGGGTGTGGGTTGGTAGTGGAGGTATGGTGTATAAGTTTGTTGGGTGGCAGTTGGTGGTGGGAGTAGCGGTACATATATGTTATTGGGTATTAGTTGGCGGCGGGGAGGACGGGGCAGGGTGGGCGGGAGGAGGGGGAGTGGGTGCGCGCATGCATGCACGCGCGACTGCGTGTGCGTGAGATCTGGGTGATGTATGTCCGCCTGACATGCCACGACACGGCGCGACACGCGCGGTCCCCAATTGACATGTTCGGGGACGGCCCTGGGGCCGGCGATCCTTCTGGGACTGACGGGCCGGGCGGCGGGCAAACACCGGCCGCAGGCAATAAGCAGGGATCGGCGCGGCATTGATAGGCATGATAGATGGGCACACAGGTAAGGGGTTCAGTGGGTACCATCCGGCGGTAACCCGGCAACGGGACGCTGACACGCATGCACGCTCCACTGCGCACCGTGTGTGTGTGTGTGTGGAGGGTGTGTGTGTGTGGAGGGGCTGGGAGGTGGATGGAGGTGGGGCTGACAGAGCGAAACACAAACTGATAACTCCTTCCTCCCACCCCCCTCCCCTTCCCCCCTCCACTCCCCCTTCCCTCCCCCTTCTCTCTCACTCCCCTCCCATTCCCTCCTATTCCCCCGCCCCTTCCCTCCACCCCCCCTTCGATCCCACACCTCCCCCGACTCTCCCCCTCCCCCCTCCCTTCTCAACATATCTCCACCCCCTCCCATCCACTTCCTCTCCCGACCCCCCCCCCACCCCCCCAACGTTTCCCCACTGCTCTCCCCACTGCCACCCCCTCTCTCTCCTCTTACTCTTGCCCTCCCCTGCCCTTTCTACTCTTTTCCTGCCCTCCCCTTCCACCCTCTCTCCCCTCTTTCCTGCCTCCCTTGCCCCTGTCTCTCCTCTTGTCCTTGGCCTCCCTTCGCCCCATCTTCGCCCCCTCCCCCAACTGGCCTCCAACCCACTCACGCCGGCACTACCTCCCTACCTTCCCCATACCTACTACCTCCCTCCTCCCCCTCTTCGCCCCTTCTTTTCCCCTCATTCTCCTCCTGCCCCGCTCCCCTATCCTGCCCTCACTCAAGCCCTATCCCTTCTCTCCCACCCCTTTCCCTACCCCTCTTCCCGCACCTCCCCTCTCCACCCTATCCCGCCCTCCCCTCGCCCCCTTCCCCCTGCCCCCTTCCCCTCCACCGTTCCTCTCCCAGCCCCGCCCCCCCCCCCTTCCCCTTTCCCTCAACCCCTCCCCACCGCCCCTCCCAGACTGTTGTCACAGCTCAACTCCCACCGATGGGAATGGTTTAATTTAAAGAACAGATGACATGCCAATTTATAAAAAAAAAAGTCGTCTGCCTTTTGCGCGATCTTTTCCCGCCAAAAGCGAGAAACAGAAAAACATCCCAGCCATATCGGCGTGCGAACGAATATGTGTGTGTGTGTGTTGGAGTGAGGGAGGGCGGGAAAGAGTAGCGACAAAAAGATGTGGAAATTGGCAAAATAACCATTTTAATAAAACGGCATTGACCCGATCCGGCTCTCAGTAATCAGACTCAAAAGAGGCGGGCGATAATAAAAGAAAGGAACTGAGCCGCACTCTTTTATTACGCGGCTTTATTTCCGCGCGTTAAACGGTGGCGCTTTTTTTTGGCGCAGTCTTTTTGGGTTGGTTTTGGTTTTGTTTAGTTTTTTTTATAATTCCTCGCCCTGCTCAAATCACACAAACCACCACCACGCCTCTGGCGTTCCTCCGTGCACGAGAAATGTAGTTTAAAGCCCTGGTCACATACACGTTAGTGAACGTAGTTGAACGTAGTTGAACGTAGGATAGATTAACGTGGGTGAAACGTGCTATCACTATGTTATACCCCTGTCACACTACGACGTAACGAGCCAACGTAAGCCTGACGTGGTGATTTTTCATCATTATGTTGATGTACGTTGGATTACGTTATGATGACGTCAGAATGACGTTAGACTGATGTCGAGCTACGTACGTTCTGTACACGTTCAGTGAACGTCAATGAAATGCTGGTCACTACATTGCACTAGATTGCATTACGTTGCATTACATTGACCCACATTAAAGGTGGCGGGAACGTGCAGTGCGCGTCATGAAAACATCGGGAAAATGGACGCCTAACGGACATCCAACGTACGTTTACCGTTTTGCCACCATTTCATGATGTAAGTAACATAAGGTAACGTAAAGCAACATAGTTCTGTCGATGGAATAACATACATAACGTTCCCTGAGCTTAATTACGTTGTCCTCTCTCGTTGAATGACGCTATCACTACGCTTTACTGCCGTTACTCTCTCGTCCTCTACGCTGCATCCACGTTCAACTTGTGCCCAAATTTGCATACTACGCCGAGAAGTTCGACGTTTTTCCCGTTCTCCGTACATTGACGTCGTTACGTCGTAGTGTGACAGGGCCATTAAACTACATTAAGGTACCGCAGGTTTTGGTTGATCACCCACATAATAGGTTGATTATGATTTCTGAGATTATACTATGCTTTTATTATAGATCGATACATATGCTTTGTTTGTATATGTAAGGGGGATGTCACACGATGATGTATGGCCATAGCGTATGCCGACATATGCGATTTTCGACTAACACGTCGGAAGACGGTGTCATATGATACATATACGTTTGCCATACATCGAGTATGCCCGGGATAAGGCGTCCTAGGTCGTCATAGGTCGGCGTAGGTCGAGCCGCTAAAAATATTTTGTGCATGTTCAAAATTTTCAACGTATGTCGCTGTATGGCTCATATGTTTCTCATACACTCGGTGTACGCTCGGCATACATCAGCATACGTTATGCACACACTAGGGGTAGGTCGGGATAGGTTGGAACCTGTTAGCCATACGTTCAGCCTGTTGGGAACGTGCAGCCCTCATACAGCCAATGGATGCATAACGTACTCCAAACGTACTTCAAACATATGCCTGCCATATCTCTAGCATACTTAACATATGCGCCATACTTCTAGCGATGGAGTATCATATGTAATGTTGGTCAGTGTACCGTCATCATATGCGAACGTTTTGTGAACGTTTTGTGAGGCACATGAACGCTCTCAATAGGTCAGAGATACGTTCTGCATACGTTACGTACGTTGTGTGTACATTGTGTGTACATTGTGTGTACACCCATTTTTATCATAGCGCAAAAAGTTTGGCGTATGCCGACCTGTTTTGATTTGAAATTTATTTCAACACATTATGCACATGCCGGCGCCGTACGTCGTAGTGTGACAAGGCCTTAAAGTAGATTGTAATGATCAACCTAATGTATGTATTCATATATATTGTAGGCACTCGAAACCATCTCAGAATTGCACATATTAATGAAATATTTGCGTTATTAGAATTTATATATTTATATTGCTGGCCATTATAGCAGTTATCTAGATTCAAATATACATATCCACCTACTATAATGGCGCACTTATAAAGTTTGTTTGTTGTTGTTTTACGACCTAGAAATATCTAAGGTCATATCAAGATGGGTACCGACTTGGGGCCGTGCGCACTAATGGTGACTTTATAGTGCTGCCCCACTGGGAGACCAGGCCACCAGCACCATGACCTGATATCCCACTCAGTCACATTATCCTGACACTGAGCCAACCCATCCTTGCGCCATCCTAATAATGCCGAGCGCCTGGCTAGGAAGCAACAAGTATCAATATTTAAGTAATTGATTTGACTCGAATAGGGTTCGAATGCACAAACCCATGGGTTTGGATCCCCCGATCTCCGAAAAGAGGAGATGAATGCTCAACTCATTTGGCCATCCCGTCTGGTCCCACTTATTAAGTATTGGTTGCTGAAGAGAAGCATCCGCTAAGTCAATTTAATAGAACCTGTTATTGCTGACGTTTGTGGTGTCACAATTTGTAGGTGTATTCCAAAATTAATTTGCCATGCTCCCCTTTCAAATAAATCCAAAGGTAGCCATTTATAATGAATATTACATCAAACTAAAGTGGTGTAGATAATAATCACCATCCTTATACAGGTATATAAAAGAACATGGAAGAACCTTAAAATAATCACAATATCCAACTTTCAGGTAACTAACTCATCGACTGATAATGGACTTTCAAGTTTTTAGTAGCTTCTGCTAATGTTACTGAACAGAAATACATTTCTATTGATTTATATGGGCACCTATTTAGAATACTGATCTACATATATACAGTATATATGCTGAGTGTATCAATACACAAGTATTATGACTGTAAATCCTAAATGAGCTGTAGTTGTTTCGTGTAAGTTGTAACAATCTCTCAATTTTCCGTTACACACATACTCCTGCTGAATACCAGCTGTAATAGAACGCAGGAATGAATCGCCGTGTGTCGCATGGTGTCGTATGAGTGCAGTATAGTGTATTGTGTAATGTAGTGTACTATAGTGTAGTGTAATGTCGTGCATTATAGTGTAGTTAAGTGTAGCATAATATGGTGTGAGTAGAGTGTAGTGTAGTGTAACACAGTGTACTATAGTGTAGTGTAATGAGGTGCATTATAGTATAGTGTAGTTATGTGTAACATAATGTGGTATGAGTACAGTGTAGTGTAATGTAACACAGTGTACTATAGTGTAGTATAATGTGGTGCATTATAGTGTAGTGTAGTTATGTGTAGCATAATGTGGTATGAGTACAGTGTAGTGTAGTGTAACACAGTGTACTATAGTGTAGTGTAATGAGGTGCATTATAGTATAGTGTAGTTATGTGTAACATAATGTGGTATGAGTACAGTGTAGTGTAATGTAACACAGTGTACTATAGTGTAGTATAATGTGGTGCATTATAGTGTAGTGTAGTTATGTGTAGCATAATGTGGTATGAGTACAGTGTAGTGTAATGTAACACAGTGTACTATAGTGTAGTGTAATGTGGTGCATTATAGTATAGTGTAGTTATGTGTAACATAATGTGGTATGAGTACAGTGTAGTGTAATGTAACACAGTGTACTATAGTGTAGTGTAATGTGGTGCATTATAGTGTAGTGTAGTTATGTGTAGCATAATGTGGTATGAGTACAGTGTAATGTAATGTAACACAGTGTACTATAGTGTAGTGTAATGTGGTGCATTATAGTATAGTGTAGTTATGTGTAATATAATGTGGTATGAGTGCAGTGTAATGTAATGTAACACTGTGTACTATAGTGTAGTGTAATGTGGTGCATTATAGTGTAGTGTAGTTATGTGTAACATAATGTGGTATGAGTACAGTGTAGTGTAATGTAGCACAGTGTACTGTAGTGTAGTGTAATGTGGTGAATTATAGTATAGTGTAGTTATGTGTAATATAATGTGGTATGAGTGCAGTGTAGTGTAGTGTAGCACAGTGTACTGTAGTGTAGTGTAATGTGGTGCATAATATCATGGTGTAGTTATGCGTAGCATAATGTGGTATGAGTACAGTGTAATGTTATGTGACACAGTTTACTATAGGGTATGTAATGTGGTGCATTATAGTATAGTGTAGTTATGTGTACCATAATGTAGTATGAGTACAGTGTAGTGTAATGTAATACAGTGTACCATCTATAGTGTAGTCTTGTGGTGAATTATAGTACAGTGTAGTTATGTGTAGCATAATGTGGTATGAGTGCAGTGTAATGTAATGTAACACAGTGTACTATAGTGTAGTGTAATGCGATGCTTTATAGTGTAGTGTAATTAAGTGTAACATATTGTGGTATGAGTACAGTGTAGTGTAATTCACACTGTGTACTATAGTGTAGTGTAATGTGGTGCATTATAGTATAGTGTAGTTAAGTGTAACATAATGTGGTATGAGTACAGTGTAATGTAATGTAACACAGTGTACTATAGTGTAGTGTAATGTGGTGCATTATAGTATAGTGTAGTTAAGTGTAACATATTGTGGTATGAGTACAGTGTAGTGTAATTTCACACTGTGTACTATAGTGTAGTGTAATGTGGTGCATTATAGTATAGTATAGTTAAGTGTAACATAATGTGGTATGAGTACAGTGTAATGTAATGTAACACAGTGTTCTATAGTGTAGTGTAATGAGGTGCATTATAGTATAGTGTAGTTATGTGTAACATAATGTGGTATGAGTACAGTGGAGTGTAATTTCACACTGTGTACTATAGTGTAGTGTAATGTGGTGCATTATAGTATAGTATAGTTAAGTGTAACATAATGTGGTATGAGTACAGTGTAATGTAATGTAACACAGTGTGCTATAGTGTAGTGTAATGCGGTGCATTATAGTATAGTACAGGTATGTGTAACATAATGTGGTATGAGTACAGTGTAATGTAATATAACAAAGTGTACTATAGTGTAGTGTAATGTGGTGCATTATAGTATAGTGTAGTTAAGTGTAACATAATGTGGTATGAGTACCATATAGTATAATCTAATGCAGTTTGTTTGTTGCTGTTTTACGTCCTGGCAACATCTAGGGTCATATCAGGATGGATGTATT
Organism: Branchipolynoe longqiensis; assembly: GCA_030323885.1. Lineage (NCBI taxonomy): Eukaryota > Metazoa > Annelida > Polychaeta > Phyllodocida > Polynoidae > Branchipolynoe > Branchipolynoe longqiensis. The sequence continues at coordinate 8,022,251 of CM059186.1, read as the reverse complement.
GCAGTGTACTAATATTATAGTGTAATGTGGTGCATACTAGTGTAGTACAGTGAAGTGTAGCATAATGTGGTATGAGTACAATGTAGTTTAAGTAAATGCAGTGTACTAATACAACAGTGTAGTGTAATCTTGTGCATTATAGTGTAGTGTAACATAATGTGGTGTGGATGCAATGTAGTGCAGTGTAGTACAATGATATGCAATATCCTATACAGTGTAGTGTAATGCCCGACTGTGTACACAATGTTACGAGACTACGCATCTATACTCTCCAACATTACAACGAGCAGCCAGCAAAGCCAAACCAAACCAGGCCGAGCCGAGCTGAACCATGCCAAACCAAGCCAAACCAAGCCGAGCCAAGCCGAACCAAGCCGAACCAAGCCGAACCAAACCGAACCAAGCCGAGCCGAGCCGAGCCGAGCCGAGCCGAGGCAAACCGAGCTGAGCCAAGCCAAGCCGAGCAAAATCGAGCGAAACCATGCCAAGCCGAGCCGAGCCGAACCAAGCTGAGCCAAGCCAAGCAAAACCATGCTAAGCCGAGCCAAGCCAAGCCAAGCCAAGCCGAGTCAAGCCGAGCAAAACCATGCCAAGCTGAGCCAAGCTGAGCCGAGCCGAGCCGAACCGAGCCGAGCAGAGCCGAGCAGAGCCGAGCAGAGCAGAGCCGAGCAGAGCCGAGTCAGACCGAGCCAAGCGGAGCAAAACCATGCCAAGCCAAGCTGGGCCGAGCCGAGCCGAGCCGAGCCGAGCCGAATCAGGCCGAGCTGAGCCGAGCCAAGCTGAGCCAAAACGAGCCAAACCGAGCAGAGCCGAGTCGACCCGAGCCAAGCCAAGCCAAGCCAAGCCAAGCCGAGCCGAGCCAAATCATCTACAACCGTGGGACCTTGCAGCTGACTCGCAATGGATGAGTTGTCATTGTTACGCTACGCGAACGGAAAGCTAAGCCTGGTTGCACCGGAAAGCCCTGCCAAGGCCCGGGCTCAGCCCGCCCAGTAGTATATGGAAATGGACGTGAGCGTATGGCGGGGAGGAGTGGGGGAGACGGCGGAGGGAGGAGGCAGGAGGGGGGAGGAGGAGGGCGAGGCGAGGCGAGGCGAGGCGAGTCACAGGTGGCCCAATCGGACTGAGCCAACCCCCCTCCCACCCACTAACCCCCTCCCCTCCCCCCGCCCCCGCCCCCCCGCCCCCATGCCGGCACACTGCCGCCGCTGCCTGCCGCCAGCCGGCGCTGAGAGCAGGCGCAAATTCATTCCTGCTTAGATTCCTTATTAATTTTGCCCGGCGCCGGTTCGGACGGCGCGCGTTCCATTTGGCCGAGTGAGATAACCAGCATGGCCTGGCCTATCAGATCCCGCATTAATCTTTTCCCTACACCCTCCAAGAAAGGTAGCCCCCCCACCCACCCACCCCAGCCCCCTAGAAATAATAAAATAAGGAGGACAAAAATAAGAGGGGGGGGGGGGGAGAGAAAGAAGATACAAAGAAAAAGAAAAAGAAGAAGAAAGTAAGTGGAAGGCGTAGATGGAGCGGTGTTTTTTTAAAATATATTTTGGTTTGTTATGTAACCCCCTCCTCCAGTTCCACCACCCCCACACCCTTACACCCACTTCCTCCCACCTCTAATCCATGTGAGGACGCGGCCTGGCAGTTGGTTTACGTCTGAGATGTGGGTGTCCCCATTGGACGTGGGGACAGGAGGTGGAGGAGCGGGGGGGGGTGGGGTGGGGAAAGGGAAGGGGTAAGGTAGGGAGGGTGTGGGGAGGGGATGGGCATGGGAGAGGGAACGGAGGGAGTAGGGAGTGGATGAGGGGGCGGGGTGGGGATAAGGAAGGATATGATAGAGAGGGATGCGGAGGGTGGGGCGGGGGGGGGGATAAGGAAGGATATGATAGAGAGGGATGCGGAGGGGTGCGGAGGGATGCGGAAAGGCTACGGAGTGGGAAGTGGGGAGTGGAGGGAGGAGATGTGGAAGGGGGGGAAGGATGGGAGAGGGAAAGGAGTTCGGGGTCGATTTTGAATTGTTAGGATGAAGAATGGTAGGTAGAGAAGGGGATGGGAGGTGGGTAGGTGACAGTGAGTGTGAGGGAGGGAGTCTTAGAGAGAGAATGTGAAATGGAAGAGGGAACTGGGGGGTGGTGAGGGGGTTGGCTAGGGGAGGGGAAGGGAGGGTTAGGGTAGGAAGAGTGAGGATGGGGTGTGGAGGTGGGATTGGAGTAGATGGGAAAGGGGAAGATTGAAGGTGAAGGATGAGTGGGGAAGAGGAGGAGTAATATGAGGATGCTTGGATGGGAGGGGGGAGAGAAGGGATTTTGGGGGTGATGGTATGGATGTGGAGAAGGGAGGGCGGGAAGGGGGTGAGGGATTAGGGGTTGATGGATTAAGGAGTGTGGAGGGTGATGGGTGAGTGGATGTGAGGTTGTGATGGTTGATGGATGTGGGGTGAGTGATGATGGTGAGGGATGAGGGTGTTAGGGATGGGGAGGTGAGGGCTGAGGAGGTGATGGATGACGGGGTGACGGATGATGGCGTCAGCGATGAGGGGGTGATGGATGAGGGGCTGAGGGATGGGGAGGGGAGGGATGAGGGGGTGCGGGATAATGGGGTGAGCGATGATGGGATGAGGGATGAGCAGGTGAGGGATGAGCAGGTGAGGGATGTGGGAGGTGAAGGCTGAGGGCTGAAGGATGAGGGGTGAGGGATGATCAGGTGAGGGATGTGGGATGAGGGATTAAGGGGTGAGGGATGAGGTGAGGGGTGAGGGGTTGAGGGATGAGGAGGTGAGGGATGAGGGGGTGATGGATGAGGGGTGATGGATGAGGAGGTGAGGGATGCGGGGGTGAGGGATGAGGGTGTGAGGGATGAGGGGGTGAGGGGTGTGTGGGAATGCACCATTCTTGTCATTTTCTGTGCAAGTGAGAATGCCTCCCTGTCTTTTTCCCCTTCTCCACCTCTCATCTCACCCTCTCTCCCCACTCACCCCCTCCCCACCCCACTCACCCTCTCCCCATCTTCCACTCACCCTCTCTCCCGGCCACTCCCTCAACACGTCACGCCCTCACTTCCTCGCCCCTCACCCCCCTCACGCCCCATCCCTCTACCACCTAATCGCCCTGCTGTTGCAGACCCATCGAGCACCCACCCACCGTCCCACCCTCCCACCCACCCACCCAGACTCAAGCCCACGTGAGCACGGTGAGAACATCGGGTTGACACGGTGATTTGAAAGCGTTCGGACAGGGCATGTAATACAAGAAAATAATGCGTCACTGCTTGGGCGCGTCCCGGCCGCGTCCCGGCCTGCGTCCCCACCACGTCCCCGCCGGGCCCCGCCGCATCCCCTCCACATCCCCAGCGCGTCCCGGCCGGGTCCCGCCGCGTCTCCGCCTTGCCCTGCCGCGTCCCCGCCGCGTCCCCGCCGCGTCCCCACCGCGTCCCCACCGGGCTCCGCAACCGGGCAGGAAGACAATCCCGGGGATAGCATTCCCGCGTGCCTAAAGCTTATTCTGCATACAACCCCTCTGCCTCCACCCCCTCCTCCTCCACACCTCCCCATCTCCAAACCTTCCCTCCTCCACACCTCCGCTCCCCCCCCCCCCCGCTCCTCATCCTCCTCCCTCCAGGACTAATGTATTTAGTGTAATTACAATCCCACGCTTGTGATGCACATGTTACATCTCTAGCTCTATCTCAGCTGGCCCTTCTCCTGCTTTCTTTTTGTTGTTGTTTCTTTGTTGCTGTTGCTGCTGTTGCTGCTGATGTTGCTGTTGTTTCTTTGTTGCTGTTGCTGTTGTTGTTGTTGCTGCTGTTGCTGTTTCCTCAATTCTTCCTCTTTTTCTTTTCTCTCACTTTCAATGTTTGTGTCCCCTCAGAATCCTATCCCAACATTGGTACCCATGCTGACATGACCTTAGATATTGCTAGTACGTAAAACCTCCAAGAAACACATAGATAAGCCTAACTATTCACAACATGTGGCAGGCTCTCCCCCCATCTACTCACCGATAGCCCTTTTTTATTTCTTCTTCTTCCTTCTTTCCTCTAAGGATAATTTCTGAGCTGCCAAAGCCCATGCATCACTACTCCCTAATCAGGCCTCTGTGCCATGCTAAGGTAGCGAATAATTACCCTGTATAGTAGCAGTGCACAGTGTAATTAAAGTGGCATAGTCCGATGAAAGCATCAAATTTTCAAAAGTAAAACCCTTATGTAGATTTGAAGCAATATTGCCAACTTAGATACTGGCGCAGTTATTAAACATTTGATGCTACACAGAAGGGCGTATTACTATTAAGACAATTGAATAGAATCTATTAATCTTGAAGCCTATGGGGTTAGAGTTTCACTTCACATATCTCCTAAGTTTGTCATTTTAAAGCAAGGTTATTTCCGATTAAAGTAAGGTAGATCATGTAGTGGTCTGCACTGACCTCTCAGGCAAGTAACCACATAGACAGGCATGCGTGGGTAGTGTGGTGATATCAGGGAGCCTAGGTGGTGTAATGGTTAGCACACTGGCCCGGAATGCAAAAAGATGTGCGTTCGAGTCCTGCTTGAGGCGCAATATTTCCCATTTTCATCACCCCCACAACACTGGTTCCATGACCAGGATCCTGTACAAGCTACGTGCTGTATAGTTGTTGAACCTACCCTGTGTATGTAAGTGCATTGTATTGCCTGTATGTATGTAATTGTAAGCATTAAAAGACTTACAATTCCAGGGGGAGGAGTGTAGTGGTCTGCACTGACCTCTCAGGCAAGGAGGCACATAGACAGGTCAGCGTGGGTAGTGTGTTGATATCAGGGAGCCTAGGTGGTGTAATGGTTAGCACACTGGCCCGGAATGCAAAGAGATGTGGGTTCGAGTCCCGCTCTAGGCGCAATATTTCCCATTTTCATCACCCCCACGACAATCATAACGATTAACCTAATATATTTAGCTCAGAAATTGCTTGAAACTCACAACCATCGGACTATGCAACTTTAATAACATTCAGGATATCTTTTTTATTTTTGGGATAAATGATCAGTTTATTCAGTGAATAAAGGTATTCTTTTTCAGCACTGAGGCACTGGTTTTCCCGCCATGTCATGCTACATTCATTCAGGTTTATAATAGTCTAAAATCAACAAGAGTTTGATACAAATACAAAAAGAAGAAAAAGAAGAATAGCGCTGTTAGTGTTACCCAACAGCATTGAGTGATAACGGGTGCAAATTATATATTGTCAGTGTCATGGTTAGGGTAACTTTGTACTGATATACATGGTGAATATGAAGCTATTTTGTTAGTAGAATTTGATGCACTTAAATCCTATACTTCGGTGAAGATTTGATAACAAATATAATATGATGTTTGGTGCAGTTTCCTAGGGTTATTATTAAAACTAGTTCAGTGAACCCTTTTGAAGAAATGGTACGCAAGCATGGTCATGTGTTCGTAGATAATATGCTATGGTGGTGTTGATACTTATTTATCTACTAGCACAATATCACTGACTGGAAATCCAGAGGAAAATATCTAGCAATATCCTTTTCAAGTCATCATCAAGAAACATTTAAGGAGTAAAGAAAAGTCTTGGAATAAGACGCGCTCCTTTGCCTGCTGCCAACAAACCAAGTTATCCACCATACAAATTATTTGCCCAGCAAATTTGGAAAGGTGTGTCAGTCTGGTAGTATTGCTATAGACCGGGGGCCCTATGGTACTGGGACGGCTCACTCCCTATCTCTCCCATGTGATGTAAATTTTGCGGTGCCACCTTGTGGTGGGTTTGATCGACCCAGCTGCTGGTTGGTGTTTCACATGTAAACACATACGGTTATATCATGCATGAGGCGGGTAAGCGTGAATACACATCAATATCGGATTGCTATGAACAGGCACACATCATCGTCGCCATCGTCACACAGCTTTCACATTCATATATTCATTTGTGCATATATTGTGGCATCTGTTTAGCCGGGGGAACGGCCAGCGCACCACGTGGTGGGTTTGATCATTTTGATTACACAGTACAGGCTGAGTGAGCTGTCTTGGTATTATAGGGTCTTTGTACAAACATAGACACTAATAAAGTCTGTACTAGACTACTAAATGACTGAAACATACAATCCTCCAAGTGTGTAGGAATACAACATATAACTGCTATTTTTGTATGTGAATTGGCAAACTATACCATATGTGAGTCTTTGAATGTTTGATATGGTTATTTCAGCTGATTTGGGCTAGCTGCATATATTGTAAATAACTGTATTGTCACATGGCTGGAAGACCAGTGCCACGGCACTGACAAAAGACTTTATTCAATGAATAAACTATATTTACAACAACAAAAAATTGTGTCTCTAGTGGTAGGGGAGAAGTACACCGCACACTGTGGATAGAGCATACATGCTCATACCCTGCTACATGTATGTATACAGGACACTGCCACATATACATGCTCATACCCTGCTACATGTAAGTATACAGGACACTGCCACATATACATGCTCATACCCTGCTACATGTATGTATACAGGACACTGCCACATATACATGCTCATACCCTGCTACATGTAAGTATACAGGACACTGCCACATATACATGCTCATACCCTGCTACATGTAAGTATACAGGACACTGCCACATACACATGCTCATTCCCTGCTACATGTAAGTATACAGGACACTGTCACATACACATGCTCATTCCCTGCTACATATATGTATACAGTACACTGCCACATATACATGCTCATACCCTGCTACATGTAAGTATACAGGACACTGTCACATACACATGCTCATTCCCTGCTACATATATGTATACAGTACACTGCCACATATACATGCTCATACCCTGCTACATGTATGTATACAGGACACTGCCACATATACATGCTCATACCCTGCTACATGTATGTATACAGGACACTGCCACATATACATGCTCATACCCTGCTACATGTATGTATACAGGACACTGCCACATATACATGCTCATACCCTGCTACATGTATGTATACATGACACTGCCACATACACATGCTCATACCCTGCTACATGTAAGTATACAGGACACTGCCACATACATATGCTCATACCCTGATACATGTATGTATACAGTACACTGCCACATATACATGCTCATACCCTGCTACATATATGTATACAGGACACTGCCACATATACATGCTCATACCCTGCTACATGTATGTATACAGGACACTGCCACATACACATGCTCATACCCTGCTACATGTATGTATACAGGACACTGCCACATACACATGCTCATTCCCTGCTACATGTATGTATACAGTACACTGCCACATATACATGCTCATACCCTGCTACATGTAAGTATACAGGACACTGCCACATATACATGCTCATACCTGCTACATGTATGTATACAGGACACTGCCACATATACATGCTCATACCTGCTACATGTATGTATACAGGACACTGCCACATACACATGCTCATTCCCTGCTACATGTATGTATACAGGACACTGCCACATACACATGCTCATTCCCTGCTACATGTATGTATACAGGACACTGCCACATACACATGCTCATACCCTGATACATGTATGTATACAGGACACTGCCACATATACATGCTCATACCCTGCTACATGTATGTATACAGGACAATGCCACATACACATGCTCATACCCTGCTACATGTATGTATACAGTACACTGCCACATACACATGCTCATACCCTGCTACATGTATGTATACAGGACACTGCCACATATACATGCTCATACCCTGCTACATATATGTATGCAGGACAATGCCACATACACATGCTCATACCCTGCTACATGTATGTATACAGTACACTGCCACATATACATGCTCATACCCTGCTACATGTATGTATACAGGACACTGCCACATACACATGCTCATTCCCTGCTACATGTATGTATACAGGACACTGCCACATATACATGCTCATACCCTGCTACATGTATGTATACAGGACACTGCCACATATACATGCTCATACCCTGCTACATGTGTGTATACAGAACACTGCCACATACACATGCTCATACCTAGATAAAGGATTCACCCGGTACTCGCAGTACACGAGTGAATACCAACCCTATATAAAAACGGTCGAAAATGCGGGTCAATGAAATGAGAGCCTAATTTCACAATGTAAGAAGCAACAATTATTCTTTGCATATGTCTTATTGATAGCCCGCTACCTTTGAGTTGAAAAATATAATATAATATCTACTTTAATAAGATTTAAAAGTGAAATTGACAGTGTTCTACGGCCGCCATCTTGTCTTTTTGCATTCTCTCCCATTTCATCAACTCTGTGCCTATATAAGTATCCATTTGATACTCGAGGCAGACATTCTACTTCATGTTCCATACTAAAGCTATTTTCGCCCGTATTTAGACTATGTTGACGTTCACCCGTGTACTACACAAGTACCGGGTGAATCTTTTATCTAGCTCAAACCCTGCTACATGTATGTATACAGGACATTGGTTTTCATCAAATTCAGAATATTTTCTGGCACAATTACACTACCTGGAAATTTTATTTTGTTCGTTGGTAAAACAGTTTATTCATCAGAATATACATTTTCTTAAGCGCTGAGGCATTTGTCTTCCGGCCGTTTACATTACATTGTAAAAAGGTAGATGTTAGTAGATTGCGAAGGGGGTTAGTGTGTTAGTGGGGTAGCCGTAATAAGTTCAATATTTTGGGTTAATATAGGATGGTGGGTCGCTGCAAAAACTGTGCTGATATTACAGTATAGCGGAGGTAAGTAATTGAGTGAGTGGGGGGGGGGGGGGCAAGGAGGGAGGGCAAGACATGGGCACAGGATCCAATGATATGATGCTTGTTCAAGGGCCTGCCCAATCAAATGAAAATATAAGGCAAACATGCCTATCAAGTCTAGTCGTCAAGATTGAGTGTTAGAGTAAGAGATGAATTCCAGGTCTATAGTGGTAGAGGCAAGTTATACTGCACACTCTTGCATATACATGTGCATACATTGCTACAGGATATTATACTTAATCAAATATAGGATATATTCTGGCACAGGTTCGCTGGACGGCAATCCAGAGCACAACATAAGGCAAACATTCCTATCAAGTGTAGTCATCAATAATGAGTGTTGGAGTAAGAGTAAAAGAGGAGTATCGCGTCTCTAGTGAACAGCCGGGAGGGATAACACCCCCCCCCCCACTTCCGGTTGTGTAAACACGCCAGGTCCCGGCGTCAGTCCTTCCTCTCCAGGGACCAGGAGACTCAGAAGACACAGATTGGGTCTGCATCGAGCTAGGTAGGAAAACCCCACCCCAATGAGTAGCGGATACTCAGGTGGTCAACGCTTTCCATACAGGCAGTCAGGCAATATATCAGCCAACGAACCAGCCAACTAGACAACCAGATAGTTAGCTAACCAGGCAGCCGGCCAATCAGCCAACCACCCAATTAGGTAAACGCCCCCCCCAGGGATTCAGCCAATCAGGTAGCCAGCAAACCCAAGCATCAATCAGCTAACACACCCACCCAGGGATACAGCCAATCAGGTAGCCAGCAAACCCAACCACCAATCAGCTAACCCACGCACCCAGGGATTCAGCCAATCAGGTAGCCAGCAAACCCAAGCAGCAATGAGCTAACCCACCCAGGGATTCAGCCAATCAGGTAGCCAGCAAACCCAACCACCAATCAGCTAACCCACGCACCCAGGGATTCAGCCAATCAGGTAGCCAGCAAACCCAAGCATCAATCAGCTAACCCACCCACCCAGGGATTCAGCCAATCAGGTAGCCAGCAAACCCAAGCATCAATGAGCTAACCCACGCACCCAGGGATTCAGCCAATCAGGTAGCCAGCAAACCCAACCACCAATCAGCTAACCCACGCACCCAGGGATTCAGCCAATCAGGTAGCCAACAAACCCAAGCATCAATGAGCTAATCCATCCCCCCAGGGATTCAGCCAATCAGGTAGCCAGCAAACCCAACCACCAATCAGCTAACCCACGACCCAGGGATCAGCCAATCAGGTTAGCCAGCAACCCAAGCAATCAATCAGCTAAACCCACGCACCCAGGGATTCAGCCAATCAGGTAGCCAGCAAACCCAACCACCAATCAGCTAACCCACCCACCCAGGGATTCAGCCAATCAGGTAGCCAGTAAACCCAACCACCAATCAGCTAACCCACGGACCCAGGGATTCAGCCAATCAGGTAGCCAGCAAACCCAACCACCAATCAGCTAACCCACGCACCCAGGGATTCAGCCAATCAGGTAGCCAGCAAACCCAACCACCAATCAGCTAACCCACGGACCCAGGGATTCAGCCAATCAGGTAGCCAGCAAACCCAACCACCAATCAGAGCTAACCCACGCACCCAGGGATTCAGCCAATAAGGTACGGCAGCAAACCCAACCACCAAACAGCTAACCACGAACCAAGGATTCGCCATCAGGTAGCCAGCAACCCAACTCACCAATCAGCTAACCCATGCACCCAGGGATTCAGCCATCAGCCAATCAGGTAGCAGCATTCAACCCAACCACCAATCAGCTAACCCACGCACCCAGGGATTCAGCCAATCAGGTAGCCAGCAAACCCCACCACCAATCAGCTAACCCACGTACCCAGGGATTCAGCCAATCAGGTAGCCAGCAAACCCAAGCATCAATCAGCTAACCCACCCACCCAGGGATTCAGCCAATCAGGTAGCCAGCAAACCCAAGCATCAACCAGCTAACCCACGCACCCAGGGATTCAGCCAATCAGGTAGCCAGCAAACCCAAGCATCAACCAGCTAACCCACCCACCCAGGGATTCGGCCAATCAGGTAGCCAGCAAACCCAACCACTCAACCATTCAGTCAGCCAGTCAGTCTACCAACAAGTCAGCCAACCAGTCAGCCAACCAACCAGTCAGCCAACCAACCAGTCAGCCAACCAACCAGATTGCGTCACAGCATTGGTTGCCTAGCGACTTGTCTTCATCGTCGTTAATTCCCAGAATGTCCAGAAAGCTTAATTAATTTGCGGCTAGATTACTTATTTCCCACCCTCACATCCTCCCACACCTTTCCACACCCTCCCACACCCTCCCACCCTAGGGCACACACCATCTTCTCCCACAGAAGGGTTTCTGCCACTGTGCCAGGCAGCCTTCCCCGGGCTTCACATTACGGTACCTGGACGAGATGTACATACTGAACCCCGCCCCCTCCCCGTCCCCCTCCCCCCCCCGCCACTCTACACCACATAATTCGCCCATTGTTGGTTGCGTGGGCGAGCAGGGAATAGGAGCAGGAGGGGGAGGAGGAGAGGAGCGGGTGGGAGGGAGTGGGGGGGGGGGGAGGTGATGGGGGTTCCTGGATCTGCATCTAGCATTGAAAGCGCATTACACCATCTCGAGGCTGTGGTGGCGCGAATTCTAGGCAAGGGCCCGTTGTCACGTGGGTCATTAAACATACGGCGCCGCGGTTGCCGGCCACCCATTGCCCCCTCGATATTGGGCGGCGAGTTGCTCATTTTCTGGCTCACAATTGCTCGCCAGGCCCGGTTGAGGCGCGCCACACGAGAGCTCCTACCTCGCCCCTGTCATCTGATTACCGCAACCTGCATTTAATAATCCTATGCCCCCCCCTCTCCCCCCCCGACCTAAATAGTAATGACTGTGAAGTCCTCTTGGGATGGAGGCAACGCCATCAACTCTCTCCCTCCTGCAGCCTCACTCTGCCCTCATCTACCTTCCGTCCCTCCCTCCCTACCACCAGCATCTCGCCCCTACGCCTTGTGACAGCATATCCCGGTTCCTCTCCCTACCACCCCACCCCTACTGCCTTGTGACAGCATAGCCCTGTACCTCTTTCTACCAATTCACCCCTACCGCCTTGTGACAGCATAGCCCAGTACCTCTTTCTACCAATTCACCCCTACCGCCTTGTGACAGCATAGCCCTGTACCTCTCTCTACCAATTCACCCCTACCGCCTTGTGACAGCATAGTCCTGTACCTTTCTCTACCAATTCACCCCTACCGTCTTGTGACAGCATATCCCTGTGCCTCTCTCTACCACCCCACCCATACCGCCTTGTGACAGCATAGCCCTGACCCTCTCTCTACCAATTCACCCCTACCACCTTGTGACAGCATAGCCCTTTACCTCTCTCTACCAATTTACCCCTACTGTATTATGACAGCATAGCCCTGTACCTCTCTCTACAAATTCACCCCTACCGCCTTGTGACAGCATAGCCCTGTACCTCTCTCTACCAATTCACCCCTACCACCTTGTGACAGCATAGCCCTGTACCTCTCTCTACCAATTCACCCCTACCGTCTTGTGACAGCATAGCCCTGTACCTCTCTCTACCAATTCACCCCTACCTCCTTGTGACAGCATAACCCTGTACCTCTCTCTGCCAATTCACCCCGACCCTCTTGTGACAGCATAGCCCTATAGCCCTGTACCTCTCTCTACCAATTCACCCCTACCACCTTGTGACAGCTTAGTCTGGTACCTCTCTCTACCAATTCACCCCTACCGCCTTGTGACATCATAGTACTGTACCTCTCTCTATCGCCTCACCACCATCACCTCAACACAGCCTTGGAATATGCCTCTCTCAACTACCACACCAGTCCTATATCCCTCCCTACCACCCCATTGCCACATCACAGCCCAGCCATACAGCTCTCTCCAAGGCCGTGTCTCCATAAACTGTTCCCGTGTTCTATGTTTGCTTGTGACATTGTGACCTTGTGACCTTGTGACATGTCACACAGAGAGTGAACATTTTGATTTTCTATAATTCTGGTCAGTACGTCACATGTATCGTGCACACGGCCATGTGGTCCCTGGGTCCAATCTTTGGGAATGGGCACTAAGCAAAACATAGGTTCATTGTCTGTGTGGCGCATCACAAGGTCACAAGCGAACACGGAACAAGGGAACCAACCACAAGGGAACAGTCTATGGACACACGTCCTAAGACCCGACTGCCTTGTCACAACCCAGCCCTACGCCTTTATCTACCATAACCCCCCCCCCCCCCTCTCATCAACGCCCAGCCCTGTAGCTCTTCCATCCCCCCTACCCCGACCCCCACCCGCACCCCCCACCCCATCCTCATCGCCTCATCACAGTCCTCCCCTCGCGACTCCCCCCACCCCGCCTCATCCCAATCCACCCCAGTCTGTACGCTCCCTCCCACCACCCCGCTCTGCCTCCTTCCACCACACTATGTACCCAACCCCACCCCACCCGCACCTTACCCCAACCACCGCCAACAAATTCACTCACCATCCATGCCGGATCTGGCTCTCCGGATGCCAAATCAGTTCTGGATGCCAGCAGCCGAGCCACGTGCATCCCCCTTCCCCCCCCCCCCATACACACACATCTGTCTATATACAGTATAACCCCGTTAAACCAAACTTGAAGGGACCCTAGAAATTTGTTTGGATTAACCGATCATTGATTTAACTGAGCTTTGGCTTCAACTTTGACTTTGGGTAAGAGTGTATTGCACATATAATATACAATGTATGTGGACACTTAGATTATTGTTTTTTATGTATATAGAGTATAACCCCGTTAAACTAAGCTCAGTTAAACCGAACGATCGGTTACTCCAAACAAATTTATATGGACCCTTCAAAATACTACCATTTATCATATAAAAAGGTTGGTGGGGTCTCAGATGACCTTATAACCACATGAAAGTTTGGTTTAACCATACCGGAAGTGGCCTGAGGTCCGAACATTTTGTTTGGATTAACCGACTTTGGGTTAACCAACTTTTTTATATGATAAATGGTAGTATTTTGGCAGGCCGACAACAAAAGTTTGGATTAACCAATCATTTGGTTTAACCGAGCTTGGTTTAACGGGGTTATACTGTACCAAGATCGGCAGCACCACAACTGCGAACCAGTTCTTCCACCTACCCTACAATCTAGTCTACTGGCAATGACAGCCGCAGTCCCACTTACTTACCCACCCATCCACTCACATCCCCTATTACCCTCGCACATACCTATACCATTACCTGCCCTATTGGTAGCCAACAAGACCCTCACTCTCTCACATACCTCCACCATTGGTAGCCAAGGACAATGCCACACCCATTGGTAGTCGACAACACTCCCACACTCACTTCCCCCATTGGTAGCCAACAACACACTCACTCCCACTCACACCTCCCCCATTGATAGCCAAAACTCTATTATCCTGACACCAACACCCCAATTTCCACACACCCCGCTGCCCCATTGGTAGCCAATCATGTGATCTGCTGGTAACGTCCCCCCCCCCCCCCGGCGCCTCCCCCCCCGCACACACATACAGACCCTTTTCTCCCATCCATGCCCACGTTCGTAGCCTACCTCCTCACAATAATATAACTCCTACCCACAAACCTTCCACATAGATATCCTACAGTATAATCTCCTGATAACAGTTCTCCAACTCCTTCTCACAAACCTCCCACACAGATATCCTGCAGTATAATCTCTGACAACAGTTCTCCAACTCCTACCCACAAACCTCCCATATTGATAGCCTGCAGTATAATCTCTTGATAACAGTTCTCCAACTCCTTCCCACAAACCTTCCACATAGATATCCTATAGTATAATCTCTGACAACAGTTCTCCAACTCCTTCTCACAAACCTACCATATAGATATCCTACAGTATAATCTCCTGATAACAGTTCTCCAACTCCTTCTCACAAACCTCCCACACAGATATCCTGCAGTATAATCTCTGACAACAGTTCTCCAACTCCTACCCACAAACCTCCCATATTGATAGCCTGCAGTATAATCTCTTGATAACAGTTCTCCAACTCCTTCCCACAAACCTTCCACATAGATATCCTATAGTATAATCTCTGACAACAGTTCTCCAACTCCTTCTCACAAACCTACCATATAGATATCCTACAGTATAATCTCCTGATAACAGTTCTCCAACTCCTTCTCACAAACCTCCCACACAGATATCCTGCAGTATAATCTCTGACAACAGTTCTCCAACTCCTACCCACAAACCTCCCATATTGATAGCCTGCAGTATAATCTCTTGATAACAGTTCTCCAACTCCTTCCCACAAACCTTCCACATAGATATCCTGCAGTATAATCTCTGACAACAGTTCTCCAACTCCTTCTCACAAACCTACCATATAGATATCCTACAGTATAATCTCTGACAACAGTTCTTCAACTCCTTCTCACAAACCTCCCATATAGATATCCTACAGTATAATCTCTGACAACAGTTCTCCGACAACAGTTCTCCAACTCCTTCTCACAAACCTACCATATAGATATCCTACAGTATAATCTCTGACAACAGTTCTCCAACTCCTTCTCACAAACCTACCATATAGATATCCTACAGTAAAATCTCTGACAACAGTTCTCCAACTCCTTCTCACAAACCTCCCACATTGATAGCCTGCATTATAATCTCCTGACAACAGTTCTCCAACTCCTACCCACACACTTCCCATAAGATAGATTCCAGTATATCCATGATAACAATTCCCCGCCTCCCACCAACCTAGTCACCCACCCACCTACCCATCCATCCAACCCGTCTCCCACATTGTTAGCCTACCTCATCACAACAATTCTACAACTGCTACCAACAAACCTTCCCCATTGATAGCCTATCGCATAATCTCCCGACAACTGTAGTTCTCCAACTCCTACTCACAACCTCCCCTAGTATAATCCCCTGATAACCATTCACCGCCTCCGACCCACCCACCTAGCCACCCACCCGACCATCCACCCATGCACCCACCAATCCCACCCATCTCCCACATTGATAAACTAGAATATAACCCCCTGATAACCACCCGACCATCCACCCATCCACGCATCCACCCATTCTCGCATCCACCCATCCACCCATCCACCCATCCACCCATCCACCCATCCACCCATCCACCCATCCATCCAATCCATCTCCCACATTGGTAGCCTACAGTATACATGTCATCTCCTGACAACTATTCTCCGCCTCCCTCTCACGTAGCCACCCTCCCGGCCATCCAGCCCCCCCACCCAGCCAACCACACACCCACCTACCCACCTACGCACCCACCCACCTACCAACCTACCCACCTACTTTCATGCGCTGATGATGACATCCTGTCCACGATTACCACTCCACTCACATTTCAGTCCTTACAGATGTCATAAATAATACATTGATCTGCCTGTAGTGACTGGACCAAGACAGCAACCCGCGTCCCTGCAACCCCACTACCACCCTCCCCCAACTACCACCCACCACCCACCCTCACCCACCCACCACCCACCAACCCACCATCCACCACCCACCACCCACCACCCACCACCCACCACCACCACCCACCACCCCACCCACCACCCACCACCCACAACCCTCCACCCAGACGCACATCCCCACCACCACATTGCTACCCAACCTTCCCACCTGTCATCACGACTCTAGACACAAACATACAAACAAATTTGAGAAAAAAACACCTACCAAAACCACCACACAACAGAACAAAGCAAAAACAAAGCAACAACAATCTTGTACATCAGTGCCGAAAGGAATCAATGTGGAAAGATTAGAGACTGTGAGTGTGACGTATGAATCGAAGTCTGTTAGATTTTCTTCATCTGCGTATTGATTTCGGTCGCACAAAGGCTCTGTGCCATTGTCATTTGAAATTTTAAACAAGACTGGCAGCATGCTCACCCACACCAAGTGGGTGGGTGAGCTTCCCGGATCTGCTCGGATCTGCTCGGATCTGCTCGGATCTGCTCGGATCTGCTCGGATCTGCTCGGATCTGCTCGGATCTGAGCTGATCCGACCTGAGATGCCCGTAGCTGCTCGTGGCTGCTTCGATCTGCTCCGATCAGATATATATCTGCTGGGAGCTGCTCGATGCTGCTCAAAAGTGCTTGGATCGGCTCAGAAATACTTGCTGCTGCTCGCAGTTGTTCAATAATGTTCGGAGCTGCTCAGAGCTGCTCGGAGCGGCCCAGAAATGTTTGGATCTGTTCGGAATTTCTCAGAAATGATAGGAGCTAAGCAGAGCTGCTCGAAGCTGCTCGGAGCTGCTCGGAGCTGCTCGGAGCTGCTCGGAGCTGCTCGGAGCTGCTCGGAGCTGCTCGGAGCTGCTCGGAGCTGCTCACAACCCCTCCCGCGCGAGCCTCTCCGCCCGCCGGTAGCCGCCGACAGCTGTCCTAGAGTCTGGACGCCGCCCTGCACACAACTATGTCCTCTGGGGCTGCTTCGGCGAAAGACATTTCCACTCACAATTCCCTCCTCCACATCCTCCAATCCCCCCCCCCCCGCCTCCCACCCCCACCTTTGTCAGTACCTCACTCACACACAGCTATGTGAGAGTTATTACAGCTCTTGAAGAAACATCCGTCGTGTGTGTACATTTGAATACTACACAAGCCGAAGGTGGGAGGCTGATAATAATGTATTAGTATGATGTCACTGCTTATAAAATAACACACATGCACAATACAATAGATACGCATTTGGCTGTTCTAATTGCGCCCCTCTAAACCACCCCTACCGCATTATCACAGCACAGCTCTGTACTTCTACTACACGAACACCGCCTCATCACACAGCCCAGCCCCAAACATGAAGCTATACAATAAATCCGAGCTAAATACTATTGACACGGAAGGATGCCCACACTATGCTCGATTCAGTTACGATGTGTTCAATCGCCATACACATGTAATGCTAGGGAAGACCTCTGGCATCTAAACTGCCCAAGTGATATGCTTTATACTCCCATCTTACAAAAGAATCGCTATTCATGCATTAATAATGTGCTATATAATTTAGGTGTTCCTGTCCGGGCGCCTCTCGCTTCCAAACACCCCTTACTTTCTACAACCGGGAACCGACTCCAACAGTCTCTCTCACTTCAAATTGTTATCAGTAGGGCATGTATTTTTCCTGCCAGAGAATAATTATATTATATTCCATATTATTATTACTATTATTGTAAGCACTTTAATAAGTAATCCATACCAGTATTATTATTATAATAACAGGCTTATAAATTCGTCTAGCTGTAAGAACTGTAAAATGAATGAACAGAGCGTAGAACTAGTGTGGTCGAAGCCCATCTTTATTTTCTCGGGCTCTGGACGAGCAACACAGCCCTACCGTACAATACATAAAGCTGAAATATGTGAGGCAAATGGCGATCTGGGGGGGCGGATCAGCACCGGAAGTGACGGTGGTGCCGATAGGCCCGCAGAAAATGGTATATAGTTCGAATAAAAATATACATAACAGATTAGAAGAAGCAATAAATAATAAAAAGCAGCCCAGCCGATTTATATACATATAATCCTTATATTATACATATGGCTTTCTTAAATATATTATTCTTTACCTATTCATTAATGTCAATGGTTTGTTGGTATTTTCTTGTAGCTATCGATCTATTTTATAGTAGATTTGTTCTGTGCTTTGTGGCATTTGTATTTAGTGCTGGAACACCAGTGCTTGGCACTGATAACATGTTGTTCAGAGTAATGAACCCACTTGAACAACATGGAGAATTAGTAGGATATATGGTATCAATAGCAAAGACTGCCAACAGGCAAAGCACATCAATATATGGGTGATTGGTACGTGATGCGTGGTGCATAATGTGTTATGCGTGATGCGCGATGCGTGATGCATGATACATGATGCACAGCGGATGATGAGTGAAGCATTATGTGAGTGCATGATGGATCTTGCATCATGCACATTGAGTGTTACATGATGGGTGATGCAAGGTGGGTGATACATGATAGGTGATGCATGTTGAGTAATTCATGATGCATGGTGGTTGATGCATGATGCATTATAAGTGATGCATGTTGTATGATGCACAGTGCGTGATGTGGGTTGTGGGGTGCATGGTGTGTGAGGCGCATGCATGACATGTGATGCAAGGTGATGGAGTGTGATGCATGGTGTGTGATGTGGGTTGTGGGTTACATGGTGTGTGGTGCATGATGCATGCCATGTGATGCATGTTGTGTGATGTCTCTGGTGGGTTACATCGTGTGTGATGCACGATTCGTGGCATGTGATGCATGGTGCGTGATGTGGGTTGTGGGTTACATTGTGTGTGATGAGTGATGCATGGCATGTGATGCACGATGCATGGTGTGGGTCGTGGGTTACATGGCGTGTGATGCGCGATGCATGACATGTGATGCATGTTGTGTGATGTATGTTGTGCCCTGCATGATGCATGGTGTACGATGCAAGCAGCATGCATGCTGCATGATGTGTGATGCATGGTGCATGATGCATGAGGCATAAGGGACGAGGCATGATGCATGAGGCATGAGGCATGAGGCATGATGCATGATGTGTCATCCATGTTGCATGAAGTGCAAGGTGTGACTTGTATGCGTGATGTACTCAGATAGTTCGTCTGTTTAGCAGCAGACCTGCCCCCCCCCCCCGGCCCCCCCACCAAGCCGACTTACCCCCCCCCCCCCCGCTCTCCACACTATATACCCACCTCATGCCTCAGCTTTAATGCCGCTTTCTTCCGAATGAGGTTAATTGATTCATTACGTCTGATGCCCCGGTCACATACACGTTAGTGGATGTAGTTGAACGTAGTGGAGGCTAACGTAGTGCAACATACCGGCATCCATACTGCTCTGTGATAAGAACGTGATAAGAACGTGTGTGGGCCTTGAGTTCCAATTTAAGCTTTGGACATGTTCAAAAGAGAGGTATGTTTGAGGCAGACGTAGCCTCCATGATGATAATGTACTCTAGCCTACTGTAGCCTACTCTTGCATATTCTAGGGTACTTCTTATTGTACTCTAGCATACTCTAGTGTACTTTGATCTGCACAAAACCTTGGCCATTCCGCCGTGGTCACATAGCCGTTAGTGGACGAAGTTGAACCTATTTGAACATAGTGGAGAGTAACGTAGTTCAACGTAGTTCAACATAGTTCAACGTAGTTGGACATACTGAGATCCTTCTGATAACGTACCGGGATCGGGACTGTAAGGTATTTATCCATACAATTAGGTGGGTCATCAACCAAAACCTGCCATAACTTAACATAGTTTAAAGTACTGATAGCGCGTTTGACCCACGTTAATCTATCCTATGTTCAACTTCGTTCAACTACGTCCACTAACGTGTATGTGACCGGGGCATTCGAATATGAAAACCGGCTATACATGGTTGTAGTGTGATCAGACTAAAGTGTATGAGGGAGGTGGGTGAGTGGGTGAGTGGGTGAGTGGGTGAGTGCTGGGTGAGTGTGTGTGGTGGTGGTGGTGTGGGGTTTGTTTGTTTCTTGGAGTTTTACGTCCTGGCAAAATCTAAAGTCATATCAGGATGGGTACACGACTTGTGACAATCTGCACTCATGTTGACTTTATATTGCTGCACACAGGGAGACCAGGCCACCAGCACTCACTCAGTATTACGTAATCTTGCAATTCACGCTTCCCCGTCCTGATATGACCTTAGACAACAAAGAAGTAGTATGACGTCACAGCCAAGGAGCCACACTGATGTTAGTTACTCCCACAACACTGACTCCAGGACATGGTTGCTAAACAACCTATTATGATTAGAAAAAGTGTTCGGAAGCTGGGTTATTGACAGAACCACATGAATTTGCAATCTAATGTGCTAAATATATAGTTTTAAATTAATGCTTATATCTCATAAGCTGCTGCTATAGACTACATCACAGTTCCAGCAGTGTGGTGCATTGTGGGATGCGTCAGAGCAAAACAAACCCATGAGAAGCACATAGCACATGCTAATACACTGGGTGCGGCTATGATAATGTGCTAGTTTCAACTCATTTCAGCTCTTGTTTGAAACATAGAATACCAACTAAAAAAATATATATATTAAATTAAGATATTATTCTTTTATCCAGCATTGCATTTACATTAATATAATCAGCACATTTTATGCCATTTGCATTTAGATTTAGACAAATCTAGGCACTCAGACTAGTGTTAGAGCTATAGCCAGAGTCAGTCTTACTTATTTTAATCATGTTTTTATTTATATCCTATGGTTAATGACATATGTATGAATAGAAAATGAGTAGGGTCAATCAGATATTGGTTATATATTTCTTTGAAACAAGTTTCTGTTGACACATTCAACATTTTAATATTTAGAACAAGAATTACTTCTGGCTAATCAATGGTGATGTAAACATCAACCTGTAAAGTGACTGAAATTGTATGTTTCTTTGCTCAAAATGCTTGATTATGGAGAGTTGTGTCTTAAACATAGTCATTTTTTTATTATATTGTATCCTTCCATCCATGTTTGTGCCAAATTGCTATGTATTTCTATTAATTTTGAATAAAATGCCAGTTTTGCCCTATGCGTATCAGCAAACTCAATGGCGGTACTCCTTTGCTTTGCTCCCAGCACCGTTTTCAGCGCATGCGCACTCGGAACCGTGATGTCGTCTATTGGGGTGAATAATTAATTAAATCATGTTGATGAAAACACTTTAAAAGCCAAATCGAGAGCTTTTATGGGGGCCACCATTATATGGTGTTTTTTTTGCATTCTCTTTCAATTTCTTTCAAGATTAAGCCAACATACAGATAGACGGCACACTGGACATATCACCCTTAATTCACTACACGAGACACAACACGATATATGTATATTTGGAACAGATTTATTTATCTGAAACAATTAAAAAAGGTAGCTCAAGGAGCAGCAAACTCGTGGTGGCGACAGTGGCCCTCGTTCATGATCGAAACATGCACAAGTCTAGTGAAACATCATGTATAGATATATTTGTCAAACATAGGCAAATTGGCCTCTAGTCTCGGAAGACAGTATTACACTCAGTTTTTTATAGTTCCTTGTAGTTTCGCATCTGGAATATAAGCATAGTCTCGTAACATATCGTAAACAGTAATCAAACGATCGGACCGCCTCGGCAGCGCTCAACCCAACAATCTTCCGAGCGCTGCCGGAGCAACACTGACATGAAGGGCCCCTAGGTATGCATTTATGGAGGCACTACGCCAGGTGCCAGCGGCCATTATCGTGTCAAGCGTCAAACCTTCGCCTTGACAGGCCTGAGCGGCACCTCTTCGAAGCCCATGGAGAGTAAACCCAGTGTCTCTGCCTAGCGCCATGAAGGAGGCCATAGTGAGGGCCCGTTTCAGGACCGGAAGGGACAACGGAAGACCTGACGGCAGCATGAATGCAGGAGCACTAGGGTATGCAGGTGTTATCGCGTATCTTTCCCAGGCTCTGACTGGGCAACACACGGATCGCGGGAGAGCAGGGAGCCGAAATATTATAGGCGGGGCAGAGGCGGGCCGGGTTTTGGTGGATCTCAGTACTACCGGTAGGCTATTCCCGTCCACAAAAATATCCTTGTGCCTTAAGACATGCGTCATAGTGTTTGGCTCAACAGTCGCGGGAACCAGATTCCCCTGTCTCACGAAGGTAAAGTAGCCTATTATGAGGGCTGCAATGATAACGTTAGGAGTTGGCGTTAAGCTCAGCAGGTATTCTATTATCGCCTTGAATTCGGGGGGAGGGATCGGGGTAGCTCTCGTAACTGTGTGGGAGCTAGTTTTAAATATACCTGATTTATATAGTTTAATCTCAGGAGCGTCAAACGCAGTTGCGCACCCAGGGCCTGCAGCTACCCATAGTTTTACCGAAGAAAAATAGTTCATGATAGCACCAGGTGATTTAAGGCGGTCATTTAGGAACATGAGAAACGACAATAGCACATATACCGAGGGGTTGTGGCAATCTATAGCATGCTGCGTGCAGAAGTGTATATAGAGTTTGACATGGGCGGCCTTGTTCTTCCACGTGCGCGTTGCCAGGGCGAGGACATAGCTGTCCAGCAGCCTCTGATGGTGCACTATCGAGAATCCTGGAAGATAGAGCCAAAAAATTACTATCTTCCGAATCTAACTATCATAGTTTGCATTTCAAAATGTTAAGGGATATCAATGGACTAATTTCTTGCAGGCCTCGAGTTTTACACATATTCATGGCTGACAGTCCACGGGTTTTATCATGTGGGGCCCTGCTGAGAGCGTCTGCAAACACGGGCTCTTTACCTGGCTTATGTACGATGACAAGTTCGCAATTTCTAGAAGCTGCGATCAACCATAGTTGTCTCGCACATGCGCAGAGAATTTTATCTTTACCACGCCCCGAGTCTAGAACTTGTTGTGAGGCAATATTGTCGGTATTAACAACTATGGTGAATTCATGTGGGTTCGAAGGGAGCAGATTAGTCACAGCATGTACGAGATTAAGTGCCTCAAGTTGTGTAATTAGTAGGCTTTGTTCACATAATTCCGAATCGTATTCAAAGCTGAAGTAGTGCGTGGGGGAGAAGGCCCCCCCCGCCTTCAGTGTTGAGTCGCACTCAATAACCCATTCCTCTCTCGGGGCAGAAGGTAATAGCTGTACACCGTTATAAGTGTTCGCGAAAATTTTAAACCACTCAAGGTCTTTTAACAATTCTTTATCAAAAACATGTTGACCGACATATGGTGACGCTCTAAGCGCGGCCAGAACTCTATTTGTAAATCTAACCGCTGGCTGAATACATTTTGATAGGTGGTGTAGTTTGCCTGCTAGACTCTGTAACTGCTTCCTTGATGCTGTAACCTTTCCATAGTAGGCATTCTTCTAATACTTCATTTACTTTTTGTTCAGGCAATGTGACAGTCATAGCCACAGAATCAACCAGAAAACCTAACCAAGAGATTGAAGTGACTGGGGGTGTGCATTTTTCCACGGCCAGATCCAAACCTAAATCGGCTGATAACATATTAAAGTAGTAAAATGCTTCGCGTGCTTTTTGTTCTGTTGCCTCTACGCCTATGAAGTCATCTAAATAACATAATGAGAAGAAACCTGCTCGTCTGAGTAGCCATACTATGGCTCTAGTAGTGCGCGCGCACGCAAGGGCTGAAGTTCTACAGCCGAACGGTGGCGCAATATCTATATAAATATTGTCGTTAAGGGCAATTCCTAATAACGGGACAGAAAGGGGACATACCCTGAGCTGGCGGTATGCTCTGACTAAATCGCCTCCCCACATCCAGGCACTGGGACCAATCTTAATTAATCTATCGGATAATGTCGATACTGAGGGTAGGCAGAAATTAAATGGGCGCCCTAAATAGAAACCTCTGACAATTCCTGCATTAACACTTTTCCCTTTCGGGAAGCTAAGATCAATTATTATTCTTTTGTCCGTCGAGCCCTTCTTAGGTCTGGTCATCATCGGACTGACCTGACACCAAGGTGAAAATGGAGGGGAGGAGAAAGGGCCTAGGAGCGCCCCGTGGTGGAGCTCGGTGGTGATAAATTTCGTAATATGCATATCCGCATTTGCTGACTTCGCATGATTCCTAAGAGTTGGCACTGGGATCTGCTTTGATGTGTAATCAAGGGGCCAACCAAATTCTAAATGCTCAACTAGCAGGACATCAGGATAATCTAGCAGAACCGCTCGCCATCGAGGAATGTTGAGACCAGACGGGACCGAGATTTTTGCCCACATAAAATTTGGTAACCCAGTGATACGTACTTTATCAAATATGTCACGATATATACCATGGCCGAACCATGGTTGGTCTACCGAAATTGGCCAGAAATCTAATAGTGTATCCTGATATTGTAGGGGGGAGGGCGGAGGGACAAAATTTGACCTAGTGGGGACTAGCGAGGTCAGTTCAAGTTCTAATGGATCATCGAACCAGTCAAAGGTTGGCATATCTAAGTCGGTTATCTCATTACTTACAGTGGTTGTTTGAAGTGCGCGTATCTGTACATTGGAAATGGAGTTATTATTATCAACAATTATTGGCAAATCAGCGACAATTTTAGGTATAGCAGCATTATCTTTTCTTTCAAGTTCACTATCAGATACTGGGTGGGAGTCAGGGTTATACTGAGCAGGCACGGTCGGGTCGTAATTGTGATTGACGTTCTTATCAGCGGTTGATATAGGCAAGGCGGTAACGAGGTCAGGAGTGCTAAGAGCGTGCGAAACATGTTTAACAGTTGTAAAGTCAGGTTCATTATGAACTACAATGAGCTTATCATTCACCACCGAAATTGAACTCACATCGTTATTGTTAGCTGCAGTCTCAGATGATTTCTTGTCTAAGAAACGCCTCTTTTTAAGACACTCCTGCTCACGATGAAATAATATGCGCTTAAACCTGTACGCGCACCATGCGCATATGTGCGGGGAACGATCAGGGAGGGTGCCGTGTGTTGCAGTAAATCCACAGTCTTTACCCCAATTCCACAGATAACAGGGCTTCCCTTCTGACTCCCTAGTGTAGTCTTCCCTCTGAGTACCAGGAGACGGGTTAATACCAGTTGAGGCTGCCGTAGTGGCAGGCACCTGGGCAGGGCGCTGTGTCGTTGCAGGAGCAGGACGAGGGTAGGCAAACTGAGACGAGGCAGCCCTAGACTGAAGCGTCCTGACCGCTTCAGTACAGATGTCGCGCTGGACATCCTTAATCGCGGCAGGATCCACCCAACCGTCCCTAAGCCGACCATCCCCTATCATGGCAAATACTCGTTCCGACCACTGTCGGCAAGTCGACCAGTCCCATGTTATGGCCATTAACGCAAGGTCTTTTTCGTGCTGCAAAATCGCCTGTATAGAAACCACCGGAAAGTCAGGTTGTTCAGTGAGGAGACGAATGGCAAAGAAATATTCCGCCCATGTAGCCTCCCCCAGAGCGATTTTCTTACACGCATCCCCCCTTGTAATTAAATGATGGGGAAAACAGTTCGTACCTGGAGGCCTTTGTAATGCTTGGACGTTCTCCATCAGGAAATCGGCCGCCACAGGCAGCCTAGGTTGCGTCATCTGGAAGACAGGAGGGGCCATAGAAGACTGAGGGAAGTAACCACCAGGTACTTGAGCGGAGTGAGGAAATGAAGGTCCTTGACCTGGACGGACGGGTGGCCAGCCTCTCCCATACGGAGACTGAGATGGCACCCGCTGTTGATCATGGGAAGGGTGCGGCTGTGAATTCCCCGTGACATCAGGGGCATGCGGATTCCACGCAGACGAGCCGTCTGTAGCCCTAGAATCAGAAGGCGGATGCCTCCCAGGAGCCCTTCTAGTAGCCGAGCGACTCTGACGAGGAGATTGAGATCTCGAACTTAAATGGTCAGCAGTAGTTGCAGGTGACGACGGCCGAGACACGGCCGGAGCAACCGGAGCAGCCGCCAATCGCTCTAGAGCTTCAAGTCGCGCCAACACAGCCCTGGATACACTGCCAGCAGAGGAGGGCGAAGGAGAAGACCCTCCAGCTGATGACGAGACTGGAAGAACCGGAGACCGAACAGAGGCCTGCCGAGGAAGAACCGGACGACGAGGTAGCGAACCCGTAGCAGGACGACCACGGCGTTTCCGTATAGGCGGCATTGTAGGTAGCAACACGGAGAGTTTTTTCCCCACGTCTTACTCCAGTGGCGGGCGGCGGACAATGACACGCGTGCTAGCGACTGATACGCCACCCTGGTGTCTCGTGAGTGAATTAGGGATGTTAGCTAGCCAACATCACCAATTCCCACTGAAATAGTTTTTGGATGGATTTAAACAGGGTTGTTATTCACCCCTACACTGGGGAGGGGCAAATCTTTTATTTAAGGCCCTGTCACACTCTGACAAATTGCATAAGCGTATGCCAACGAATGTGATTTTGCGCCAACATGGTGGTGTATGCTCAGACCAGTTATGGGTATGTTTGGCATAAGTAGTATTCGTTAACAATACCGTGGTGTACACTGAGACAGGGTATGGGTACGTTTGGCATAAGTAGTATTCGTTAACAATACCGTGGTGTACACTGAGACAGGTTATGGGTACATTTGGCATAAGTAGTATTCGTTAACAATACCGTGGTGTACACTGAGACAGGGTATGGGTACATTTGGCATAAGTAGTATTCGTTAACAATACCATGGTGTACACTGAGACAGGGTATGAGTACATTTGGCATAAGTAGTATTAGTTAACAATACCGGGGTGTACACTGAGACAGGTTATGGGTACGTTTGGCATAAGTAGTATTTGTTAACAGTTTTGAGGATGTTCAATGTATTTTCACAAAATCACATATGTCGGGATACGTTTATGCAATTTGTCAGAGTATGACAGGGCCTTAGGGTGATTAGAACAGGGTGATTAGAACAGGGAGCTTAGTTAGCCTAATGTTTAAGATGCCCGCTCCGGAATGGTAGAAGTGTAGGTTTGAAATCACCTCTAGGTTCCATGTTCCCATCTATTTGAAACAGGGCACAGCAGGGCAGTGCAGGGCATGGAAGGACAGGGTAGGGCAGGGAAAACAGGGTAGGACAGGGTAAGGCAGGGCAGGGCAGGGAAGGGCAGTGCAGGGCAGGGAAATACATGGTAGGACAAGGCAGGGCAGTGCAGGGAAAGGCAAGGTACGGCAGGACAGGGCATGGAAGGACGGGGTAGGGCAGGTCATGGAAGGAAACGGTAGGACAGGGTAAGGCAGGGCAGGGCAGGGAAGGGCAATGCAGGGCAGGGAAATACATGGTAGGACAAGGCAGGGCAGGGAAGGGAAGGGCAGGACAGGGCAAAGCAGGGCAGGGCGGAGCAGGGAAAACACCCCTTATTTTCAGAATAGAAAAGGAGAAAACAGGATAGGGCCGGGCAAAGCAGGGCAGGGCAATGCAGGACAGGGCAAGGCAGGGAATAACCAGATAGGGTAAGTCAGGACAGGGCAGGACAGGGCAGGGCAGGACAGGACAGGACAGGGTAGGACAGGACAGGGTAGGGCAGGGCAGAATACGACAGGACATGACAGGACAGGGCAGGGTAGGGCAGGACAGGGTATGGTATGGTTGGGAGGGGCAGGGAACGGCAGGGTAGGGCAGGGCAGGACAGGGTAGGAAAGGGTAGGACAGGATAGGACAGGGTAGGGAAGGGCAGGTCAGGGTAGGACAGGACAGAACAGGACAGGGCAGAGCAGTACGCTACAGTAAGAAGGCTAGCCAAGGAATGTGAAGCCACCCAGTACACCACCGTGTACCCGGGTATAACACTTGTTCACACTTTTGTGCTTTGTTGCTCCCTTTTGTGCCGACATCACAGCGGTCTTTGGGTTCTGGGTGTGTGCACGTGTGTGTCTGTGTGTATCTGTGTATGTCTGTGTGTGTGTCGTCTGTGTGTGTCCGTGTGTGTGAATGTGCGTGTGGCGCCTGTGTATGTTTGTGTTGGTGTGCAGAGAGTTCTTTAAGATGGGGACGTAGGTGAGGCACTGATGGGAGTTGGTGAGGGGGGAGGTCTGCCTTGCGGGGGGAGGGGGCTGGTGCGAGTGTAGGATGACGGGAGTGGTGTGGATGGGAGTTTCGGTGTGGATGGGAGTGGGGGGGTCGGGATTGGGTGTGTGGGTGGGTGGGAGTTTGGGCGTGGATGGGAATATGGGGTGGGCGTGAGTTGGGGGGGATGGGGAGTTTGGGTGGGTGTGGTAGGGAATGGGGGGAGGGAGTTGTGGGAGTGGGAGTGGGGGTAGGTGGGAGTTTCGGTGTATATGGGAGTGGAGTCAGGATTTAGGGTGTGGGTGTGAGTTTGGTTGGGTTGGGAGTGTGGGAAGGAGTTGGGGTGTGGATGGGAGTGGGGATGAGGATGAGGGGGCTAGAGGGAGTGAGGGCGTGGATGGGAGGGCTAGAGTGAGTGAAAGTATGGATGGGAGGGTGGGTGGGAGTGGGACTGTGTATGGGAGTGTACGAGGGAGTGAGAGTAGTGTGGGAGTGTGTGTGTAGGAGTGGGAGAGGGCTGGGTGTGTGGGAGGGAGTAGGGGTGTGTGCGTGTGAGCTTGGGCGGAGTGGGAGTGTGGGAGGGAGTTGGGGTGTGGATGAGCGAGTGGATGAGGGTGGGAAGGTTAGAGGGAGTGTGGGTGTGGATGGGGGTGGGGGTAGGGGGTGGGGGTCTTTGATCGGCAACGCTAAATAGGTCCTGGATTCTTCTCAGAGGCATCAAAAGGCGGTGGGCTTTAATGATTATGTTACGGCCAAGAAACCCCGGCTCCGCCACGTGAGGAAGCACATGGTGGCCTGGTGGCTGGTAGTAGCAGTACGCAGACAATGTACGCATATATATAACTGCACAAAAAGAGTGGAGTTTTCTAAAGGGAGGACAAAAACAACAGCATATATATATATAAAGTTTTGAAAGTGAGCAGAGTGACAGTTGGCACATGGCGTATAGGAGGCGGGGAGGAGAGATTGTCCAATACGCAGTGAATAACATGGAAGTTAAGGTGGTTAGAGAGAGACATTAAGGGGCTGCTGTTATTTATATCGACATAATAAGTTTTAGAGTATATATATATGAGGTATAAGCATTATGTGAGTGTAAAGGCACGGAAGGGAATTATATGTTTTCTTACCACTTTATTATTGATAGGTGCCTTACTTGATGTATGCCCCCCCCCCCCGTTCAACCACGTGTCAAGCCCTGGTCACATGCACGTTAGTGAACGTAGTTGAACATAGTTGAATGTAGGATAGATTACCGTAGGTCAAACGTGGTGTAAGTATGTTAAATTACGGTGAAAAACGTTAAGGTAATGCAGCTTTTGGTACGATAAATATTTATACATTCCGGCACGGATGCCGGTATGTTCAACTAGGTTCAACTACGTTCGACTACGTTCGACTACGTTTAATTACGTTCAACTACGTTTAACTATGTTTAACTATGTTCAACATACATTAGCCTCCACTATGGTCAACTACGTTAAAGTATGCTAGAGTATGCTAGAGTACATTAAGAGTACAGAGACTTCGCCACAGTACGTTAGCCTCTAACGTAGTGCTCTTTTGAACATGTCCAAAGATTAAATTGGAACTCACGGCCCACCCACTTTATTACCAAGTTAGCATGACGGAGAAGTATGGATACTGGTACGTTCAACCAAGTTCAACTATGTTCAAGTATGTTCAACTACGTTAGCCTCCGCTAGGTTCAACTATGTCCACTACCGTGTATGTGACAGGGCCTTCAGTGTCACTCGCATCCGGGGAATTAATGTAAAAAAACATGAACAAAATATAAATATGAAATATGAAAATATACAAATATATGTAAGTATATTTGTATATATGTGTAAATCTGTATATGTGTATATGTGTGTATGTGTTACACGTGTGTTGGGCGCTCATTGGTATACGTCAATGTACGTCGACGTTCGTCGAGATACGTCATCGCGCATCAGGAAGTCGGCAAAGTTTTGTGCATGCACGTAAAAAAGTGATTTTACCCATTGGCCGCGTGCTTGCGAGATGCGTCGTAATGTGTATATATATATATATATATATATATATATATATATATATATATGTCCATGTATGCCTGTGTGGACCGCCAATAGTCGATCTTTACTTTTTGTGCTGGGGGTTCGTTAAACAAACAAACGAAGCGTACATATGTGCATGTGTATATATGATTATGTCTATATAAGTACATGTGTATGTGTACATCTGTGTATATGTATGTGTATAAGTGTGTATGTGTATATATGTGTGTATAAGTACATGTGTGTCTGTGTATCTGTACATCTGTGTACATATGTACACGTGTACCTGTGTGTACGTGAACACACACACACCGGTGCAGTTTTGGCGCCTTGACGTGGTGAGCTGCTCCTAGACCGGGCCCAGGCCAGCGCCCCGTGAGCAGCTCGGGCGGCGCAGTGTGCTTTATGGGCGGCCATATTCCCCACGCGGCGTGCCGCGCTTGCACTACATCATCTTAATTAAGTCGGACAAAGAGTGATTAAACAGGACAATAACTACCATTTGCTTCATTAACATGGCGCGGGCATATTGGCTGGCACCATTCAGTGTTGGTGTGTATCATAAGAAGGCCAACCGGGCAATACAAGGGCATCCAATATGGCGGCGGTGGTGGGTGTGGGGGTAGTTGTGGGTGTGGGTGTGGGTGTGGGTGTGGGTGTGGGTGTGGGTGTGGGTGTGGGAGTGGTTATGGAGGTGCTTGTAGGGGCGTGGGTTGTGGTGGGGGTGCTGGTTCGAAGTGAGGTTGTGGGAGAGGTTGTGGGGTGGTTGTGGTGGTGGGGTGGTTGTAGGGAGTGGTTGTGGAGGTGGTTGTGGGGTGGTTGTGGGGTTGTTGTGCGGGTTGATTGTGCGGGTAGGTTGTGGGGTGGTTGTTGTTTGTGGTGGGCGTGGGGGTGTTTGTAGGGACTGTTGTGGGGGTGGTTGTGGGGGTGATTGTGGAGGTGGTTGTGGGGTGGTTGTGCGGGTGATTGTGCGGGTGGGGGTGGGGGTAGGTTGTGGGTGGTTGTTTTGTTGTGGGGCGGTGGGGGTGTTTGTAGTGGTCTGGGTTTGGGGTGGTTGTGGGTGGTTTGGGGTCATTAGTGGTTGTGGTGGTGGTAGAGGGAAGGGAAAAAAGGGAGGGAAGGACCGGGATAAGGAAAGGGAAAGGAGGGGGAGCGGAGGGAGAGTGGGAGGGGGAGGGGAGTGGGAGGGGTAGGAGAAGGGGAAGGGGGAATGTCAGGGGGGAAGGGGAGGAAGGGGGAGCGGGGAAGGAAGGGAAGGGAAGATAAGGGGAATGGGAGGGTGGAGGGGGGGGGGAGTGGGAGGGGGAGGAGGAGGAGAGGGGGGAATGGGAGGGTGGAGGGGGAGGAAGGGGGAGTGGGAGGGGGATGGGAATAGCAGAGGAGGGGAATGGGAGGGAAACGGGAGGAGGAGAGTGACGGGAGAGTGATGCCAAAGGAGGAGGCACGAGAAACGTGGAAGGGTGTTACGGGGAAGGGAGGGGGAGTGGGGGGGGGGGCAGGGTGGGGGGGGGGGGCATGGAGGAGGCGGCCAGCCTCATTTAGCAATCCAACACGGCAAGTACTTTCCTGCTAGGAATACTTCATTCCTCATTCTGTCCAGCAGCCGTGTTTTCCATTTCGCCACCCGGAGAGTAATTAAAATAACAAATTGGCTGCTGTTTTTTGTTTTGTTTTGTTTTTGTTTGTTTTTCTATGGTACTGTTTTGTTTTTGGAGGCTAAACCCGTACATCTGACTGTGGTGCTTAGAGAGTGATGATAAATGGGGGGGGGGAGGCTGGTGGTGGGTGGTGTTGATGTTGGTGGGTGTGGGTGGGAGGTGGAGGGAGGGTGGTGGGGGAGGAGGCGGCCCACTGCGCTACTTTTCTTATTTAAATTTGTTTAAATTCTTTTCTCTCCTCTTTTATTTTTAAAACAATGTTTAAAAAAAAAAGAAAATGTTTAATTCATTTTGTGGGGACGCACGCCCCTCTGGGTGCATGGAGAGCGACTGGTCGGCGGTGGCGCGTATACACAGAACGAAGAAATTAACAACAAAAATGGAGGAATACAAAAAAAAACCGGCGCAGGCTGGGGAGGGATTTAGCTGCGGCGGCCTCAGATTGAGATATGGTGCCCTATTGTTTTTGCGCCCTCCCCCGGACCAGCGTGGTATGCATTGATAATGATGGAACGGTGCCGATGGTGTCCACCACGCCGAGCCTATTAAGGCGTCGGGGCTATTATCAACGGGGGAAATTCCAATGTACGAGGCGGGCCACCAGCCATTAGTGTCCCAGCAGCCTAAACTATTTTCAAAGTAACCCCTCTCCGCTCTGTCCCCCTACTCTCACACTCCCCTGCCTCTCAACCCTCCCCCTCTCCACCTCCCTCCTCCCTATGCCCCCTCCCCTCCACCCTCCGCTCCCATCCCCAACCCACTCCACTCCACACAACCCCTCGCCACCTCCTGGTCCCCCTCCCCCTCCTGGTCCCCCTCGCCATCCCTGCCCCCTCTCCTCCATCCTTCCCCGTCCCTTTCCCCATCACTCCAATTCCCCCATCTCTCTCCGTCCCCCTCCCCATCCCACTCCACCCCAACAACCCCTTACCACACCCTCACCCTCCCCTCTTCATCTCTCTCCGTTCCCTTCTCCACCCTACTCCACCCCACCTTAACCCCTCCGGCCCCTCCCCCTCGCCCCCTCACCTCTCCCTCCTCATCCTCCATCTCTCTGCTCCCTCCCCTCCCCACCCAACCCACCGCAACCCCTCCCCTCTGCTCCCTATACATCCCCAGGCCGCAAGAAATAGTTCTACACTTCCCTCCCCAAGTGCCCGCCCCTCTCCACCCCCCCCCCCCCCCACCAACTCTTTACAAATGGAAGAGGGCTTGGCCAAATCCCGGACGGGACTGAACAAACCAAATCGGTTAGCGATAGACGAGCGGTGGGAGCCGTAGGGTGTGTGTCTGGGTGTGTGTGTTTGGGTGTGTGTCTGTGTGTGTGTGTAAGGCTAGGAACCCGCCAAAACCGGCGGCTCAAATTAAATGTTACGGTTTCACACGTCGAGCGAGGAAAATAATAATCACTTTAAGACGGCAACTGGTGGTGCCAGGGTGCGGCCGACTCGGTGATAATTAACAATTAACAGTGGGAATAAAAGGCAGCTTCACATGAGGTGTCGCCCACATGATCTCCCCTCATTGCCGAGGCGGCAACCTGCCCAGCCTGCTGCTCGTGCTGCTGCTCGTGCTGCTGCTCGTGTTGCTGCTGGTGTTGTTGGCGCTGGTGCTGGTGTTGGTGCTGGTGCTGGTCCTTGTGCTTGTGATTCTCCTTGTGCTGGTGTTGCTGCTGGTGCTGGTGTTTTTGGTGCTGGTGCTGATGTGGCTTGAATTGATGTTGGTGCTGCTGCTCGTGCTGTTGCTGGTGTTGCTGCTGGTGCTGCTGCTCGTGCTACTGCTGGTGTTGTTGGCACTGGTGCTGGTCCTGGTGCTGGTCCTGGTGCTGGTCCTTGTGCTTGTGCTTGTGCTGGTGTTGTTGGTGTTGCTGCTGGTGCTGGTGTTGCTTGCATTGGTGTTGGTGCTGGTGCTAGGCTGGTGCTGGTCTTGCTGGTGGTGGTGGTGCTGGTGCAACAAAGGTGCCAGTGCAACTGTGTGTGATGGTATTGGTGATGTAGTTTGTTCTGCTAGTGTTGTTGTTGGTGCTGGTGTTGTTGTTGCTGGTGCTGGTGCCGTTCTGGTACTGGTGTTGGTGTTGGTTCTGGTGTTGCTGGTGTCGGTGTCGGTGCTGGTTCTGGCTCTGATTCTGGTTTCTACTGTTGTTTGTTGTTAATGGTGGTGGTTCTGGTGGTGGTTCTGGTGGTGGTTCTGGTGGTGGTTCTGGTGGTGGTTCTGGTGGTGGTTCTGGTGGTGGCGCCGTTGCTGGTCCTGCTCCAGGTGCTAGCTCTGATGGCGGCGGTGCTGGTGCTGATACTGGTTTCTACTGTTGTTTGTTGTTGCTGCTCGGTACCAGTGGTCGTTCTGTTGCTCCTTCTGGTGTTGGTGCTGGTTTGTGCTGTTGTTTGTTGTTGCTGCTCGGTACCAGTGGTCGTTCTATTGCTGGTTCTGTTGCTGGTTTCTACTGTTGTTTGTTGTTGCTGCTCGGTACCAGAGGTCGTGTTGTTGCTGGTTCTGGTCTTGTTGCTGGTGCTGGTGGTGTT
Source organism: Branchipolynoe longqiensis (assembly GCA_030323885.1). Lineage (NCBI taxonomy): Eukaryota > Metazoa > Annelida > Polychaeta > Phyllodocida > Polynoidae > Branchipolynoe > Branchipolynoe longqiensis. Next base: position 7,987,670 of record CM059186.1, on the reverse strand, counting down.
GCTGGTTTGTACTGTTGTTTGTTGTTGCTGATCGGTACCAGTGGTTGTGCTGTTGCTGGTTCTGGTGTTGTTGCTGGTTATGGTGGTGTTGCTGGTTTGTACTGTTGTTTGTTGTTGCTGCTCAGTGCCATTGGTCGTGATGTTGCTGGTCCTGGTGTTGTTGCTGGTTATGGTGTTGTTGCTGGTTTGTACTGTTGTTTGTTGTTGCTGCTCGGTACCAGTGGTCGTGCTCTTGTTTGTTGTTGCTTGCTGCTCGGTACCAGTGATCGTGCTGTTGTTTGTTGTTGCTTGCTGCTCGGTACCAGTGGTTGTGATGTTGTTTGTTGCTCGGTACCAGTGGTCGTGCTGTTGTTTGTTGTTGCTGCTCAGTACCAGTGGTTGTGATGTTGTTTGTTGTTACTGCTCGGTACCAATGGTCATCTGTTGTTTGTTGTTGCTGCTCAGTACCAGTGGTTGTGATGTTGTTTGTTGTTGCTGCTCGGTACCAGTGGTCATCTGTTGTTTGTTGTTGCTGCTCAGTACCAATGGTTGTGATGTTGTTTGTTGCTCGGTACCAGTGGTCGTGCTGTTGTTTGCTGTTGCTGCTCGGTACCAGTGGTCATCTGTTGTTTGTTGTTGCTGCTCAGTACCAGTGGTTGTGATGTTGTTTGTTGCTCGGTACCAGTGGTCATGCTGTTGTTTGTTGTTGCTGCTCAGTACCAGTGGTCGTGCTGTTGTTTATTGTTGCTGCTCAGTACCAGTGGTCGTGCTGTTGTTTGCTGTTGCTGCTCGGTACCAGTGGTCGTCATGGTTTGGGTGCTGCTCGGTACCAGTGGTCATGCTGTTGTTTGTTGTTGGGTACCAGTGGTCATGCTGTTGTTTGTTGTTGCTGCTCGGTACCAGTGGTCGTGCCGCTGTTTGTTGTTTGCTGCTCGGTACCAGTGGTCATCTGTTGTTTGTTGTTGCTGCTCGGTACCAGTGGTTGTGATGTTGTTTGTTGCTCGGTACCAGTGGTCATGCTGTTGTTTGTTGTTGCTGCTCGGTACCAGTGGTCGTGCTGTTGTTTGTTGTTGCTGCTCGGTACCAGTGGTCGTGCTGTTGTTTGTTGTTGCTGCTCGGTACCAGTGGTCGTGCTGTTGTTTGTTGTTGCTGTTGGTGGTTTGTCCTGTTGTTTGTTGTTGCTGCTCGGTACCAGTGGTCATGCTGTTGATCGTTCTGGTGTTGTTGCTGGTTTGTACTGTTGTTTGTTGTTGCTGCTCGGTACCAGTGGTGGTGCCTTTGCTGGTAGCGGTGTTGGTGCTGGTTCCTGTGTTCTAACTAACTGTGAGTGTGTGTCTGTGTGTGCGCGCGTGTGTGTCTGAGGGGGGGGGGGGATTATCGGCCAGCTGCCCGTCCTTAGCGGTGGCCGTGAAATATAGACGCTCACAGACGCTCACCAATCACACCTCTCTCTATAAGCGTGGATTTTTCAGCCCCGAATCGCTCCTTTATTAGAAACGCGCCGCTTTGTCACGTCGCCGCCCGCCGCGTGGCGCTGCGGCAGTCGACCAGCGCAGCCGGCCTGGTGCGGCGTATTGCGCGGGAAAAGCTGGGACTTTACCTCATCACGTGACCAACCTGACGACAATTTTGAGCGTTTCAGGATCAGACCTGTAAAACTCTCTCTATCTCTGTTTCTTGTTTCTCAGTTTCTGTATGTCCCCTTTTCTTCTTTCTCCCTTTCTTTCTTTCATTCTTTCTTTCTTTCACTCTATCTCTCCATCTCTCCCTCTTTACATCTGTCCATCTCTGTATATCTTTATATCTTTATATCTCTATATCTCTATACCTCTATATCTCTATATCTCTATATGTATATATATACCTCAATATCTCTATACCTCTATATCTCTATATCTCTATATCACTATATCTCTATATCTCTATATCTCTATATCTCTATATCTTCATATCTCTATACCTCTATATCTCTATATTTCTATACCTCTATATCTCTATGCCTCGATATCTCTATATCTCTATACCTCTATATTTCTATATCTCTATATCTCTATCTCTCTTTCTCTTCTTTTCTCGTTCTCTCTAGCCCTCTATCTCTATATATTCCCATATATATTTCTCTCTTTCTCTTCCTATCTTTCTCTTTTTCACCATTTCCCTATTTCTCCATTTCTCTCTATCTCTCGTTCTCTCTTTATCTCTTTCTCTATATCTCTCTATATCTCTATCTCTCCTCTCTTTCTCCCTTTCTCTCTTTCGCTCTATGTCTCCACTCTTTCTCTCTTTCTCTCTTTCTCTCTATCTCTCTATCTCTCTCTCCTTCTCACGTTCTCTCATTCTCCCTTTCTCACTTTCTCTCTTCCTCTCTTTCTCTCTATCTCTCTGTCTCCCTTTCTCTCTATCTCTTTATCTCTCTTTCTCCCTTTCTCTCTATCTCTCCTTCTCTCTTTCTATCTATCTATCTCTCTTTCTCTCTTTCTCTCTTTCGCTCTACCTCTCCTCTCTTTCTCTCTTTCGCTCTTTCTCTCTTTCTCCCTATCTCTCTATCTCTCTGTCCTTCTCACGTTCTCTCATTCTCCCTTTCTCACTTACTCTCTTCCTCTCTTTCTCTCTATCTCTCCTTCTCTCTTTCTCCCTTTCACCCTTTCTCTCTTTCTCTTTCTCTTTCTCTCTCTCTCTTTCTCTCTTTCCCTCTATCTCTCTTTCTCTCTATCTCTCCTTCTCTCCTTCTCTATTCATCTTCTCCTCTCTATCTCTTGTTCTCTCGTTCTCTCTTTCTCTCTTTCTCTCCTTCTCTCTTTCTTTCTTTCCCTCTTTCTCTCTTTCTCCCGAAAGCCTGCCATGTGCGAACAATTTTTAAAGTTCAAACTGTTGTCGCATTTCTTTGTTCTTCTATTGACAGGACACCCCTTTGGAGATATCAGAAGTGAAAACGTGTGTGAGTTAGTTTGTTTGTTTAGCGACCCCCCCCCCCCACACACACCAAAAGTAAACATCGCCTATTGGGGGGTCATACAGTGACAGGTTAAATAGAACATAGACAGGTTAAATAGAACATAGAAATGTATGCCAAAAGAGCATACAATTGTGTTAAAATCACAAGTGGTATATGATAAATAAAATCAACAGTAAACACCATTTTCCCTAAAGATGTTAATAATGAATTGCGGATGGAATCGGGACGACTACACCACATGCTCATTTCCAAATACATCTCTAACTGGTAGGTAGAAATGAAAACCTGCCAAATCAATCTTGGCAAGAGCGTCAAATCTGAGATATCGCAAGTTGTTTGTTGTGTATATCGTCCAGAAGGCGCAATCTAATGGGGCTGTCACACTACGACGCTTCTCCCGGCGACCTGTCAGCGTTGAAAGTACTATCTTGCGCGTCGAGAAACGTTAAAGATTTAGGGGAAATATGGTGAAATTGGACGTTGGCGGAGCGTTTCAGTAGCGTGTTGGTAGCGCGCGGGCAACGCTTGTCGACGCGTGGGAAAAACAAAAACAAATGCGATGTCTCGTTTTGCCACCGCGACTGGATGGCGCGCGCGGCGTGTCGTCAGCGGTACGACAGCGTTCGGTCAGGGCTCCGTGAGCGACAAGCGGATGTGTTAGCCAACGACGGGAGCGTTTGAAGTGTTTTATCCCAGCATTAATTGCCGTTCCGATAGCGTGTCGCCAGCGCTCTGTCAGCGTTCTAGTAACTTGCCGGTAACACGCTCAACGCGTCGACAACGCTCTGGGAACGCGTAAGCACACCCAATGTCCAAACTATCACGAAACACTAGTCAAACGCGCACAGCCCGCCCGCTACCCGTTACGCACACATCCAGCGAACGCTATGGACGTGCTGACCAAATCCAACCAACCGTTGCAAAAAATATCAACACAATATGGACGTTCCCCAACGTCCTGCCAGCGTTCTTGTAACGTGTCGTCGGCGCGTTTTGACGTGCCCCTAACGTCCTCCTAGCGTTCTTACCCATTTACTCCCGCGCGTTGCCGGTCGCTGGTGGTTTTTGACATGTTCAAAATACTCAGCGACCAATAACGCGCGCCGACTTTCGCCGCCGACCGCCAACGTCAAAGATAGTGTACCGACGTGTACCGACGCGCCCATAACGCGCCACCAGCGCTTCTCGATATTTCACCAAATATCGCCCCAAAACACCACACGTTGACGGGTCGCCGGCGAGAAGCGTCGTAGTGTGACAGCCCCATAACACAGGTGATCCTCAGGCCGGGTTTTGGAGTTACTGTTCTTGAGTGGGGGTTTGTGGTGAGGTGTTTTTTTAGTTATTGGAGGGAGAGAATGAGGTTGAGGGATATTTGAAGGAGGGCTGGCCTAGTGCGAGGAGGGATGAGGGTTGATACTGATATGAGATGGGGAGGCTGGGCGAGTGGGTGGGGTGGGAGGGTGGGTGGGTGGGGGCAGCTTGGACAATCACCCAGGTGCTATGTGGCTGATCCTCTCCGAGACTGTGTGTGTGAGGAGGAGGGAGGGAGGGAGGGAGGGAGGGAGGAGGGTTAATTATTTATCCGGGTATTAAAAATGATAAATTTTAATTGCATCACGTGAGGCTAATTACCTTAATTAGGACCGAGCCCGGTGTACACTTTATGAGTATGATGGAGAGAGGCCCCCAAGACGTCATTAGCGGGTTCACTGGGCCCGAGGTAATGAAGCGAACATGTATTAACAGGTACATTACGGCAGGCCAACCTCAAAACTTCATCACACCAACTTGCAAACTTATCCGTCTTTCCCGCTGATTGGTCGAGACGGCGGTCGGCTGACCACGTGTCCACCGCTCGTCCGGGGACCACCCTGGATGGAGGTGGGGTGGGGTGGGGTGTGTGGGTGGGGGGAGCCTTTGATTGTGACCGCTAGGGTCTGGGTTTTTAGTCCGCTAATAATGTATAATTAGTCGGATTGATTGAGCGGAGTCGGTCGGGAGTCGGCACTGCCGCAGTTCGCCAGGACGAACGGGTGATAGGAAGGGGGAAGGGGGAGGGGGGAGAGGGGGTGGAGGGGGAGGGGGGGGGGAAGAAGGGGTAGGGAGGGGAAGAGCTGAGGGAGGAGAGGGGATGGAAGGAGGGTGGGAGGGGAGAGTGATGGGAGGAGCTGTTCGTACACACTGTGAGCTGTTCGTACACACTGTGAGCTGCACGTACACACTGTGAGCTGCTCGTACACAACGTGAGGTGCATGTACACACTGTGAGCTGCTCGTACACAACGTGAGCTGCATGTACACACGGTGAGCTGCTCGTACACAACGTGAGCTGCATGTACACACTGTGAGCTGCTCGTACACACTGTGAGCTGCTCGTACACAACGTGAGCTGCATGTACACACTGTGAGCTGCTCGTACACAACGTGAGCTGCATGTACACAATGTGAGCTGCTCGTACACACTGTGAGCTGTTCGTACACAATGTGAGCTGCACGTTCACAACGTGAGCTACACGTTTACAACGTGAGCTGCATGTACACTCTTGTGAGCTACAAGTATACACGGTGAGCTGCTCGTGCACAATGTGAGCTACACGTACACAACGTGAGCTGCATGTACACAACGTGAGCAATACGTACACTCTTGTGAGCTACTCTCACACAATGTGAGCCACACGTTCACAACGTGAGCTGCATGTACACAACGTGAGCTACACGTACACTCTTGTGAGCTACTTTTACACAACGTGAGCTGCACGTTCACAACGTGAGCTACACGTACACAACGTGAGCTACACTTTCACAACGTGAGCTACACGTACACGACCTGAGCTACACGTACACTCTTGTGAGCTAGTCTTAGACAATGTGAGATGCACGTTCACAACGTGAGCTACACGTAGACAACGTGAGCTACACTTTCACAACGTGAGTTGCACGTACACCCTTGTGAGCTGCTCGTACACATGTGAGCTGCTCGTACACAACGTGAACTACACGTTCACAACGTGAGCTACACATACACAACGTGAGCTACACGTTCATAATGTGAGCTACACGTTAACAACGTGAGCTACACGTCCACAACGTGAGCTACACGAACACAACGTGAGCTACACGTACACAACGTGAGCTGCACGTACACTCTTGTGAGCTGCTCGCACACAACGTGAGTTGCTCACAAGGAGAAAGTGACCTTTGCTTGGCGATGTTGATGAATTACTTCAAGTAGGAGACAGAAGTTTTTACAAAGACAAACTTCTCGGACGCGTCTCAGACAATCGAGATGATTCGGGCAAGAACAGCCATTCCCTGTGTGAAGCGTTTTGTCCGCCTGAGCCCTGGCTCCATTTACACTCGCTTTGTTTTTATCTTTGTTATTTTCTTTGTTTGGTTGTGAGGTATTGCACCACCTATCTATTCTCCTTTTGAGGAGCTGAATGGCTGACTGGCTTCCCATTCGGGAGACCATGGATTCAACGTCCGGCCGAGTCAAACCAATGACTTACCAAATTTATACTTGTCGCTACCTAGCATGTCACTTGTCATTAATAGGATAGGGCAATGAATGTTTTGTTCAGAATCAGTATCAGGATAATGTGACTGATAATGTGACTGAGTATTGGCTCATAATGAGAGCATCAACCCTATCTACAGGGTTTGAGTTCTTAGAATGTGAATATTTTTTTGGTAAAGCTGCATAATCAGATGAAAACATCAAATTCTTTAAACCAAATCAATTATTCATATTTGATTGTACATATCTACATTAGATTTGTTGCTGCATAGAAGGGAACAGTGGTCAAGTTAATAGAACATTTTACTGCTGAAGCCTGTCAGAGCTTTGAATTGCTTGCGAAAATTATTTTGGTTTGTTTACACTTCAAATATCTTAAGAGTTAGTCAGTTAAAATAAAAGTTACTTCAAGCTAAAGTAAAGTAGATTGCCTACTATATTTATCTGAAAACATGACAGAAACTCAAAACCATCGGATTATGCAACTCTAATGCCCCGGGGTCATACACGTTAGTGGACGTAGTCGAACGTAGGTGAACATAGTGGAAGCTAACGTGGGTCAAACGTGATGTAAGTACATTAAACTATGTTGAAATATGTTAAGGTACAGCAGGTTTTGGTACGGATAAATTCGTTAATGTACGGATAAATATGTTAAAGTATGGATAATATGTTACGGTATAGATGCCGGTATGTTCAAATATGTTCAACTATGTTCAACTATATTAGCCTCACTACGTTCACTTATGTCCACTAACGGCTATGTGACCAGGGCTTCGTCTAAGTATGCTTGAGTATGCTAGAGCACGCTACAGCATGCTATTGTACGCTAGAGTATGCTAGCATCACAGATGCAAATTCAACCTCTAACATAGTGCTCTTTTGAACATGTCCAAAATCACATCATGGCTCACCCACATTATTACCAAGTTAACATCACATATAAGTATGGATGCCAGTATGTTCAACTAAGTTTGACTACGTTCAACTACGTTTGACTACGTTTGACTTCGTTTGACTATGATTGAATACGTTTGACTATGTTTGACTACGTTCGGCTATGTTCGACTATGTTCGACTACGTTTGACGACCTTCGACTATGGTCAACTACGTTCAACTACGTTAGCCTCCACTACGTTCAACTACATCCACTAACGTGTATCTGACCGGGGCATACAATAAAATGAATACATATATAAAGAATACACATTTAAAGCAGGTGGCTAGATCTTTAATAATTGCCTTTGCAAAGCACATCACGTCGAAGAAGGCCTAAGAACAGTGATTGAGCAAGGACGGTAAATGTTGCCTTAGCATTTACACAAAATTACTGAGAGTAATATTATTTTTATGACAAAAATATCTGTTAAATTACTGAATCCTCCCCTCCATCCCACCCCGACTCCAAAAACCAACCAGAATATCTGTGCCATATCCTGCTCTTTTTTTTAATTGAAGATTTATACTGCCTATTAATTATTATGGATAAGTATGAATAGACTTGTTTTCACCATTAGACAGTTTGTCGATAGAAAGCCCGAGCCTACACTTTTACCGACCCAAGGGATTTTTAACCTCCCACACCACATAGATATGGTATGAGAGCAACTGGCCTTTGATGATGCTGTAAGCTGTACACAGTGGTGGAAGTCCAAATTGACAGAGTAACAGAGTGGGGGCACAGGGAATCGAAACACCGACCTTCAGAGTCCAACCTAGAAAAAAGTCAGACACTTTAAGCACTTCCCCACAGAGAACACCACAAGCAGTCATTCCAGATCATCCAATCAGATATTATTAAATGGCCCTGTGTCTAGACTCAAAGCATAGGGCCTACTTGATGGAATAGGTTGCCAGAAAATGTCAGAAAAACAGCATATCCTGAAAAGTTCAGATGTATCCCCTAAACTCACCTGTTTAATGGAGCTATTTGTATGTCTATCTTTTAGCTATAATAACCAAGTTCTAAATATGCCATGTCATGGCTTTATTACGCAGCACCTTAAAATGGATCTACCTAGTGAGTGCGCTTTATTAAACTTACATTATTATTAAATTATTAAAGTTGCAGAGTCCAATGGTTTTGAGATTCTGTCATTTTTCTGATATGAACATATTGAATTGATTGTTACAATCTATCTTACTTTCATTTGAAGTAAATTTCATTTTAAATGGATAACCGTTGAGATATTTGAATTGCAAGCATGTCAAATTAATTTTGGTAAGCATGCCAAAACTCTTGACACCATAGGATTCTGCAGTAATCGGTTCTATCAAATTGGCTCATTATTCCCTTCTACATGGCAACAAGCGCGAAATATGTGCATCACTATCTAAGTTAGATATGTAGAATGAAATCTAGATAATTATTTTGGTTTTGAAAATTTGAGTATTATCAGACTATGCAGCTTTAACACCACGCGTCTCTTTCCGCTTAACTTACTCACACTTTAGTTTCAGTGAAGCTTCCCTGCGAAGGAAGAGGCGTCTCATCTTAGGTGAGAAATCAAAACATGTAGCCCTGCTTCAGATAGGTCACCCCCCTCCAAACACACACACTCACACATTGTCTTAGCTGACCTCCCCTTCACATGACCACATAGGATGGTCGAATGAGTTGAGCGTCCGTCTCCTGTTTTGGGATTTGAACCCTAGCCGAGTCAAATCAATAACTTAAAAATTGATACATTCCAGGTGCTCGGCATTATTAGGATATGACAAGGACTGGTTTGGCTCAGTGCCAGCATAATGTGACTGAGTAGGATATCAGCTCATGGTGCCGGCAGCCTGATCTCCCAGTGGGGCAGACATGAGTCGCCATGAGTGTGCACTGTCACATGTCGATACCCGTCCTGATATGACGTTAGATGTTGCCAGGATGTAAAACTCCAACAACCAACCAACCAACCTAACACAATATGACCTGATATGACCTTATATGTTGCCAGGACGTAAAACTCCAACAACCAACCAACCAACCTAACACAATTCCCGTCCTGATATGACCTTAGATGTTGCCAGGACGTAAAACTCCAACAGCCAACCAACTAATCTAATCTAAGTAGAAATCTCAACTCTTGTACAAGTTGTAGCACTCCAGCGTCAATGAGGAACACTCCTGTGTAGGTCTTCCTCCAGCAGGTGGGACCATCCCTCCCCCCTCCCCCTTCCACCCCTCACCCACCCACCTCAAATTACCCCATCATGTGGGTTTGTTCCTCCTGTACCTATAATAACCCCAACCTGTCTTGTTTGACTCATGTCCCTGGAGGTGACGTCTGGTGCAGCTTCTCTCTCCCCCTGGAACACATTGCTGATCCAGGGTGGAGATGGGGGTCCGGGGGTGGGGGTTGGGGGGTTGGGGGGAGCCCACCCCAGGTATGAGCCTTTACTTCCAGCTCTACACAACTGGCTGATGTGTAGACGGAACTCATTGCCTCATCATGCCTTATAAGTTATAGTGGGGCAGATAAGAGCAATTTCTTTAGAAGAATCGTGCAAATGATGATACAAGCATAAAATTTGCCACGCTTTTTCTCCAATTGATGCTAGTCAAATCTGCCCGATTGGCCAATTGAAAATCCAAGATGGCGGCCATTTGTCAAGATGGCCGCCAAATTAGCCACCCGAAGTTGACGTTTTGCCCATAAGGGCAGATTTGATTAGCATCACTTTGAGTACAAGGCTGCCAAGTTTGATGGTGGTATCATGATTTGCACGATTTTTCTGCTATCTCCTACACTAATATGCCCTCCATGGGCGACTGACTGTCAATCAAGTAGACGCACACACAGACCCCACAGACCCCCCCCCCCATGCATGGTTAACCCATTTGAAACCCCTCTTCCCCAGACTGGAATACCCTACCCTCGATGTACCACTGTATGCTGCACATACACACTTGTGTACCAAGCACAACCATCCTCTTCCTTCCTTCCCTATCATTCACTTTACCCTCCTTTTCACGTCACCCTTCTCCCCCTCCTCCCTCCTCCCCTCCCTCCTCTCTCCTCTCTCCTGCCTCCTCCCTCCTCCTCCTGCCCCTTCGCTCCTTCTCCCTCCGCCCCTCCTCTCTTTTTTCCTCCCCTCTTTCCTCTCTCCCCTCTCTCCTCTCTCCTCCCTCCTCTCTCCTCCCCCTGCCTCCTCTCTCCTCCAACCTCCCATCCCTCCTCCCTCCCCCCCTCCCTCCTCTCTCCTCTCTCCCTCCTCCCCCTCCCTCCTCTCTCCTCACCCCTCCCTCCTCCCCCTCCCTCCCCTCTCCTCCTTCCTCCCCCCTCCCTCCTCACCCTCACTCTCTCTCTCATCTATCCTCTCTCCTCTATCCTCACTCCTCCCCCTTCCTCTCCTCCTCCCCTCCCTCCTTCCCCCTCCCTCCCTCTCCTCTCTCTCTCCTCTCTCCTCCTTCCCCACTCCTCCCTTCTCCTCCAGGTGTTCTCTCCTACAGGCGAGGCACCTCCCATAGGGACACAACCCTCCACGAGGTGGGAGGGAGGGTGGTCTCTCCATCTGCCAGGCCATGCTCTTCCCTTGGGGCTCCCCTCCCCCTCAGACACACACCACACTCACAGGGTGGGAAGGTCTCTTGTCCAAGCGGAAATAGTTCCTTTCCCTCCCACTAGGCGGGACCTAGTTCCAGGTGAAAACTACCATGATGCATCTCTACTCTCCTACCCTCCTTCCCACGCCCGCCTCCCTCCCACCTACCCTCCCCCCTCGCATCCCTTACCGCCCCTCCTCCCCTCCCATCCTACCGCCACCGTGCCCATCTCCATCCTTTTCCATTCCCCTTTCTACTCCCCACCCCTGTCCCCCCTCCCCGCTCCCCTTCCTCCCTCCCCACTTCCTACCTTCACCCACTCACCCCCTGATTACCCGATCTCGTCATCCTAGTTCCAGCGCTTTTTAATTTGCCGCGCGGGAGCAAGAAGCGGATGTGCACGGGTAGTGGAGGGAGGTAGGGAGGGGGAGGGGAGGGAGGGGAGGGAGGGGAGGGGCCGGAGGGAGGAGGAGAGGGGGGAGAGGGGGGAGAGAGGGGGTATGAGGACGGGCGCGTCAGAAGGGCTTTGATATGTGGCATTAACGCCGGCCGTCAGGAGGCGGGCCGAGACCTCTCCACGCGCCGGGGCCACAGGAACTACCTCCCGGAGAGCCCCTCGCCGCCCGGGCGCTAACAAGCCCCGGCTCGCCCCGGGAGGCGGCCGCCCACCCACCCGCCCGGGAGGACGGCCCGCCTACAATGAGGGGGGGGGGGGGGGGGCGGGCGGGACGGGCGCACGCACGGCCCGCCAAATGAGGCCGACCCAAGAGCTTCCTGTCAGCTTCTTTCATTTCTGAAGAAGTCGCGGCCAGAGCTTGGGGAGGTGGGGGGGAGGGGGGGGAGGAGGGAGGAGGAGGAGGGATGAGGAGGACAGGGGAGGGGAGGGGGGAAGGAGGGATGATGGAGAGAGGCATGATGGGGGAGGGAGGGAGGGGAAGGGTGGGGAAGGAGTGTGGGGAGGGGAGATCGGGGGGAGGGAGGATGGGGGAGGAATGGGGGAGGAGGGAGGTGGGAGGAGGGAGGGAGGGGGGAGGAGGGAGGAGGGAGGAGGGAGGAGGGAGAGCTGCAGGAGGTTGTGTGTGGGGGGTGAGTGTGAGTGTGAATGTGGGTGTGGGTGGATGTGGGTGTGGGTGGGGAGGAAGGGAAGTGAGGCAGGGCTGGGATGATGAAGGGCTGTAGGATGGGTGTGTGCGGGGTGGGGGTGGGGGTGGGGGAGGGGAGGGGGAGGATGCTGTCGGAGCTACTCCTAAGGAGCTGCTCCGTGGACCAGTAGGCTTGCAGCCGGAGGCGGGAGGTAGAGCAGGAGTAAGACTAAGAGCAAACAGCCAGAAAAATACAAGCCGTCACTCCTCAGCGGCTTTCAATGAGGCGCATTCGCTAGTGATTCCTAATGTTAATAAATAACGCTTTCGCACTACCGACACGCGGATGCACATTGTGTGTTAATTAATTACTGAGACACCTGCATGTCTGAATAAACGGGAGTTCTATAGTTGGACCACTGCAATTTGTAATGTTATTGTTATTATTATTATCAATATTATATATTTCTAAATCCACACCTAAGCAGTTTTCTGGGTCATAGCCACACCCCCCGTCACCCCCAACACCCCACCACTACCCTTCACCCACATACAGCTTTTCTGCTGGTATGATGCATTGCATTTGTGTACGAATATGGAGATGGCTCGCAATGTTCATATGACGTTTGATTTGGCGGGAACAACACACCACCCTCCTTCCCTGCCCGCTGCGCCATGGAAGCGTCTCAAGGTGGACGGGCGAATTTATCTCTCCAGCCACCCGATTGGCCAGTGCGATTTCACACCTTCCACGCCATCGCCCACAACCCGCCATTTTCTCTCCACTTTCCAACTAACTGGAATTGCGCAAACTTTCCAACCATCCACTGCACTATCTTGCTTTCTGCTCGTAGAGCGGGGCCCAAATGCTCCTTGGCTTTGAATAAAGACTTTGTTATCTGTCTGTGTCCTTTATTCCTTCTCCGAATCTAAAAGCTGCATAGTCCGATGAAAGCATGAACTTGTCACAACCCAAACACTTATATAGATTGTGGATATCCAACTAAGAATTAGTAAGATACTGATGTCCTTATTATTTATGCATTCATTGCTGTCTCGTAGAAGGGACTTCAACGCTCGCTTAATAAATTGGTTTTTTGTTGTTGTTTTACGTCCTAGTAACATCTAAGGTCATATCAGGACGGGACCAACTTGTGACAGTGTGCACTCACAGCAACCTTATAGTGCTACCCCACTGGGATACCAGGCTACCAGCACCATGATCTGATATCCCACTCAGTCACATTATCCAGACACTGAGCCAACCAGTCCTTGCCCTATCCTAATAATGCAGAGCACCTGGCTAGGAAGGGACAAGTATACATTTTTAAGTCATTGGTTTGACTCGACATGGGTTTGAACCCGCAAACCCATGGGTTCGGAACCCCTGCTCTCCCAAAACAGGAGACGGATGCTCAACTCATTCGGCTATCCCGTCTGGCTCGCTTAATAAAACCTGATGGCGATCGCATCCGAAGTTTTTGACGTGCAGGCCAAAATTATTTTTTATGTTTTCACTTCAAATTATCTCAATACTTAGTAATTTACAATACCAATAAGTTCAAACTAAAGTGAGGTGGATTATAATGAGCCTACTATATTCATCTAAATAAAATGGCCGAAATTCAAGTAAAGGTTTTAAAAATTTAACGACCCCTCCAGAGCACAATGATTTTTCTCATCGGCTATTGGACATCAAACATATAGTCACTCTGACATATTTCTTTGGAGGAAACCCACTGCCGCACATAGGCTATTCCTTCCGATAAGCAGCAAGGGCGTCTTTTATATGCACTTTCCCATAGACAGGACATCACATACCACAGCCTATGATGAACCAGTTGTAGACCACCGATTCCAAAATTCAAAACTATCCACGTGTGCAACTTTAAGTTTAAGCACTAATCAAGCATGGCTTAATACTACTAGTAGTACTACTACTCTATCCAAATTGATTGATTGATAGATTGATTATCCGATCAATTTACTTCCCGGGCGCTGAACAGAATTCAGCGCTTCTTGTAGCGTGATAGACACTATCAGGAAATTAAAGGCAGTGTGGTAATTAGATGTGCCCAATTATCGCCCACGTGATCACGAGCTTGTCGCGTAGGAGGGCGGCTCTCAGTTACTCCTCCTATACGTGTGGCTTATTTGGGTGAAGCATGAGATGGATTGCGTGTGTACTAGACATGCTTACTCATCATACTAGACATTCTTAGTCGGCTTAATATGCGCGGCTTCTGTTTCCTCACAGATTCAGTGATTGATTGATGATCTAACTAGCACAACGATATATATCCAGTACAACCTATACATGCTTAGTCGTTCGCTATATGCATGGCATTTGTATTCTCGCAGATTCAGTGATTGATTGATGATCTAACTAGCACATCGATGTATATGCAGTACATACTATACATGCTTAGTCGTTCGTTATATGGATGGCATTTGTATCCTCGCATTCAGTGATTGATGATCTAACTAGCACATCGATATATATGAGGTACATACTATACATGCTTAGTCGTTCACTATATGCATATATATTCTCGCAGATTCAGTGATTGATTGATGATCTAACTAGCACATCGATGTATATGCAGTACACACTGCACATGCTTAGTCATTTATTATATGCATGGCGTTTGTATCCTCGCAGATTCAGTGATTGATTGATGATCTAACTAGCACATCGATATATATGCAGTACATGGTGAGTGGAGGTTGGCAGAGTTGGTTTGTGTTGGGGTTGACTGGAGTAGGCAACAATAAAAGCTACTCTATCCTGTCCTTCACTGTTGGTTGTGCCTTCCTTTCTCGCCTGATACTATTGCACTAGAAGAGAGTTCTGGAGCTGTAGCTGGAGCTGAGCTGTGTGGATGACAACGATCCACAGTCTACACACATCCTGCTGTCCACATCAACAGTTTTCACAGTGATTGATTGATGATCTAACTAGCATATCGATGCATATGTACAGTCAAACCTCGTCATAAGACGCCCTGATTTAACGCGAATTCGGATATAAGACGATGATTTATTGGACCCAGAATTTGTTACTTCAAATGTTATTGAGTATATCAAACCCCGATTTAGCGCAATGTTGCTGTTTTTGCGATGATATTTTATGGACCCTAATGATTGCCTTATAACGGGGTTTCTTTGAATTTGATTTATTTATGTGTTTATGTAGCATGAAGTATCCCAGGAATGTGGCATGACCTGGCACATATAAAACGTCACGTCATTTATAGTTGAGTCTCCCTCCCCTGTTTTGGGTGATACGGGGATTTATGTTTGTGTATTGTGCATGAATAGTATTAATAAAATCTGTCCATTCTCATAACATGATCAATTATCACGATATATCATGCCATATATACCGATATGCTACAGTATGTATCACGAAATATATATCATTACATATCACGAGATATATCATGATATAATTACGATGCATTTCATGATATAAAGCACAGTATTGTTCCCATCATATATCAGTTTTACCACGCTATGTATTAATCTATATTTCATGATATATAAATGTATCATACTTTATATCACGTCATTGTTTATGATGTATTTCACGATTCATATTACCATATAATTTACGATATATGCAAATATATATCGCTATATATATATTAATCAATCTTGACACATATATCACGATATATATACATCACGATATAAATCGAGTGATAGATCACGATGTATATATTATGCTAATTAGCATGGTATATCACAATGTATAACACGGCATGCTTCAGTATACCGCGAAATATATATCACTAAGTATCATGATATATATCACAATATGTTTATCATTATATATGTGTGGGTTTTCACGATATATCACGATAGATAACACGAGATCCTTCACTACCTATC
Organism: Branchipolynoe longqiensis; assembly: GCA_030323885.1. Classification (NCBI taxonomy): domain Eukaryota; kingdom Metazoa; phylum Annelida; class Polychaeta; order Phyllodocida; family Polynoidae; genus Branchipolynoe; species Branchipolynoe longqiensis. The sequence goes on along the minus strand of CM059186.1, from coordinate 7,971,702 downwards.
ACGGAAAATCGATCACTAAATATAACAATATATATCACGATAGTCTTACCATCATATATCGGGATGTATGTCGTGATATGTCACGATGTATATGACGAAATATATAGAGATATAGCACAATAGGTATTACCATATAGATATCGCTATATATCACGATATTTATCATTATATGTCACTGTATATCACTATGTATACCGCGATATGCACACTATTCATCACGATATATATCACTGTATATCGGTATATATCAATATACATCACTATGCATATCGTGATATATATATATATCACTGTATATCACAATTTATCACTATATATAAAGATATATAAAACTATATACCACAATATATATCACGATATATAACGATATATATCACTTAATATCACTACATATCGCTATATATTACCATGTATCACTATATATCACATATCACTATATATCACGATATATCACGATACATATCCCCATATACATCACGACTGGTCGGATAGCAATCCCCTTTACATGGCTTCGGGCGTCATCCACCTTAGCTGCGTTGATAATATTCTAAGCCCTACACTCCTATCATTATTAATATTACCCATAACATTATTTTTATTTATTTATGAAACAAATACAAAGATGCCCAGCGGCCGGAACGCTGTGCGGACAGCGCGGCTTTCAGTGGGAACGCGCCAAGAGTTAATCCGGGCCCAAGAGCTGCTCTCCAGCTCGGCAGCGTCCGTCTATCAGGCAATGTAATTACTTGGTGTTCATTAAGAGCCATCAGCAGAAATCATAATCTACATGTGATGACATGACGTGCCCATCCCGGGCAGCCGCCGCTCTTTCAGCGGCACATGCCACCCACCACAGTCCGGGCCTCACCTTCCTCCCACACCCACACCCACACCCACACCCACACATGCACACAGCCACATGCCAGCCACCACAGTCCATCCTCCATCCGGGCCAGCCCTCACTTTCCTCCCACATGCACATGCACACCCACACCCACACACACACGCACACAGCCACATGCCAGCCACCACAGTCCATCCTCCATCCGGGCCGTGCCTCACCTTTCTCCCACACCCACATGCACACCCCCACACACGACAAGCCCATGGTTTGGGGTTTTTGGTGGTTTTGGGGGGTTTTGTGGTTTTGGTGTTTTTGCCACCCACCACAGTCCATCCTCCATCCGGGCCGGGCCTCACCTATCTCCCACACCCACATGCACACCCCCACACACACAGCCACATGCCACCCACCACAGTCCATCCTCCATCCGGGCCGGGCCTCACCTTTCTCCCCCACACACACCCACACCTACACACACACACAGCCACATGGCACCCACCACAGTCCATCCTCCATCCGGGCCGTGCCTCACCTTTCTCCCACACCCACACCCACACCCCCACACACACAACCACATGCCACCCACCACAGTCCATCCTCCATCCAGGCCGGGCCTCACCTTCCTCCCACACCCATACCTAAACACACAGAGCCACATGCCACCCACCACAGTCCATCCTCCATCCGGGCCAGCCCTCACTTTCCTCCCACACCCACACCCACACACACACGCACACAGCCACATGCCAGCCACCACAGTCAATCCTCCAACCGTGCCGGGCCTCACCTTCCTCCCACACCCATACACGCACACAGCCACACATGCACACAGCCACATGCCAGCCACCACAGTCCATCCTCCAGCCGGGGCATGCCTCAGCTTCTCCCACACCAACACAAACACGCGCAGAGATACACATACACACGCAGGCACACACAGCGCACACGCACACAACACGCCAAGCACCAGAACACACGCCAGCACGTGACTGAGTATGCTATGTACCGAGAATGCTACCCAGGATGACTAGAAATACCCCCCTACTTCCCCCCCCCCCACCTTCCCCCTCGACCGCTCCACTCCCCGACAATCTCTACCACCCCACCACCCTACCCATCCACTCCTCCACCCCACCTCCCCTCCAATGCTCCACTCCCCATCCATCCCACCACCCCACCCCTCTACCCCTCAACCCCCAATCTCCATCCCTCCATCCCTCCACCCCTTCATCCCTCCATCCCACCACCCCACGCTTCTATCCCCTACCCTCTACCCCCATGTCCATATCATTCCCATCCACCCCCTTATCCTTCCATCCCACCACCTCACCCTCTACCCCTCAACCCCCAATCTTCCTTCCCTCAACCCTCACCCGTTCATCCCTCCATCCCACCACCTCACGCCCTTCCACCCTTCACCCCAATCTCCATCCCTCAACCCTCCAACCCCTCACTCCACCCCACCACCCTTGAAAATGGGAAATATTGCGCCTAGAGCAGGTCTCGAACCCACATCGCTTTGCATTCCGGGCCAGTGTGCTAACTATTACACTAGCTAGGCTCCCTGATATCACCACACTACCCATGCCTACCTGTCTATGCGGCTCCTTGCCTGAGGGGTCAGCGCAGACCACTACACAAGCAAAGCAAAAAGCGCAGACTGCAATTTCTCCAACACTTCCCCCACCCCGTTCTCATACATTAATTACCCCATTAGCATTCGTTTATTCAATCAATCAATAGTTCCATCCTCTAGTCGGGGGTTGGATGCAATGGTTCTCCACTTGTCCCGATGGTGTGCTGTTCTGATAGACTGTGAATAATTCAAGCCTGTCCACTGTGAAATATTTGTAAACCATGATGTTCTTGGTCTCCCTCTCCCTCTGCTGCCATTCACCTCCCTTCCACAATGTCTTCCAACAATGTACGGTATATTGAACTCTGACGAATGATGTGGCCAAAATAAATAAGTTTCTTTGTCTGTATAGTGGCAAACAAGCATTTCTTATTTTTAATTTTTCTGAGAACTTCTTTGTTGGTGATCTTCTTTGTCCATGATATTTTCATGATCCTTTGATCAGTCCACATCTCAAATGCTGCTAAACATTTGTACATTTTCTTAGAGATTGTCCATGTCTCAGCCCCATACATTAGAGTAGACCACACATAACACTGAAGAATACGCTTCCTTATATGTATTAATATCTTACTTGATGTTAACTTGATTCGTTTATTATCAACATCATAAACATTGTGTGTAGGTACCTGTCCCCACGTATGGCCGGAAGACCAGCACTTTAGTGCTGATGAATGAAATCTTCCGATGAATAAACTATTTGTCAGACAAAATATATTTGTAACTGAGGGTTTTGGGTATTTTGTAATATGATCAGGTAAATAGAAAGATTCCCAACATTGAATATTCAAAGCGAGCACCAGGAATATTATTTATGCATATTGATACATGTGTAAGAATATATATATATATATATGTGCTCTATAATCTATTATGGCAATATAAACAATGAAACTATCTATCTTCAGTTCCCTATCTAATAGTATATTCACTGAATCCTATCTAACTGACTCTGTGTAGTACAGTATTGGCCACACTGGCGCCACCTGTGAGGGGCTCTAAGCACTGTATGCCAGCTGCGTTTGGCTGTTATCACCTATAGACCCCATTGGGACGGTTAAATTTTAACTTTAGGTGGGCATTTAATATATCTCGGCCAGAGAATAGTTATCTTCTTCTTAACCACGTCAGTCTTATCGTTGTTCTGTTTAGATGGGGGCCAACTGTTTATATGTATATATGAAGTGTTCAGGCGCAAATCACTGTAAATGCCAATCCAAATATTATGTTTAAATAACAGATCTTTACCTGAAAATAATTAGAATTCTCACTAATTCCACTTTTCTTATGATCACATGACAATCGATCAACGGACAATAAAGTAGGAATGTAAAAAGATAAACCTTTTGAAGGTATTATTCTAATGTTTAGCTCAATTTTTGGATTGGCGTTTATGGGGTTTTACGCCTGAACTCTTCATTTCTACAATATACCTTTTTCGTGGAGCATGCGCAATGAAGCTCCTACCCATAGCAATAGTTCTTTCCACTGCCACCAGAGGGGAGGGTGGTTGTGGAAATCATCTATAAGACTTTTTGACACAGTATGTGCAGTTAGGTGCTATTGTTCAATAAGTTTACTGATATCTAAGTTGGATATGTAGAATCACATCTAAATAATTGCTTTGGTTTTGACAAACTTATCACTTGATTTGACTATGCAGCTTTAACTAATAACAAAGAACAACCGTAATGTTCCAAAATGTAATCCCCCCAAATAAACCATGTAACTTCGGCGTGAGTGTTGTTCTAATGCGAAACTGCAATGACGGGACACTGCACCGACACGGCGATGCAAACAAGCCTGTCATTTTGAACTGAAAGCATCGGGTACTAAAGAAAGCCATCCAAGAATTAGTGCATGAGTTCACAACAAATAAGGCAGCTTTAAATCAGCATGGGGTCCCACGATCGCCTCACCTACTCACTCACAAGCGCACAAGAAGAAAGAGAAAACTAATTCAATTCAGCCAGGAGCACACAAAGATGAGTTAGGGGAGGGGAGAACCATATCCTCTTTATGACGGATATGGGTTAAAACATCGATTCAGGTGGATGAAATAGCATATACTTAAATAACATTGCAAAGCCCAATGAAAGGTTCGTGTGGGGCGTGATGAAAATGGGAAATATTGCGCCGAGAGCAGGATTCGAACCGATGCTTATTGCCATTCCGGGACTAGCGTGTTAATCATTACACTATCAAGGTTCCCTGATGCAATCCTCCTATCCACGCCTAGTTGTTTATGTGGCTCATTGCCTGAGGCATCAGTGCCGACTACCACACTACAACAAACACTGCATCAAATTTATTTTATAGGACAGACCTGTTATCTAGATTTGATTCTACACAGCTATGTTAGATACTGATGCAATTAGTAAGCAGGATGTGCTTCACAGCAGGGTGTCAAATATTCCGATTTAATGCATTGGTGGGGGAATGCAAATGTTCTATTATTGATTGGGTATACGTGACCAGGTTCATGTACGTGTATATGTAGGTGCTTGTGGTGCTTGATTGAGAGGTAAATAGACATAGTGGTGCTGACAGGGCTGTGTGTAAGGGGCACTCAGAGCCTGCCCCCTCCCCCTCTGCTAGTCAGGATCACCACACTCAGGCTCAAGGCAGGTGGTGGCCAGGGGAGCCACACAGCTTGGTGGTGGTGGGCAGATCACTGGTAACCATGGGGACTGGGAATGCTGGATCCCTATTGGTAGAGCTAAGAATGCTTGTTTCTCATTGGGAGAATAGGGTGGGGTGATACTCTACACTGAATCCATGTCCCACTTTATACTCTTCCTTTCTCTTTGCCTGTATTGATTTCACTATAACCTGCCTACACAACCACAAATTCGAGCAGTAGACTTTACATACTGGTGACCACGAGGAGCGGTAAATCTATTAGTTGGAGGGAGGATTCAACTTTACTTTATGGAGACCTAGTCTTTACAAGGTCAGATGAAGTTAATTCAATAGAACCTGCTATTGCTGAAGCCTATGTGGTAAGAATTTGAACAGGCATGTCAATATTAATGTGGCGCGTTTAAACTTTAACTATATCCTTAGTCTGCCATTTTTCTTTTTTTTCTTTTTTTTATTGAGGCTGTATTTATAATGTCCATAGCATGTAAGCCCGGGTACCCAGGCTTGTTTTCAATGCTGGCCAGCTGTAGTTTCGGTGTTGTCTTACCAAGCAGTAGCTGCTGATAAGTTATTTGATTATCTGCATTTCAGTAGCAGATAGATAGTCTGTTGGTATGTTTAGTAGTCTATGTTAGTTTTGTTGGGGCCCTCTTGGCATTGTATTTTTGTTCTATTCCTATATAAGAGATTTAAAATCAAAGTTTCTGCAAACTGATGTTGTAACTGTAGCACCACAACAAAAAAGGAAAAAAAAGAAAATAACTAACATTACTACTAACACTAGTAACAGCGAATATGAAAAGGCTACTTCCAAATTGAGACTATTGCTGTTCAGCGATGAAAACAAGTTGCGATGCGACTTACTCCTTATGGACAGGGTCAATAAACCATTAAAAAAAAAACACTTAAAAAAACAACAACAAAACTGAGGTGAGGTCGATTACGATGATCAACAATTTCTTCTTTCTTTTTTTTAACAAAAAAAACTGAAAACCATCTGACTGCGCAACTGTAAGGTAAAGGCATCGCGTATTGATTGCGCAGGTTAGATAGATACAATGACCTGTTACAATACTGAGATCCTTAGGACAAAGCCGTGATCAATGTTATGGTGAGTCAGGGCCACTCTCCTCACCACCTTTGCCAGAAATTGGACGGTAGCCCATTTGGCAGAGCGCAAGCTTCCCTGGCGGAAGGTCAGGAGTTTGATTCCTGGTCCAGTCAAACTAATGACATACAAAATTGGTACTTGTTGCTTACCTGGTGCACGGCATTATTAGGATAGGGCAAGGACCGGTTAGCGCAGTAGCAGGATAATGTGACTGAGTGAGATATTTGGTCATGGTGCCAGTGGCTTAATGTCCTGGAGAGCCAGCACTATAAAGTCACCATGAGTGCACACTGTCACGAGTCGATACCCGTCCTGATATGACCATAGATGTTGCTGGGACGTAAAACCACCAAAGAACAAACAGACACACTTTTTCAAGAAAAAGGGAGAGTGGGTGAGAAATGTTCACGTCATTCTAATACATCTTCGTCAGGCAGCTTCTTGTGTCATTTAGGCATTTTACCGGTGTGGAGTGGCAGATTCAATGTAATTGTCGCTGCGTCACACATATTTCCTTACATGGAAGTCCATTCGGGCAGACAGAACTGATGACGTCAGCACCTTTAATTTCTTTCATTCGCCATTTTGCCTGTCTTGATTTGACCTTAGAAGTTGCCAGGACGTAAAACTCCCAACAACCAACCGACCTCTGTGAATGACACATAGTGCCAACACGAACAGTGGAATAGCTTTGATTGTTTGTTGGGGTTTTACATCCTAACAACATCTAAGGTCATAGCTGAATGGGTACTGACTTGTGACAGTGCACACTCATGGCGAATTTCTAGTGCTGCCTCACTGGAAGACCAGGCCGCATGGCCCCACTCACTCACATTATCCTGACACTGAACTAACCAGTCCTTGACCTATCCAAGTAATACCAAGTGCCATGCTAGCTGGCGACAAGTATAAATTTGGTAAATCATTGGTTTGACTCTGCTGGGTTTCTGAACTCCCAAACTTCCACACGGAAAGCCTGCAAAACCAATGACTTACCAAATTGATACTTGGCACTTCCTAGCTTGGCGCTTGGCATTAATGGGATAGGGCAAGGACTGGTTAGCTCAGTGTCAGGATGATGTGACTGAGTGCGATATCAGGTCATGATGCTGGCGGCCTCATTTCCTATTGGGGCAGCACTATAAAGTCACCATGAATATGCACTGCCAAAAGTCAGTACCTGTTCTGATATGATTATAGGTGTTGCAAGGATCTAAAGCTCTAACAACCAACCAACCTTACCGGTTTGGTGACGATGATGACTAAATATCAGAAAGAAAGAAAGAAAGAAAGATAGAGTGTTTTCTGCGTTATACCTACTGAAATTCATCACCAAACCTGAGCCGGGAGCAGTAGCGACAACTGTCAGGTAGAACCTCCAACACATCACACAGAACTTCATGCCAGCTTAAACAGATCTCATCCTCCGAGGTTACCCACCCGAAAACACCGCCATCCATTGAATGTTCACTCAAATAGTTTCTTTCAACAGCGGGCGGGCGATTTTTGTCGACCCAAACAGTAATATGATTACGATTACAGTTACCCGCTGACACAAATCTCCTGCCGGTGTTTTTTTGTTTTCAGATTTTGTCTCTTAATTCTTTTATTTATTTTTTATTTATTTTATTTTTTCAAGCGAAAGCGAATCTGTCGCGAGTTGGGCGAAATGTTAATTTATGACATGATGCAGCACGTGAGTGTGGGATTGTGAATCGAGCAGACAGCTCTCAACTTTCACACACACACACACACCTCACACACACACCTCACACACACACACCTCTCCTCTCTACGTGCACTGTTCCACTTCGGTCCCACAGCGGTCTTCTTCCAATGAAAGTTTGAACATTTAACACACACACATACAAAAACTCAACTGTGGGGCTCAGTCGGAAGCACTAGCTGCATTCAGTAACCAAGCCAGGCAGCTTTTGTCATTGGCACTTTGCTCGAACGGGCAACAGATCATTGTCATTCTGCACACAGTCGGATTAACACACACTCGCAGTTGACACCGCATATACCCCGCAAAAATGTGGCTGGATGGGTGGGTGTGAGGGTGTGGGTGGGTGTGCGAGAGGGTGTGAGTGTAGGTGGGTGGGTGTGCGGTAGGGTGGGAGGGAGTGCTGTGTGTGGGTTTGGGTGGTGGGACGGGTTGTGGGGTTGTGGGTTGTGGGGTTGTGGGGTTTTTATGGGTTGGTGAGGGGGTTGTGGGGGTTTGTGGGGTTGTGGGGTGGTGAGGGGGTTGTGGGGTTGTGTGGTTGGTGAGGGGGTTGCGGGGTTGTGGGGTTGTGGGGTTGTGTGGTTGTGGGGTTGTGGGGTTGTGGGGTTGTGGGGTTGTGTGGTTGTGGGGTTGTGGGCGGTTGTGGAGTTGCAGGGTTGGTGAGGGGGTTGTGTGGGGTTGTTGGGGTTGTGGGTTGTGAGAGGGTTGTGGGGGTTATGGAGTTGCGGTGGTGTGTGAGTGGGTTGTGGGGGTTGTGGGGTTGGTGAGGGATTTGGTGGGGGTTGTGGGGTTGTGGGGGTTGTGGGGGTTTGTGGGGTTGTTGAGGGGGTTGTGGGGTTGTGGGGGTGGTGGTGAGGGGGGTTGTGGTGGGGGTTGGGGTTGTGGGGTGTTGGTGGGGGTTGTGGGGGTGTGGGGTTGGTGGGGTTGTGGGTGTGTGGGGTTGTGGGGTGTGGGTTTGCGGGGTTGGTGAGGGGGTTGTGGGGGTTGTGGGGTTGTGGGGGTTGTGGGAGTTGTGGGGGTTGTGGGGTTGTGGGGTTGGGGGTTTGCGGGGTTGGTGAGGGGGTTGTGGGGGTTGTGGGGTTGTGGGGTTGCGGGGATTGTGGGGGTTGTGGTGGTTGTGGGGGTTGTGGGGTTGTGGGGTTGTGGGGTTGTGGGGGTTGTTGGGGTTGTGGGGGTTGTGAGGGTTGTGGGGTTGTGGGGGGTGGTGAGGGAGTTGGGGGGGGCGGCTGCCAAGGAAACTGCAAGCGTCATCAGTTACTGGCCTCGTATTCGATGTCAGGGTGAATACTGGGACACCCTGCCGCAGCCGAATAGTGATTGTGATTATATGACAGAAGATTTATATAGGTGTACACAGAGATGATTTTCAGACACATTGAAGATTGCAAGGGAGTGACAATAGGTGGCATGAACATCAACAATCTTAGATATGCCGATGACAGTGTAATACTAGCAGACAGTGAGAAAAACCTACAAGATATAGTGAATAGAATCAATAAAGCTGGAATACTATTCAACATGAAGATGAATGCCAGGAAGACCAAAACAATGGTTATAAGTAAAAAGACAGATAAACCAAATGTCAATATAACCATAGATGGCACAAACATAGAACAAGTATCCGAATTCATATATCTCGGACAAAAGATTACAAATGATGGGAGATGTGAGGAAGAAATTAAAAGAAGGATAACAATAGCCCGAACAACATTCTCCAAAATGAATAGAGTGTTAACATCAAGTAAGATATTAATACAAACAAGGAAGCGTATTCTTCAGTGTTATGTGTGGTCTACTCTAATGTATGGGGCAGAGACATGGACAATCTCTAAGAAAATGTACAAACGTTTAGCAGCATTTGAGATGTGGACTTATCGAAGGATGATGAAAATATCATGGACAAAGAAGATCACCAACAAAGAAGTTCTCAGAAAAATTAAAAATAAGAAAAGCTTGTTTGCCACTATACAGACAAAGAAACTTATTTATTTTGGCCACATCATTCGTCAGAGTTCAATATACCGTACATTGTTGGAAGGGAAGGTGAATGGCAGCAGAGGGAGAGGGAGACCAAGAACATCATGGTTTACAAATATTTCACAGTGGACAGGCTTGAATTATTCACAGTCTATCAGAACAGCACAACATCGGGACAAGTGGAGAACCATTGCATCCAACCCTCGACTAGAGGATGGAACTATTGATTGATTGATGATAAAGAAGAGTTCGGGCGCAAAGCAGTGGAAATGTCAATCCAAAATTTTGATTTAAATACCAGATTTTTCCAAGAAGCTAATCTTTAATTCTTCCTAATTCCACTTTTTTAGTTATATAATGATTATGGTGCAATGAACAAACCATTAGGAATCTAAAAAAAAGAAGTTGTGATTTCAATGTTTATCTCAATTGTTGGATTGGTGTTTACGTGGATTTGCGCCTGAACTCTTCATATATAGATGTATATAATATATATATATACAAATATATACATATATATAGTACATGATATATATGCAGATATATACATATATTTATAGTACATGGTATATATGCAGATAATTATATATATATTGTAGATATTATTAATTATACGTTTCTCATATTGTCTATTAATTTCCAAATGGGTTGGAGCTCAAAGGAAATACGTAACACATAACATATCAAATAAATCCATAATGCCTCTGCATTATGTGATTATATCTAGGTGAAGCTGCCGTATTTACTTTTAAAATATTTGTATAACTCATGCAAGTGGAGAATAGACAGCCATCACCGTAAAGCGCACAGTCTGATATATAATGTCAATAAATATCCATAATATATAAATATATATATAATAAAATTTCCCATAAATTTATATATATTTCCATAAATATATATATAGATTTCCATAAATATATATGAATTTGAATCAAACATTTCTGATACTGTCTTTTAATTTCCAAAGGCGTTGGAGCTCAAATGAAATACGTAGCATATATAAATCCATAATGCCTCTGCATTATTTGATTATATCTAGCTGAAACTGCAGTATTTACTTTCAAAGTATTTGTAAGACTCGTGCAAGTGGAGAATAGACAGGCGAAATCATCAACTGTACAGTCCGATATATAATGTCAATAATATCCATAATATATAAATATATATATATATTTTAAAATTTCAATAAAATTATATAAATTTCCATAAATATATATAGATTTCCATAAATATATATGAATTTGCATAAAACATTCCTGATATTGTTTATTAATTTCCAAATGGGTTGGAGCTCAAAGCAAATACGTAACACATAGCATATCACATAAATCCATAATGCCTCTGCATTATGTGATTATATCTAGCTGAAGCTGCAGTATTTACTTTCAAAATATTTGTATGACTCGCGCAAGCGGAGAATAGACAGGCGACATCGTAAAGCGCACAATCCGATGAAAGCATCATATTTTCGAAAACAAAACACACTGACCTAGATTTGATCCTACGTATTATCCAACTTAGAGTCCGGCACACTCATTAACTATTTATTGCACTCCTTTGCTGCTAGTGAAAGGGGTCGAGCATTTTAATCCGCACTCCAAAATTAATTTGGCATGTTTTCACTCCAAATATTTCCATTGAATTTGAAAACAAAAATACTATCGTGTGGGGGGTTGGGGGTGATATAAATGGGAAATATTGCGGGACTCGAACCCACATTTGTTTTCATTCCGAGCCAGTGTGCTAACCATTACACCACCTAGGCTCCCTGATATCACCATGCTTCCCCCACCTACCTGTCTATGCGGCTCCTTCCGGGAGAGGTCAGTGCAGACCACTACAATACTTTGAACTAAAGCAAAGTAGATTCAGAGATCCAACCTTAATATATTTATCTAAAAAAAGAAAAAAACACACAAATATGGCTCACACTCATCAGACTGTGCAATTTAAAAAGTGTGTGTGTGTGTCTGTGGTGGGGGTGAGTCTCTGATTGAGGCCTTGATGTTCTCAATTACTCGAGACTGCTGGGATAGCATCGCCTTCCGAGATACATCTTATACATCGCTGTCCTAGTTTTTTTGGGGCGCCATCTCTCGGCGACTCTGAGAGCTAAGTATGCCGGACGCTCATTGGTTTGCTGTGTTCCACTATCACTAGTATCAGGCCATAGCATCTGTGCCCTAATGAGTGCATACCTATCATTTCTTACAGCCCGACGGCCTCACGGGGGCTCTAAACAAGGCAGATCCAACAGGCAATAGTCCCTGGAAAGCATGTGGCTATTATTATTAACAAAAAAAACAGGTCACAGCGACTACTTGAAGAATGTTTGCAGACATCAATCTCTGTACCTACACAGACCTTCATTATACAAGAATCCATATGAGGGGGGAGGCTGGAGCTCTGTCATATATTTTTATATTTTTTTATTAAAGGATGTCAAACTTGTTTCACCAACCTAATTATTTCTATGATCCATTAAAAGAATTGTTTAAAGAATCCTATCGGCATTCATTGAAGGCACAGTTTACTTGCGATATTGCTGGTGAATTCTAATTCTAATTTGATCCTGTCAACAAAGCTGGATATCTGTGTATGTTTGCAGGTTGGATGGAGTCTTTTCTAGCGAATGGAATTGTCAGTGATGCTAAGGCATCGCAGATAATTGGACACGCGAATACAGCCAAGTGCCAGTAACTGAGGCTGCTCTGATATGTCGCCGTCTCGCGGCTCCTTACTGAACTAACCTGAACTATATACCCTTAACGCCGACTAGCAGGTTTTCGGCACTTCCGCCACGTGATCGCGCAGTAAATAAAGCGACTGTGGCTCCACCTATATCGTATTTCTTAACTAAACTATGCTGCCTTTCAGTCAAAAACCTTAATCTCGGCTATAAAAGTGACTGCTAGCTTTAGATATTTCACTTTCGACACAGGAGCCACATGGACAGCAACTGCCTTAAATTGCCATCCCACCCACCCAACAATGAGAAGGGGATATAGGGTTATAAGCATGCCTAAGCCTCATTGACTGTACCGACGAAAGAATTAAAATTGTAATAAAGAGGCATAACTATATTTGCTGTGTTTGTGTTTCTAATTATGGACGATCCTCCCCTCATCTCTTCCCTCATATTGTTCTCTGTCCGCATTTTCCCTTCATTCAGACAGGCTCGACTTGCTCGAGTTGCTATACTTGCTCGAGCAGTTCGAGCAGCTCAAGTTGATCCAGTTGCTCCAGTTGCCTGAGCTGGTCTAGTTGCTCCAGTTGCTCGAGTTTCTTAAGCTGGTCTAGTTGCTCCAGTTGCTCGAGATGATCGAGCTACTCGAGTTGTCTGAGCTACTGGAGTAGCTGGAGTTGTTGGAGATGCTGGAGATGCGGGAGATGCTGGAGCCGCTCGAGTTGCTCGAGTTGCTCGAGTTGCCCGAGTTGTTCAAGTTGCTCGAGCTGCTCGAGTTGCTCGAGTTGTTTGAGTTGGTTGAGTGACTTGATCTGGTCTAGTTGCTCGAGTTGCTCGAGTTGCTCGAGTTGCTCGAGTTGCTCGAGTTGTTCGAGTTGCTCGAGTGGCTCGAGTTGCTCGAGTTGCTCGAGTTGCTCGAGTTGCTCGAGTTTCTCGGGTTGCTCGAGTTGCTCGGGTTGTTCGGGTTGTTTGGGTTGTTTGGGTTGTTCGGGTCACTCGGATTGCTCGAGCTGCTCGAGTTGCTTGCATTGGTCGAGTTGGTCGAGTTGGTCGAGTTGGTCGAGTTGGTCGAGTTGGTCGAGTTGGTCGAGTTGGTCGAGTTGGTCGAATAGGGCGAGCTGGTCGATTTGCTCGAGTTTCTCGAGTTGCTCTGAGCACTGTCCCCAACATTCTACTGTCACTTCGGCCATTCTCATACCCACATGCCCACATACGTCCGTACACACATACCTACATGCATACATACACATATAAATATATACACACATACCCACATGCATGCACACAAAGACACATGCCCATATACCCACACACCCACATACATCCACACATACCTACACACATACACACAAAGAAACATGCCCATATACCCACATACCACATACATACACACATACCTACACACATACACACAAAGACACATGCCCATATACCCACATACCCACATACATACACACATACCTACACACATGCACACAAAGACATGTCCACGCATCCCTACCTATATATATATATATACATACATATATATATATATATATATATATATATATATACACACACAAACACACCTGTGCCTGTGTACTCTCTGACGACGTATGCGCACACAAATGCACACCCACACCCACCCACACCCAGACGCACCACACCTACCTTTGTATGCCTCACGTCCGTTGTCTTGGTAACCTTAACGCCTCAGCTTGGCCCCGCCCCTGTCCAGGTGCGTCACTGACGATAACGGCCAACAACCAGTCCCACCTGTAAACAGATCATATTTGCTCCATTCAGTCACAAGTGAATTACTACCATGGACTATATAATTAAGTGGAAGCTGGGTGGGGGTGGGTGGGTGGGGATGGGTGGGGGTGTGTGGGGGTGCCGATGCTTGGTCGATGGCGCGGGTCATATTTCCGTGCCGGCAGCATTTCTAGTGTTTCCCATCCTCAGAGACAAGTAACAGTGTTGCTCTAGTGTCGCGTGTGATGAAAAGAAAAAGTTGAACGTCTGTTTGTTGTTGTTTTACGTCCTAGCAACATCTAAGGTCATATCAGGATGGGTACCGATGTGTGACAATGCGCACTCATGGCGACTTTATAGTGCTGCCCCACTGCCAGCACCTTGACCTGATATCCCACTCAGTCACATTATCCTGACACTGAGCGAACCAGTCCTTGCCCTATCCTAGTAATGCTGAGTGCCAGGCTAGGATGCGACAAGTATCAATTTTTAAGTCATTGGTTTGACTTGACCAGGGTTTGAACCCACAATCTTATGGGTTCGGATCCCCTGATCTCCCAAAACAGGGGACGGACACTCAACTCATTCGGCCACCCCGTCTGGTGAAAAAAAGTTGAAGGAGTTCGGGTACAGAGTGTCAGATGCAGTTGAGCGGACCGCCCCTCCCCCCCTCCCCCCCCCCCCCCGCCCCCAACACCCTCTCACCACCACCACCACAACCACATTACCCCCCCCCCCCAACCTTCCCTATCTTCCTCCAATCTCCATCTTCTGCTAAACAGGAGATGAGGACAAAGGGTAATCGGTACCCCCCTCCCACAAACAAACAAACAGAAAGATAATCAAAGGGTGAACAGGTGAGATTCGCCTCGTCTTGGTATACTGTATCCCGCCGAAGATGAGAATGTCTAAATAAAATATTAGTGCCTCGCATTGGCAGCGGGATGTGGGGTCGAGTTGGCCCCATGCACACGCACACACCTGTCTTGCGACACTAACCTGAGAGGGGCACACTTTTCAGTGCTGGTTGTTCACATGGTTGTTCTTGTGGTGGTGGTGGTGGTGGTGGTGGTGACGATGATTGTGGTGGTTGTTGGTTGAATGGTTCGTTGTTGGAATTTTACATCCTGGTAACATCTAAGGTCATATCAGGATGTGTATCGACTTGTGACAGTGCACACTCATGGTGACTTTATAGTGCTGCCCCAGTGGGAGACCCGATATCCCACTCAGTGGCATTATCCTGACACTGAGCTAACCAGTCCTTGCTCTATCCTACTATTACAGCCGAGTGCCAAGCTAGGAAGTGACAAGTATCAATTTTGTAAGTCATTGGTTTGACTCGACCGGGAATCGAACTCCCGATCTCCCCGCATGGGAGTGGTGTTGGTTGTGGTGGTGGTGTTGGTGGTGGTGGTGGTAGTGGAGGGGTGGGGGTAATGGTGGTGGTGTGGGGAAGGAGTGGAAGGAATTGCCAATAAAGTGCACGCAGGCTATGTATATAGACTTTAACAAAAGGACCTCTGCACTGAAGATTATGGACATGTTGTCGGGAAATATAGCATAACAGCCATATTGCATAATGACGCCATCCAATATACCGGAAGTGTCCAATATTACATTATTTATTACATTATTGTGTTATTGCATGTTTACAACCACACGCGGGCCACATCGGTAGAGCGCAGGCTTCCTGTGCGGAAGGTCGGGAGTTCGAAGCCGAGTCCAACCAATGACTTATATTATAAGTTATAAAATGGATACTTGTCGCTAGCCACTTGCCAAAATGAATTTGGTATCTTTTCACATGAAATATCTCAATTAAATTTAGTCATTTAAAATAAAAGTGACTTCACACTAAATAATGTCGATTATAACAATCAATCAACCAACCACCACCACAATCAGCCTAATGTATTTATCTCAGAAAATTGCAGGAAATCAAGTCCATCGGACTACACAACTTAAAGACAATCTAAAACTGTTGAACATTTTGTCAGTGCACACTAACATTAATTTGACATGTTTTCACTTCAACTATCTCCAAAAACAGAAAAATTAAATACTTTGGCCACATGATACGACACCAGGAATCACAGAGAAGAATACTGGAAGGGAAGATAGAAGGGAAAAGACCAAGAGGGAGAAGGAGAACAACATGGATGGACAACATCACTGATTGGACAGCAATGATCTATGCGGAATGCGTCAGAGGAACGAATGACAGGAAGAGATGGAGGTCCATTGCAGCCAACCTTCTCCGAGAAGACGGCACCCATTGATTGATTGATCTCCAAAGTCGACCCATCAGAATAAAAACTTCAAATTAAAGTAAAATAGAATATAATAATCCAGACAAAGATGGCTGAAAAAATTGAGTATCCGAATCCTATTTTAGTAGGTGATAGGATTCAAACCCTGGCTGCATCAAACCAATGCCAACAATTAATAATTGTCGCTACCTGGCCTGGTGCTCAGCATAGGATAGGGCAAGGAGTAGTGGAATGAAGAAGACCAATTGTTTGTGATTGAAATTTCTCTTGCATATTCAACAAAATGTACCAAACATACCCCAAAAACCTAATGTATTTATCCCAAAATATATGAAAGAAACTGAAAAGCAGCGGACTGTGCAACTTTAACCACGGTCCACTAACACCCGCATGTGTTAAGTGAGTCTATCATCTATGTAGCATCAGGCTCTTACTCTAATCAGGTGTATCTTTATGGGAAGAAAACGCAGTGAGGTAGTTTGGATAGATACTGCAATGCACACAAGAAACAATCTTTGTACCTGTCTAAGAGTGCTGTGTCGTGCAACTCTCTGATCAAAGGTAATGCTTAGCATGAAAGCAGAACCATGGGTTGGATAATGGGGCACTGAACCTCACTTACAGACCAACATGGTTGAAGTTTATCTGAATTAATAATTGCCAGTCGGGGTGAGCAAATGAGTTGAGCACCCGATTTCCGTGTGGTAGGTCATGGATGCAAACCCTGACTGAATCAACGTAATGACTTTAAACTTTATACTTGTCATATGGTTAGCTTGGCGCTCGGTATTACTAGAGGAGGGTGAGGAGCGGTGGAATGAGGAAGGCCAATTGGTTGTGATTGAAATGTTCCCTGCTTAATCAACAAATGTAGAACATGATACCAAAAACATGTTTTTGTTGCAATGCATTTGTATAAGTGGGTAGTGTCGTGCAAAGGTTCTAGGAGATCTTTCAGGTCGGTGTAAGTTTCTATGCCTGCATAGATATATATATATATATATATATATGCAGATATATATATATATATATATGCAGATATATGCATATATATATGTACTATATAATTCATTATGTGGATATAAATAACGGCAGCCCCTAAATGTTTTCCCCCATTACCATCTTCTTCCATGTTATTTGCTGCGGAGTGGGTCATTCTCTACTCCCGCCAGCCTCCTATACCATGAGCCAACTGTCACTCTGCTCACTTTAAAACATATATATGTAGTAGTCTGCACATACCTCTGAGGCAAGGAACCTCATAGACAGGTAAGCGTGGGTAGGGTGGTGACATCACGGAGCCTAGGTGGTGTAATGGTTAGCACACTGGCCGGGAATGCAAGAAATATGCGTTTGATTCCCACTCTAGGCGCAATATTTCCCATTTTCTACACACACACACACACACACAACACTGGGGCCATGACCAGGATCCTGTACAAGCTACGAGTGATATGGTTGTTGAACCTACCCGGTGTCAGTGCATGGCAATATGCATGGCAATATTTCCCATTTCCAACACCCCCCGCAATATATTCATATGTAGTACTAATAGTAATAGTCTGCAAAGACCTCTCAGGAAAAGGATCCACATAGACAGGCAGGCATGGATAGAGTGACTGCATCATGGGGCCTAGGTGGTGTAATGTTTAGCAAGTTAGCCCCGACGTGACAAGAAGTGTTTTCTATGCATAGAAACTTGAAAAGAAATTGCGCTTGCACCCAGTGCTGGCTTTTGCTGGGTCCCCACTTTCAGGCTGCGGGAGTACAGTAGTATATAGAAATGGGGCTGTGTGGCTGGAGCTGGATGTACCTGAAATGTGTATAGAGGTTATTTATTCTCTAAAACTGGGCACCACATATTTGCTTTCCACGTTACGATGCTGATAATTAATTTTCTATTTTATTGATTGCTAGTAAAATAATTAGCTTTGCCTCTGTGTAGTAAGTATGTTATCAATGCTACGTATATGTAATCTATCTTACAAAAGATAAAAAAATAAACTTGTATAATGTTGTACTAATACCCCTGTCACACTACGACGTAATGAGCCAACGTGAGCCTAACGTGGTGATATTTCGTCATTACGTTGATGTACGTTGGATTACGTTATGATGACGTCATAATGACGTTAGAGTGACGTCGAGCTACGTCACATTACGTCGTGTTACGTCGAGATACGTCGAGGTTTTGGACATGTTCAAAAGTTTCGACGTAGGTCGAACGTAAGGGTTTACGTTCGCCGTACGTTCTGTTCACGTTCAGCGAACGTCAATGACGTTAAACGGACGTTATTCCAACGCTCTCACTACGTTCAACTACGTTCCACTACGTTGACCCCCATTAAACCAAGTGCAAATGCCCACGGGCGTAGATGGGAACGTCAGGACAACGTCAGGAGAACGTCAGGAGAACGTCAGGAGAACGTGCATTCAATGTACGTTCAACGTCTCATGACGTAGCTAACGTCACGTAACGTTCTTCTGACGATGGAATAACGTTCATAACGTTCCGTCAGCGTCATTACGTTCACCTCTCTCGTCGAACGACGGTATCACTACGCTTTACCGACGTTACTCTCTCGTCCACTACGCTGCATCCACGTTCAACTTCTGCCCAAATTTGCATACTACGCCGAGAAGTTCAACGTTCTTCACGTTCTCCCTACGTTGACGTCGTTACGTCGTAGTGTGACAGCCCCATAAAGTGAAAGTGTGAAAATGTACACATCGATATCATGCATGTACCCAAGCTTTTTTTTCAATTTGAGTCAACCTTTTTCTTGTAAGACATAATCTTTTTTACTTGATTGCAATCAATCAAATCGTGTTTGATTTTGTTGCATATGTTAAGATGATGTTCTGGATGTGTCTTTGATTTCCATGTTACACGAGTGATATTAACATGTCGTTCAATTTGTATAATATCTAAATCAAAAGGTGAAATCACAACATGCACACCTTCATAGGAAAAAGGATTGGGCTATTATTTGGAATGCTTTTTACTATTATTTGAAAAGTTTGTACATTTGGTTTCCATGTCACACTTTACTATTAGTGCCCAATTTCAGAGAATGACCAATATTATACACACTTCCCCACATGTCACTTCAGGGTAGCTTATAATGATCAATCTAATTTATTTATCTAATTATATGACAGAACCTCAAAACCATCGGACTATGCAACTTTAACAAACAGCGGAACTCATCTACAATCCCTCGGGCTGTAAACCCCATATCCGGCAATATGTGTTGTTATTGTCTATACTTAGTGGAAGAACCATTGTCGGTTAGTTGTTGCTTTCCCTTGCCCTGGCGAGCTGATCTCCCCCCCCCCCCCACCCCCACCCCACCCGCCATCCTACCCACACACCCTCACCCACCTAAACACCCACACCCACCCACCCACACACCCTCACCCACCCACCTGTCTCCGGCTGAAGATCCATGCCTCATGCCGACACTCCGCTCGTTAACAGGTCAACAAGGGCAAAAGGGGGGAGGGTGGGTAGGGAGAAAAAAAATACCCTGGATACGCCGGGGCTGGGGCTGGAGCTGAGGCCGGGGTAGGGAGGGTGCTGGAGGGTGTCAACATTGCGTCACGCCAGGCTTGTGTTTCAGAGGACGCTGTGGTCACGTGGGTGGGGGTGGGGTGGGTGGGGGGTGAGGGTGTGGGGGTGTGGACAAAACGGTCTGCCGCCTTACCCCTTTGCGTAGGTGAAAACAAAACCAACAGACAATGTAGCACTTGGACCCCAGCCAACATATTGGATCAGAATGAGGCGGGTGTTAAGGGTGCCAGGGGGTTCGGGCGGAGGGGTGTGTGTGTGGAGGGGTGGTGGGCTGGTAGTGGTGGTAGGATTGTGGGTGTGGAGGGGTGTGGTGGTTGGGGATGTTGGGGGTGGTTGGTGGATGGGGTGGTGGTGTGCTGGGAATGCAAGTGTAGTATGATGGTATGGGTGGGGGGCGGTGGGGTGGGGGGTGAGGGGGGTTTGTGGAGGTAGGGCTAGGGGCGGGGCTGGATTGTGGGGGTGGAGGGGAGGGTAATCGCCGTGTGGGGCGGTGGCCATGTTGTGGCAGAGTGCAGGGTGTTGAATGCGTGTAGGCGGGTTAATCGGTGTGGGGGTGTGGGGTTGTGGAGGCTGGGGGGCGGGGAGGGGGCTGTTACCGGGGGTAAGGGGCGGTGACCCCCGGGCCCCAGGGGCCGGCGTGCCGGGCTGACCTCTCCCTGCCCCCGGGTTACTGCTCCCCACCACCCCGCACCCTCTAAACACTCACAAGGTGGCTTAACAGGAGGCTAATGGACAGGCGTTGTGTGCAGATCGACCGACTCAGCTCCAGCACCCCTCTACACCCCCCCACACACACCCTCACAGACCCACACACACTCACACACACCCACACACACTCTCACACACACACGCTCCCCCATTCAGATCCTACACACATCACCTGCGCCTTCATCCCCGGAACCACCCACCATCGGCACCTTCCACCTCCTGTAGCCAGCCATTCAGAGCTAGGACCATTACTTTTGGTCGCGGCTGGTCGGGATGGATAGTAAGGGGTGTAGGGGGGTATGTGGCTGTGTGGGTGTACGTGTGTGTGTGTGGGGGGGGATCTGTGGTTGTGTGGAGGTGCGGGGGTGTGGTTGTGTGGAGTTGGGGGTGCGGGTGGGGGTGGGTGGTGTAGCGGGTATGGGGTGTGGGGTGCGGGTGGGGATGTAGGGGTATGGGGGTGTGGGGGGATATGGGGGTGGGGGATGTCGGGCTGTGGGGTGTGGGGGTGTGGGGGTGTGGGGGCTGAGGACTGTGGGGGAGATGGGGTGGGGGTGGGGGGTGAGGAGTGTGTGGGGAGTAATGGTGGGGGTGAAAGGCACCGGGTGGAGGTGGGAAGTGTCATGTGTGTGTGTGGGGGGGGGGGTGAGTTGTGCTCCCCTTATAGTCTCACCCAATATTTCCTTTTGCTCCAATATCAATAGGAGCCTGCAAGCCAGGAGACACCGTTGCCTCCCCCTCTTCCCCTACCCTCCCTCCTCCTCCTTTCCCTTCATCCCTACCATTCCTCTCCGCCTCCCTTTCCTTCCTCCCTCTTCCCTGCCCCTCTCTTCCTCCACTTCCTCTTCCTACCACTTCCTCCCATCACACCTCCCTTCTTGCCCCTCCCCCTGCCCCCTCCATTCTCTCAATTCCCACTCCCCATTCCCATCCTCCGGCCTCCTGAGTCCCCTCCTTCTCCTTCCACACCCCCTCGCCCTCCTCCACTCCCCTCCATCCTCTTCCCATCCCCTCCCCTCCTGCCACCGTCTCCCCTCATCGCCCCTTGCGTATCCCTACTCCCTCCTCTCCCCTCACGTTTCCTCACCGCCGCCTGCTCCCTTCTCCCCTCCCATCTCCACATCCTCACCACTCCATCCGGTCCCACCTCCCTTCCTCTCCTTCCCTCTGCTCCTCCTGTCTCCCCTCTGCCCTCACGTCCCCTCCCCAGCCTCCTACTCTCCTCACCCCTCCTAATTCTCCTCCCGCTCCCTGTCTCCTCTCACACCTCCTCCCCATCCTGCTGCGCCCCACGCCCCCCCCACCACTCCTCCCCATCCCCTCCTCCTCCCTCCCCTCCCCTCTCCTCCCTCCCCATCTCCTCCTCTCCCCTCCCCATGCGCCCCCACCCCCTCATCCACCATCTTTCTACAGAAGATTTTTATGCTGATGGATAGAATATTGAACGTGATGAAAGGGTATTAGGACTTTTTGGACTAAAGAGGCGACATTGGACCATTGTGGGCTTGGCCCTTTGTGGGAGGTACGTGGCGTGGCTGTCATTGTAGAGGAGTCGGAACATTAAAGTGCACTCGGAGATTAGGCTAAAAAGTCAGGGCCGCGACGAAAGGAATCCCCTCCATATTTGTGCTTTAAATTTCAAGGCATTGAGTTCGGTAATGATGTCGGCATGGGCGGAATCCTCTAGGGATGGTGGGACGGTGTGATGGTGGGATGGTGGGATGGGATGAGGGTGGCTGGGGGAGGGAGATGGGGGGGAAACGGGAGGGGAAGGAGAGGGGGAGGGAGGAGGAGATGGTAGGACGAGGGAGGGAGGGGGAGGAAGGGGAGGGAGGGGGGAGGAAGGGGTGAGGGGAGGGAGAGGAGGAAGTAGAGTAGAGGGAGGAGGGGGAGGGGAGGAAGGGGCGAAGGTGGAGGGGAGGGGGAGGAGAGGGGGAGGGGAGGGGGGAGGGGAGGAGGGGGGAGAGGGGGGGAGGGGGAAGGAGGAGGGAGGGAGGAGGAGAAGGAGGAGGGGAGGAGGGAGGAGGAGAGGGAGGAGGGGGAACGGGAGGAGAGGGAGGAGTGGAGTGGGGGGAAGGAGACGGATGAGGGGGAGGGGAATTGGAGGATGGGGGGAGAAGGGAGATGGGAAGAAGGGGAAGAGGGGAAGCGTGGTAGCAGGGGGATTTGAGAAGGGAGATGGTAGGAAGAGGACAAGGGGGTTGAGGAGGGGAGGAGGGGGAGGGGACGGGGTGGTGGTGCGGGGGGGGGGGGATACTCTGGCTTAGGGCGCGCCGATAGCCCCGATGGCGAGGCGGTAAAATTAATACGTCACAAATGGAATTTTGAAGAAGCTCCCAAAGAGGTGATTAGCATAGCTGCCACTAATATGGGACGAAGGTGGGCTCGGGTGGACGGGCAAGAAATCTAACACAGCCATCTAATTAAAATTCAAACCTGCCCGAGCTGATTGGGCCTTGGAGGGACAGTTCCTAACGCATGACTGCTATACGCCACCGCGTTAAAACTCAGTGCCACGGCTTGACGGGGCCCGGATCCCCGGAGCCCGGGCGCCCTGGAGCCCTGAGCCGGGCCCAAGTGCCCCCTGCTTATATGTCACCCTCCGCGGGCGCTCCGCGGCGTGAGGGAGCTGGGGAGGGGAGAAAAAGTAGTCCATTTGTAATTCCGGCGGTAATGAGGCCCTGATTTCGCGAGGTAGCTTCACGCAACGCCGCCTGGTGGGCACTGAGTGTGAACTAACTGAAGATGTATTCCTACTAGATCTATCTGTCTATAAGTCTGTTTGTCTCTTTGTTTGTCTTTCAAGTTTCAGAGGGCAAGGGTGGGTGGTATATATTTGTTGGTTTTGTTTTTCATTTCTTTTAAAGATACATAATCTGATGAAAGCATGATATCTTCAAAAGTTAAGTGACCATGTACGTATGGGCGGGGTTGTCGTTTGGGGTGTTACATTCTAGCAACATCTAAGGTCATATTACAACAAGTATCAATTTATTAAGTCAGTGGTTTGACTCAGTTGGGATTCAAACACATGGCATCGTACATCGTACAAGTTAGCCAACACTCTTATCTATCCTGCAATCCTGTCCAGTATCTGAGAGCTTTGGCTGGCACGCTCTGCTCTCCCTGTCATGCTAGCAAGCCATCAGCTGTCATAATAATATTAAGATAGCAACAATGGGTGGCGTAGTTCCTGTTGCCACCACTTGGTGGTGAGGCTCATGTCTCGACTATTAATAATATTACACTATTTACTCCATAAGATCTTACACCATAAATGAGGCAAAATGTTACCTATACAGTAAAACCTCTCTAACCGACCACCTCCACAGATCGACCACTCCCCTATATCGATCGCTTTATTTGTGTCCCAACAATAACATTGTAACCATATTCTAATGCCCTAACCCTACCACCTCCCTAAATGGACCACTTAAAGTCGGTCCTAAGGTCGGTCGATTTAGAGAGGTTTTACTGTATACAAATTGAAGTAGGGTGGCTGTTCAAGGATGGGGAAAATAAAGAATATTTCTATGTGTAAAGTGTTAATTAATATATCAAATTAGGAAGCTAAGCCAGGGTATCGTGTGCTTGGCTTTCTACCTGAATTAACGATAGCAGAGAAGCCCTTGTTAACTGTCCAGTCTGGCAGTAAGACGATGGTTTATGACATTTAGCAATAGTCTCACGGGATGCCCCATGTAATTGAGAATGTCACACAGCTCATAGAATAGCATCAGAGTCTCAATGCACCGACATACAAACGTCAGTGTGCTCGCATTAAAAGCTACAGTTGAGTTAGCATTCATGATCTACATGGGCCTACAAGGCCTACATGGCCTACATGGCATGCAGGGCCTACAAGGCCTATAGGGCATACAGGGCAAACAGGGTATACATAGCCTGCAGGGTCTACATGGCCTGCAGGGCATACATGGCACGCAAGGCCTACAAGGCATATAGGGCCTACAGGGTGTACAGGGCCTACCAGACCTACATGGTCTACATGGTATACAGGGTATACATAGCCTACAGGGTCTACACGGCCTGCAGGGCCTACAATGCATATAGGGCCTACAGGGTCTACATGGTCTACCAGGCCTACAGGGTCTACAGGGTATGCAGCGTATACACAGCCTACAGGACCTATAGGGCATGCATGGTATGCACATCCTACAGGGCCTACAGGGCTTACAAGGCCTATAGGGCCTACAATGCCTACAAGGCATACAGGACACACAGGACCTACAGGACCTACAGGGTATGTAGGGTATACATATCCTACAGGGCCTACAGGGTATGCTGGGTATACCCAGCCTACAGGGCCTATAGGGCCTAATTGCGTACATGTCCTGCATGGCCTACATGCCCTACAGAGCCTACATGGCATACAGGGCCTGCTTGGCCTACATGGCCTACGGGACCTACAGGGCCTACAGGGCCTAAATACTGGCAGGTGCAAACACGTGGTGGTGGTGAACGTCTAAACCATGTTTTTGTTGTCGTTTAAGGTGTGGTCATTACGATGCTGCAGTTAATCAGACAGCATGTCCTGCAGAGGAATAGGTAGAAGTATGTTTACACATACATATCACTGGCACTATGCCACCTTGCTGTGAGCCTGTCCGGCGGTGCTTCGCTCCTGTGTTGGCCTATATATCCGCCGTCGGAGCGCCTGCCTCACGCCTGCCTCACTCCACTTCTTTTTCTTTTTGTTACTGGTACGGGTATTCCAAGCCATTGGTCGAGAGATATATATAAAGTTGCCAATCCATTTACCCTCTCGTTTCTGTTTATTATTTGTAACTCCTCCTATATGCATATATGTATATGGGTTCCTTATCAATGCTGACCCTACCTGATTGGACCCTCAATTTGCAACTGCTTTCTTCTAAATCAATTCCACTTCTCCAGAGCAAGAACATTTCTTGTGTTATCTTTCAAGAACCCAATGCAAGCAATGCAGTGAAAGAAAAGCTATAGGTTTTTTTTTATCGAATAAATATAGTCCGGTGCGACACAAATATTGCAGTAAAAAGCGGAACTGCTTGTGTTGGAAGCTACTTCATAGCAGGTGAAATATTCAAACGCAGCTAGTTATAACCATCGTTAGAAAGTTTATTTCTGGACTGTTAAGTATGTATGTGTAAAACAATAATGCTTGAGAGTGAGCATATTGCATGGTTCTTTTTGCGTCACGCCATGAAAGATGTGTTCACTTGTCGTCATTTCCACAAGGTCAAGCGGTGCAAACAGCGGGAAACACTGCTGCTGTAACTAGCATAGTTCGATTGATGCTGAGATTTCAACGTGGAAGTTAAGTATGTATGTGTAAAACAATAATGCTTGAGAGTGAGCATATTGAATGATTCTTTTTGCATCATGCCATGAAAGATGTGTTTACTTGTCGTCATTTCCACAAGGTCAAGCGGTGCAAACAGCGGGAAACACTGCTGCTGTAACTAGCATGGTTTGATTGATGCTGAGATTTCAACGTGGAAGTTACCATATTATTTCCAAAAATGCATTAAAAGTGCAGTGAAAACTTTGCATCATGGGTGAAACATGTGCTATGGAAACGTGATATGCATGTTTCAATGAAACATTTTCCAGGTATGCTCTTCTACTCTCAAGTGGATGAATCCTCTTAAAATTGCACGTAGTTACTCCGAATGATTACTTTTCAAAAACTGTTGAGAAAATAATAATATTCAAAATATTACATTTATATTTAGTTCACAGCGAAACATATATGTATTCATACAATGCATATGTGTACATATGTATACATATATATATGCATGTGTATATGCATACGTACATCTATATATCCATATATATATATACACATTATATCTATATATATGCATACATATACGTACATCATACATACAATTTAAAATCTGACCAGCCGAGAAGGTCTGGCGGCAGTAGTGACCAGACACAGCTGGTATCAGGGTGGCCAGGAGCCACTCACAGGTGGCGCCATAGTGGCAGAAGCGGGAACTAACTCCTATCACAGTAGGATAGTAGGTAATAACTAATATATAGAAGAGAACTGATAAGTGGTAGTGGCCTTGTTTATATTCCCATAATAGATTATAGAGCATATACAAATATACTGACTATAAATTAGCTAGCCTCTGGCAAGATCAGATATCCTTACTGCTTAATTTTTGGTGGGGGGGGGTAAATTATTTATTCATCTAAATATGACATTTGTCAGCACTGGAGCACTGGTCTTCCAGCCATCTTACTATTGTAGTTGACCGTCTAAAAAATCTAAGTTTGATCAGTGCTGTATTAGTTACAGCACCGATCCTGTAGAATTAAGGGAGTGGCTCCTGCTGTATAATGTACAGCACCAGTCACTGTAGTTCATGGAAAAATGGGGAGCAGCACTGAGTAGAAAGTGTATACTCGGGGCAACTCGAACAATCGTTGTGGGTTACATTTTTCTCTTATATAACAAGGTAAGTTTATAGTTGACAATACATTTTGTCTGTCTTACAGTGGCATCTAATTGCTTTAACCAAACCACCCACCTAGATTTGATCCTACATATCCAAGTTAGATGCTGGTTCACTTATTAAACCTGTACTGCTGCATACAAAGTCATGCTAAGTCAATTTAATTAACGATGAGATAGGAGTGGTATAATTTGCAATTTATTCGATCAGAATAATCAGGTCAAGGAACAATAGTAATCATAAGGGTCAAGGTGAATCAACATAATTAGGTCAAGGAACAACAGTAGATCATCATAGGTCAATAATCGGTCAATAAATCTTGTCACTCTCAACCCTACCTCTTGAGTAGCCTTTTTGTTAGTTGAGGGGTGGGGGGGGGTAGCAAATGGTGGTCGGGTGGTGTTCGCGGGTTCGTGTCCAGTTGGCGAGTGAGCGATTGTGTTCCTCGCTGTGATGTTACAGACTGGACAAGAAGCCACAAGGTGGCAGCATCGGTTTTAATTAAGTTTGAAAGTTAGAATATAGGTGGGGCGGAAGTAAGTGGTAAGGCCTGAAAGTGTCAGCATTTGATGCTAGGGGGCAGCAAGCAGTGTGGTTCAAGTTTATTCGCTAGGTGGGTGAGTGTCATAAGATGGCTTAAGGCCCTACCCCTCCCACCCCATTGCAAATTACCCATGTTATGCTAACATGAACAATGAAACTTGTCACTGCTGAAGTCTATGGTGTCAGAATTTTGACAAGCATGCCAAAATTAATTTGACATATTTTTACTTCAATTTTCTCCAAGTTTAACTATTTATAATATAAGTTACTTCAAACTGAAGTAATTGCGATAATAATGTTTAATCTAATATATTTATCTAAGGAAATGTCAAAATACAAAATCATCGAATTAGGCACGATTACATACACTATATTTCTATTCTTCGGTAAAATTTAAAATGAATCCCTTTCGATAAACAATTAGTATTTTCTCCCAGTTGAAGCACATACAGAATAGAATGGCTTCCCTTTTCTTATGATGACTACAAAAGTCTTGCAATGACTCATCACAGTTGACATCCATCAAAAGACACCAGCAGAACACCAATCAATAGCAGCAGCTTGTGCAATAGTATCTGCTGATGGAAGTAACACATACAAATTCAATATAAACACACTCAACCTCAAGTGTCACTTTTAGCACTCGGAGGGTTGCAGGAGATTATGGGCATTGAACTTCAAAGTCCTCACAGTAAGGAACAATCGACTTTTGTTAGTGTTCACTTTGTCCCTACAGGATGCACTGGTCGAATCGGCAGAGCGAAGGCCTCCCATGCGGGAGATCATGCACATTACTACTTACATGAACAGATTTATAATGGTTAATTTCTTAAATAGGTCAGAAGTCTTTACTTATTTTGAAGGTGTTCTGCATCAATCGGTGTACACTTTTATAAATGGGAAACATTTCACCTACAGTGGGATTCGAACCCACAATTCTTGCAATTCCGGGCCTCGTGTCATAAACATTAGATTACCCAGGCTCCCTGATGCAATGAACCTACCGACATCTACCTGCCTATGTGGTATTTCACCCACGGAGGTCAGTGTACCTTATTCTATAATTATCTATATGGTTGGTCGTTGGAGTTTTATGTCCTAGAAACATCAAAGGTCATATCAGGATGGGTACCGACTTGTGACCGTGCACACTCATGGTGACTTTATAGAGCTGCCCCACTGGGAAGTCAGGCTGCTGACACAATGTGCCGATATCCCACTCAGTTACATTGTCTTGACACTGAGCTAACCAGTCCTTCCTTACCTTATCCTATTAATGCTGAGCGCCAGGCTAGGAAGTGACAAGTATCAATTTTATAAGTCATTGCTTTGACTCGACCGGGATCAGAACTCCCGATCTCCCGCACGTGAGGCTAGCGCTCTACCGATTCGGCTACCGCGCTATCTATACGGTGAACGTCCAGTGAAAGGTAGTAGGCCTTGGGTTTTTAAGAAATATATCAGTTTTCTTGTTTTTATATTTTTCGATTTAGCAGGATCTATTTCAATCACAAACAGTTGGTCTTCATAATACAACTGCTCCTTCCATTACCCTAATAATGCTAAGTAACAGGTATGCATTTTTTCTGTCATTGTGTAGAAACTACCCACTCGTCGTGGTCACCAGTTTGTAGAGTCTCATGCTCGGATATGTGGCTGTGTACATAGGCTATGAGGAAAACAATACAGACAAAGAGAAAGGAAAAGAGTAAAGTTTAAGAGAGAGAGTCCAGCCCTCTGGTTTATTATTATACAGTTTCATGGGTTCTTTGTAGAGTATCATACCACCTCCATCCACCAATGTCCAGCATTCCTGGTCTAACCAATAGGAATCCAGCATTCCTGGTCTCTATGGATACCAGTGGTTTTCCCACCACCAGTAGCTGTATGGCCCTTTGGCCACCACCAACCTTGACCTTTAGAGTGTGGTGACCCCTACTCCAGCAGAAAGGCTCGGCCCTGAGTGCAATCACACCCAGACCTGCCAGCACCACTATGTCTATTTACATCCTACTCAGGACCACCAACCCACATATATATATATATATATATATATGCACCTGGCCAAGTACACCGATCAGTAATAGAACAATTGCATTCCCCCCTGCTGAATATCGGAATATTTTACGATTGCTTTGGCTTGGTAACGGTTTGGAATCCTACAGTCTGCATGCAACACGGGAAGCGGGCGCTCAACTCATTTGGACATCCCATATGGTGTAGTTTGTTTGTTGGGGGGTCTTACATCCTGACAACATCAATGGTCATATCGTGACGGACCCACCTGGTGTAGCGGAGGCACACTATGAGAAGTAGCTAGAATATGTTGTTTGGAAAATATTATATTAAAATGTAAGAAAATATGAATAGAATCAGTTAGTAAAGAGCATGGTGAAATATTGTTTTGTTTGTTATTTGTTATTTGTTATTTGTTTCACAATCCTCGGGGTTGTTGGAGGAGCTTTGGAGGTTTTGTATTAGGGATGTTACAGCGGGTGCAGTAAAGGGAATTAGGGTTGGGGCGGGGTTGGCGGGGGGGGGGGGTTAGTGTTATATTGATAGCCAGGGGTTGGATACATTATTTCAAGGTGACCTTTTCACCTCGACATTGTTGTACATAAGCATGGCAGTGCTGTGATATATCGCGTCATATATTGAGGGATATATTATGGAGATAAGACAAGAGGAGATGGCTGAGGATGTCAGAGGAAGATGAGATTGAGGGATGCCAAGGGTTTTCTCTGAAGAAGATGTTATGTAGAGATTGTGGATGTAAATACTGAATTGGGGAGCTGATTTGATGAAATGGCTACACAAACAAAAGTGTGAATTGTTTGTTCATGAAACTCCTCGGCAGACTGAGTATGTGCATTGATATATGTTATTGGAACATCTGGTGCTATCATTTTGAAGTGGATTTCAATAGTGTTACCGGGGTATTCAAAGATGTCTACGTCGGAGAGGAACTGAATCCAAACAGGCTCAGGTTTGGACTCGGGGGGCGTGGAGCTGCTCCCATAACATCGCGAGGTTGGACTAAATGAACTCCAGAGGGGGGGGGGGATCAAGTGAGAATGTCACACCTGTCACACCTCACCGGGTTGGGGGAAATGGACAGAAAACAAACAATGTCTGGTTTGTGTCGGTACAAGTCTTGAAATGCACAAAACTAGGAACGGATGCCGCCGGACTGACGTCTATGGTTCTTGTCTGGTTTGATCTTGTTTTGTCCATTGGCTATCCGTTCATGTCCGTTTCATGTCTCTTTCATGTCCGTTTCATATCCGTTTCATGTCCGTTCATAGACCCAATGTTGCAACACTTTGACACATCTTAATACATTTTTATACTTATCACCACAGGACTAGACAATTCTGTCCGTTGCTCAATCAGGCATCGTGTGACAGGCACTTTATGGAGGGGCTTTCGAGCCAACATAATATGGTACAATAAAAATGTATCTTCCTCACTGTTGTGGACATTCTTGGATATCCAGGGGATACTATTGGAATGAAGTTCAAAATGATCAAACCACGAGTTCCAGCAACATATTTCATTTCACAATCTGGGTCTGCTGAGCAATATTTTCTTGAACAAATAAGTGTGCGTTCATTGTCATTTTATAGTGCTGCCCCACCGGAAGACTGGGCCTGCAAGCACCATGAACCAACACTCAGTCACATTATCCTGATACTAAGTTCTTGCCATATCCAATTAATGCCGAGCACCAGGCTAGGTAATGATAAGTATCAATTTTCTAAGTCATTGCTGTGAGTCGGCCATATTTTGACACCACGACCTCCTGTAGACGAAGCCAGCCAACATGGTTACTGATTCAGCCATTCCATCCAATGAGGTGTAATGTACTGCTATGAACATTCTAGCGAGACATGGCTTGGACTGTTGTATTGCTAAAATACCCTTTATTGCGACGTTTTCTTGGCACATTGTCTTGTAAAATTATGCGGATTTTAGGCTTAGAGTCGACAGTTATCAAATACGGGTGTAATGTTAAAAGTTATCAAGCAGGAGGGATAATTGTAGTATATTGGAAAGGAAAATAAAGGGTAGATTAAGTTAGGCTGAGTAAATATTAAGGGGTCAAGAAGCAGTAAAAGCATGTGTGTAGCAATGAGAAATAATGTAGAAATAATGTCGGCCATACTGTAAAACGGATGTACCCGGTAGTGCATCGGTAGGTGAATTGTGTGTAAGAGGGGATGCTGGGCAGTAGAGCATGGAGACAGGCCAAGGAGAGGCTGGTCTGCAGCTGGACAGTGGTCAAGGTAGGCTGGTGCTTGGGGAGTGGTCAAGCTAGATATAAGGCTGGACTGTGGGGGGGGGGGAGAGTAGAGTTGGGGCCTGAGACCAGAGCAGTGAAAAAGGAGCAGGACCACTCGGATGAGATAGACTTTGTATTAGGATTGGTTGAAGAGATGGGAATTCAGTTGTCTGTATCATATTGTATTATATGGTATTGTACATGTGCAGAGGAGCTGCAGAGAGCTGCAGACAGAAACAACATGAAGGGCTTCTACAGCGGACTGAAGGAAGTGTGGGGACCCGTGAAGAAGGGAGCTGTTCACCTGAAATCAACAGATGGAAAGGAGACCTTTTCCGACAGCAAGAGAGTTGTGGCAAGATGGAGCGAACACTTCCAGAAGCTACTCAACGTCCCTGGCGACATAGATCACGAAGCTCTGAACAACATCCAGCAGCGCATTACCAAAACATGCCTCGATGAGATTCCAACCATGGATGAGATGACTAGAGCAATCGCCAGCCTGAAAGATGGCAAAGCACCTGGGGGTGATGGAATTCCTGCCAAGGTATGGAAGCATGGAGGAGACAATCTGCTCATAAGACTGCACCAACTAATCACCAATGCCTGGGAGGAGGGTTCTGTACCCCAAGCATGGAAGGATGCCAGCATTGTAACCATCTACAAGAAAGGTGATCGAACAGACTGTGGGAACTATAGAGGAATCTCTCTTCTTTCCATAGCAGGGAAGATCTTCGCCAGGATCCTACTCAACAGACTATCTATTCACATAACACCTGGTGTAGTTCCGGAGTCACAGTGTGGCTTCAGAGGTAACCGGAGCACTGTGGATATGATATTTTGTCTCCGACAGCTACAAGAAAAGTGCATTGAGCAGGACCGACCACTGTACATGGTATTTGTCGATTTCACTAAGGCATTTGATACAGTCGGGAGGACCGGGCTATGGCAGCTACTGAGGAAGTACGGATGCCCAGAGAAGTTCACAACTATGATCGAGGCTCTACATACAGGAATGATGGCGAACGTTAGTGCTGGAGGGGAAGTCTCGGAATCGTTCGGGGTTACCAATGGGGTCAAGCAAGGTTGTGTACTGGCCCCCACGCTCTTCTCCATCTTCCTATCAGCAATGCTAGACGAGGCTTTCCGAGACATGGGGGATGGCATCTATATACAGTCCAGACAGAGCGCTGACCTATTCAATGTCGCACACTTCAGAGCGAAGACCAAGACTACTCAGATACTGGTGAGAGAGCTACTATTCGCAGATGACAGTGCACTGGTTGCCCACTCTGCTGAAGAGACCCAGAAAATAGTGGACGCTTTCTCCGATGCATCAAAGAAGTTTGGCCTGAAAATTAACATCAAGAAGACGGAGGTGCTGTACCAACCCAACTCTACAAGAACCCGAGAGGAGGAGATCATGGTTGACGGAAACAAGCTGAACTCTGTTCCGGAATTCACCTATCTCGGAAGCACTATATCAAGTGATGGACGCATTGATGCTGAGATACAGAGGAGGATGGCCAAGGCTAGCGCATCTTTCGGCTGACTACGCCAGAGACTCTGGAACAACCACCATGTGTCCATTCGGGTCAAAGGTAAGATCTACCGCGCAATCGTGCTATCCACCCTACTATACGGAGCCGAGGCCTGGACAGTGTACAGACAGCAGGTGAAAAAGCTGCATGCCTTCATGATGCGACATCTGCGTTCAATCATGAGGCTAACCTGGAAGGACAAAGTGACGAATAAGGAAATACTCGAACGGATGGGGCTGCCCTCTATGGAAGATCTTCTGATCAAAAAGAATCTCCGGTGGACTGGACACCTCATGAGGATGTCATCAGACAGGCTACCAAAGCAGATCCTCTATTCTCAACTGTCTTCTGGCTACAGAAAGAGAGGGCGCCCCCGTCTCCGGTTCAAAGATACCATCAAGAGAAACCTGAAGCTGACAGACATTAAGACCGACTCATGGACGCAACTCTCACAGCAGAGAGCTAAATGGAGAGCCGCAGTCAAGTAATGAAAGCAGTCTTTGTCGCATCGCGACCGACAGCATGATGATGATGACATGTGAAGTAGTGCTCAGTTCTTGGAAACAAAATAAAGCAAAATATCAATCAGAGTCATAAGGTTTGTTGGTATTTCAATCTGATCATCGGAGTAGAGGTTGGTTGGTTGTTGGAGTGTTATGTCCTTGCAACATCTAAGGTCATATCAGGATGGGTACCGACTTGTGACAGTGTGCAGTCATGGCGACTTTATAGTGCTGCCCCACTGTGAAATCAGGCCATTGGCACCATGACCTAATATCCCACCCAGTCACATTATCCTGACACTGAGCTAACCCATCCTTGCCCTATCCTAATAATGCCGAGCGCTGGGCTAGGAAATCACAAGTATCAATTTTATAAGTCATTGGTTTCATTCGACCGGGAACCGAACCCCCGATCTCCCGCACGCAAGGGCCGCGCTCTACCGATTCGGCCAGAGCGTCCGGTTCGAAGTAGAG
This sequence comes from Branchipolynoe longqiensis, assembly GCA_030323885.1. Classification (NCBI taxonomy): domain Eukaryota; kingdom Metazoa; phylum Annelida; class Polychaeta; order Phyllodocida; family Polynoidae; genus Branchipolynoe; species Branchipolynoe longqiensis. The sequence continues at coordinate 7,936,974 of CM059186.1, read as the reverse complement.
TGTCAGAAAAATGCAAAGGCGGGACACCTTTTGACTAGCATTTTGGGGACACATTGTATGTACATGTTTTAAGGACACACTGTACATTACGTCAGGAAGGTCACGTGTAACGCAATACAGAGGCACATTAGGGCTTTCATCAGGAAGCCACATTACAGGGTATTATTATGGGATATATTGTGGAACACATTGCTGAGACACTGTAGGGATTATCTAATAATAGACCCACACTGTGAGGCCATGTTGTCGGGTTATTCTTTGCTCAGCGAATAATTGCGAGGGAGTCCATTAGGGATATTGTATGACCACACTTTATGACGTCATATCACATTATTGTGCTGAGATGTTTATGAGATACATGAATGTTGTATTCTGGGTCACTCACTATGAGATAATTTCGTATGGTATATAACTTGTTATGATCATATTATTTAGGATGTAGGGGGCCTCGTGTGTGCAACCACCGGTAGGCTGGTTGGCGCCGTGTCGGCTGAGCTATCCCGTCTGTCCCCTCTCGAGCCGCATGAGCTAGCCAATCAGGTCACTTCGGTCAGCACCACCGACTAATACTATCAGCCTCCAGTCGGTCGGAATTGAGAGATAATTTTATTTGTGTAGACATGTTTCCGAAGGCCCCGTCACATACACGTTAGTGGATGTAATTGAATGTAGTGGAGGCTAATGTAGCTGAACGTAGTTGAACGTAGTTGAACGTAGTTGAACGCACTGGAGAAGTATGGATGCTGGTATGTTCAACTACGTTCAACTACGTTAGCCTCCACTACGTTCAACTACGTCCACTAATGTGTATGTGACTGGGCCTTGAAAGACATCATTGCTATCACATCGGTTACACTTAATGAAATTATCTTATTTGTGTAGATATGTTATGTTTCTCAGGCACAATGATATTATATCATATGGTGTTCTATGTGGCAGAGTGGTTAGAGTGTCTGACTTTTTTCTATGTCAAACTCCTAATCTGAAGGTTGGTGGTTCAATTCCCTGTGCCCCACCTTGGATTATCACCGCTGTGTATAACTTACAGGGTCGTCAAAAAGCCACTTGCTCTCATACCATGTCTATGTAGTGTGGGAGGTTACAAATCCCTTGGGTCAGTAAAAGTGTAAGCTCAGGATTCTATCCACAAACTATCTAATGGTGATAACAAGTCTATTCAGACTTATCCATGCTAGGCAGTATACATCTTCAAGAAAATATATCATCGGTTACACTTCAGGTCATTATGTACAGGTTGCTGAGATTCTTTAATATATATCACCGGGTACACCAGAGATATTTTAATTATATAATATCAGCTACACTTCATGAAATCATGTTTTTTTTGTGTTGACAGGTTTTTGAGATATTTAAATAATATATGATCAGTTCCACTTCATGAGAGGATATCGCTTGTGTGGACATGTTTCAGAGATACTGATGTATCATTTGATATACCATTTTGCTGTCATTTGGCACAAATTTAACCTCAACATTGCGTCTGATATCAATGTTGTCGTCCTTTGATACAGAATTAACCATAAAAGAATTAGTCATAACTTTTAATGAAAACATGTTGCCCATGCCGCTCCAAACAACACTTCCTACTGCTATAAATAGTGCTAATAGATATTACAGTATATATTACGATTATTACTGTATCATATGTAAGGTTTCAAACTGTGACACATGTAAGTCTTCAATTGGGTAATATTGTGATTTCAGCCCACATATATATTATTACTAGCTCCTGGGTGCAATATTCGACTACAGGTAGGGCCCTACACCCATTGTAAATAACTGAATGATGGTCCGAAGACCAGTGCCCCAGCGCTGACAAAAGCCTTTATTTAATGAATAAACTATATTCACTACAAAAAGATGTCTTTGCTGCCAGGCACGGCGTTAAATCATCCCCAATTAATCATCCATTCAATCAACCAATCAATAAACAAGCACACCCTAATCTACATATATGTAGCCATTGTGGTCTAAGACCTGGTATAGGACCGTGACCTGCCATACACTCTGGCGCTATGGTAAGTTCAAATCGGCTGTATACTACAATAATACCACTATATGGCACGCGCATAATCATTGCATTATCTCAGTAGCACATGGGCCACGCGTCACCCCCTCACCCCCCCCCCTCACCCACATCCCCCCATATGGCCCCCTCGCCCCCCCCCCCCCCCCTACACACACAGCACACACGGTGCTGGTGGGTGCCTGCAGACCCTAGGAACGCGTGCCTACGTAACGAACATGCCCTTCTCACCCTGTTGGTGAATCAGACCCTGATTATCGTCCCTGGGCTCCGGAGGTGAGGAGGGTGGTATGGGGATGGGGGGCGGGTGGAGGGGGGGTGTGAAGAGTCACCGTGTGCCTGCCTGCCATATACACACACCATACATCCCACCTACCCCACTCATCCCACGCAACCCACACACCCTAACCCCCCATTCACTTCAACAGCCATACACCCCACACACACTACGCACCTCAACCAACACACCCCACACACACTACGCACCTCAACCAACACACCCTAACCACCCATTCACTTCAAGAGCCACACACCCCATATACCCCCACACACATTACGCACCTCAACACACACACCCCATACAACCCACACACTATTATACATTTCACCCACACACCCCACATCCACACATCCTACACAACTCACACAACACAACCACCCATTCACCCCTCACTCTCCACACTACACTCACACCTCGTGTACTCTACCCAACCCACACAACCCACACCCTATATAGTTCACACTCACCCCACACCGCACACCTCACATCCCACACACTCAAAGTCCACAGCCCGATTCACCCCCACCCTATACACCTCAAACGCACCCCACATACTCTACACAACCCACACAACCCACAACCTATATAGTTCACACTCACCCCACACCTCACACCTCACACACTCAAAGTCCACAGCCCGATTCACCCCCACCCTTAGATAAAAGATTCACCCGGTACTTGCAGTACACGGGTGAAGGACAACGTAGTGTAAATACGGGCGAAAATAGGTTTAGTATGGAACCTGAACTAGAAACTGTGGCTCCAGTATCAAATGGCTACTTATATCGGCACAGATTTGGTGAAATGGGAGAGAATGCAACAAGACAAGATGGCGGCCGCAGAACGCCATCGATTTCACTTTTAAATCTTATTAAACTAGATATTATATTATATTTTTCAACTCAAAGGTAGCGGGCTATCAATAAGACGTATGTAAAGAATAATTGTTGCTTCTTACATTGTGAAATTAGGCTCTCAATTCATTGACCCGTTTTTTCGACAGCTTTTACATAGGGTTGGTTTGCACCCCTACTGCAGCAGTATGGGGTGAATCTTGTATCTACCCCACCCTATACACCTCAAACGCACCCAACATACCCACACATCCCACACAACCCACACATCCCACACAACCCACACAACCCACACAACCTATGCCCTATGCACTTCACACCACACACACCCACACACCACACATCACACACAACCCACACAACCCACACAACCCACACAACCCACACAACCCACACAACCCACACAACCCACACAACCCACACAACCCACACAACCCACACAACCCACACAACCCACACAACCCACACAACCCACACAACCCACACAACCCACACAACCCACACAACCCACACAACCCACACAACCCACACAACACACACAACACACACAACACACACAACACACACAACACACACAACCCACACAACACACACAACACACACAACACACACAACACACAGAGCCCTCACAACCTACACCCTATGCACTTCACACCCCATACCCCACACACCACACACATCACACCACACACATCACACACCACGCGCCACACACCACACAAACACCCATCCCCATCCCTGTGTATCCTTCCTTCTGCCAGCATCACCACAGCTCACAGTGAGTGGGGGATTCAAAAGGACCCAAATCCCCATCCCAAGGCGAGTGTGTGTATGTATGTGCACGTGTGTGTATCGTCCGTGGTGGAGGTGTAGGAATGTGTGTGTGTGGGGGGGGGGGGCTAGTGACAAAGGGGGAACGCGCAATTAGACCAATGGACGGGGGAAGAGCTTGCGCGGCAGCCTTTACGTGCGGCAGCCTTTACGTGGTGCCGGCCTTTCTTCATTTCGGGGAGGCCTTTAGCCGGGCTCCCCCCCCCCCCCCGGGTGGGTGGTCGGAGGAGGGCGGGGAGGTGCGTTAGCTGTAATGGTCTCCTTACAGCCGACCCCCCTCCCCCCCCCCCTCACACCGGCCGGGCCCCGCCGCCGGCCCGCGCCCAAAGACGCCCGGCCCGTCACATCCAAATCCGCCCTACTATGTCTCCATGTTGCCAAGCTGTCGCTGCGTCAATATCTCCGCGACTTAAAGCCCTGTTGTTTTTGTTTTTCGCGCGCGCCAGCTCATCTTACAGTTACAGACACCCCAAGTCTCCAACACACACACACCTAAGTTACAGACACCCCAAGACACACACGCGCACACACTCACACGCGTCCTCCCTACAGCCTCCCCCCGCCCCTCCCCCCCCCCCCCCATTCCCCATCCTACCCATTCGCCCCGAGGGAAGTTAAGGAGACGACGGGTCGGGAGGGGTCGAGGACGGGGGACGGGGAGACGGGGAGGGCGGGGAGATGGGGGACGGGGGGTGGGGGACAGGGAACGGGGGACGGGAGACGGGGGACGCGGGATGGAGGATGGGGGTCGAGGGACGGGAGACGGGGTACAGGGAGCTGGGGGACGGGGAGACGGGGGATGGGGAGACGGGGGCGGGGAGCGGAGAGAAAGGGGACGGGGAACCCGGGTTGGGGATGGCGAACTGAGCGTGGGGGGACGGGGAGACGGGGGACGGAGGGAAAGGGACGGGGGATGGGAGGCTTGGGGCAGGGGCGAGAGGTGGGAGGCGGGGAGGGGCATGAGGCAGGTGGACGGGGGACAGGGGCACAGGGTGACAGGGTGACAGGGTGACAGGGTGACAGGGGGACAGGGGGACAGGGGGACAGGGGGACAGGGGGACAGGGGAAGGGGGTGGGGTGGACGGAGGACGGGGAGGGCGTAGGGACAGGGTAGGGTGCGGGGGGGGGGGCTACCCGGCGCCAGTACTTGATGAAGAAGCGTCGCAGGCTGCTGAGGAGGCAAAGATCAGGACGAGGCAGATGGCACGCTAAGCCGGCCAGGACTTGGCTACATTACGGCAGCCATATCTTCTTGTCAGCGGGGGCAAGGCGGGGATTACACCGGGCCGGAGATGTATGGGCCGAGGCCAGCGCCAGGGAGACGGGCGGGCGCGTGGGGCGACGCCCCGGCTCTCGGCACCCGGCGCCCGGCCGCCGCTGGCCGCCTGATGTACGAGCCGGGGTCCTGGGCAGATAGAGCCCGCCGTGTCCCGGCCGGCATCCATCAGCGGCCGGTCGCGCCGGCTGTCCGTGATGGATGGGACGGGTGGTCGGTCGGTCGGGCGGGCGGGCGGGGCCGTAGCGGAGAGCGCAGAGCGGCTCGGGGCACGGGGCGGGCCAGGTGGGGGGAGGAGGACACGGCGGCGGGCGTCGGGCGGAAGAGGCCGGACAGGCATGCGGGGCGCGGGCGCGGGGCGCGGGCGCGGGGCGCGGGGCGCGGGGCGCGGGGCGCGGGGCGGCGGGGCGCGGGCGCGGCGGCGGGCGCGGGCGCGGGGCGCGGGGCGCGGGGCGAGGGCGCGGGGCGCGGGGCGCGGGGCGCGGGGCGCGGGCGCGGGGCGCGGGGCGCGGGGCGCGGGGCGCGGGGCGCGGGGCGCGGGGCGCGGGGCGCGGGGCGCGGGGTGTGCGAACAATGCCGGTAGGGTGCGCTCCGCCCTGTCCGGGGATGGGACAAAGAAAAGACGCGCCATTAGCCTTGCACCCGCCCTTCTCACCCCCGGCATCCCGCCCCGCCACCCGTCACTGCCCCCACCCCATGTATACATGACCGACGGAAAGCAGGATGATATATGCACCTCTTCTAGTGGTGTCCTCCAGAGACGGATTGAATTATCCAAAATAACGACGGAAGAAAGGAACGCAAAAGAGAGGAAAGGAATGTAGAAAAAAAAGGAAAAGAATGGAAATGGAAGGAATGGAAGTGAAAGGAAAGCAAAGGGAAGCAAAGGAAAGCAAATGGAAGTAAATGAAAGAAAGCAGAGCAAAAGAAAGCAAGACACATGTAACCAAAGAAAAGCTACAAAAGAAATCATTGCAAAGAATCATAAAAGAAAGCACAGCAAACGAAAGGCAAAAGAATACAAAAGAATAGAAACCAATGCAAAAGAAAGTAAAACAACAGAGAGCAAAGCAAGGCAAAATAAAGAAAACAAAGCAAAAGAAGAAAACGCAAAGCAACAGAAACGGAAGGAAAGCAAAGGAAACTAAATGAAAGCAAAGCAAAAGAAGAGGAAGAAAAGGAAAACAAAGGAAACCAAGGCAAAGCAAAGAAAGGATAGCATCATAAAGGAAATGAAAGAAAATGTTAGACGAGAACTCCTGATTCGCCAGTGTCTTCTCCCTGACCAATGTCTCCACACCCCTGGCTAGTAGTAGGATATCTGTCAGCACGGAATAGCGACAGGTGTCGCTTTTATATTGCTAATTAAAGTTGCATGGTCAGATGGTTTTGAGTTTCTGCCATGTTTTAAAGATAAATATAGTACTTTTTAGTAGGTTGACTCTTCTAAGCTACCTGACTTTGGTTTGAAGTAATTTTGCTTTAAAATGACTAACTTAGGAGAGATCAGAAGTGTAAACATGCAACAATTCATTCTCGCATGCTTGTCAAAAATACCTCACTTTACTTTGAAGTAATTTTGCCTTAAAATGACTAACTTAGGACATATGTGAAGTGTAAACATGCAACAATTAATTCTGGCATGCTTGTCAAAACTCTGACCCCATAGGTTTCAGTATAACAGGGTTTTATACAATTGACTTAGTAAGCATTTCTATGCAGCAAGGAATGCTTAATATTAATAAGTGCACCAGTATCCCAATTAGATATGTGTTTGTTGTTGTTGTTGTTGTCTTGCGTCCTAGCAACATCTAAAGGTCATATCATGAGGGGATATGGAGGTTTAAATCTAGATAAGAGTCTTTCTTTTGAAAAAGTTTCTGCCTTTATCGGAATATGCAACTGTATAGACCCTTTCTGCCAAAACGCCTGGTGGCGATCTTCAGCGAACCCCCCACCCCATCCCATCATCTCCCCCACCCCCAAGTCTTAAACGCAGGGCAGACCCCCTCCCCACCCCCATATCCTCATGCCCACCCAATCTCCCTCCCCCAAACCTTACACTAAAGGCCTACCGCCATCCCCCACCCCACCTCCTCCTCCCCACCTCAAACTTTACATGAAGGGCCTACCCCCCTCCCCACCGCATCCCCTCCCCCGTCCCCCTCAAACCTTACACGAAGGGCCTACCCCCCTCCCAACCCCCATCCCCTCCTCCCGTCCCCCTCAAACTTTACACGAAGGGCCTACCCCCCTCCCCACCCACATACCCTCCTCCCTTCCCCGAAGGGTGGACACCTCCTCCCCTTCCCCCCCCCCAAATCCTTACACGCAGGGCGCCAGGAGGTGATGCTTCACACCCCCTCACCCCCACCCCCATCCACCCCCACCCCTCACCACCGAAAGGCAGGCGATGCTGAGGTCAGCAGTTAATTGCCTCTCATCATCACCACCCACACCAACCCCCTCCCACCCGGCTATAAACAATGCGCTGATTTATTAGAGCTGTTGCAGTGTGGGTGACTTTACACGGCGCCTTGCCCCGACCGGGGCTGTGAACTGTGTAGTAAATCACGCCCAGCACCAGCCCAGAAGAAGCATTCCAGGGGCGCGACTTGTTGAGAGTCGCCCCGTGAGTTTAAGCCTTGGATGACGCCCAAAGAGCCCGCGACTCTCACAATTCGCCGATCAGTTTGTAAAACGTACAAACAATGAATTACAAAGACTGCAGCAGTTTTGATTGGTTGGTGGTTGGACGCTCTGCTGACACGTACACACTCAGGGAGCTCAGCTGCATGGCAGCCCAAAATGACAAGTGTAGGTTTAAAGCTGCATAGTCTGATGAAATATCAAATTTTCAAAACCAAACCGATTATCTAGATTTGATTTTACATATCTAACTTAGATACTGATGCACTTATTAAGCATTTGTTTCTGCGTAGAAGGCAATACTGAGTCAATTTAACTGAACATGTTATTGCAGAAGTCTATGGTGGAAGAGTTTTGGCAAGCTTGCCAAAACTAATTTTCCATGTTTGCATTCAAAATACCTCAAAAGTTTACCATTTAAAATAAAAGTAACTTTGAACTAATGTAAAGTAGATATTACTGATCGATCTAATATATTTATCTCAGAAAAAATACAGAAATTCAAAACCATCGGACTGTGCAACTTTTAGTCATCCCCTAGGCACAGTAGTTCTTATTTCCATCGTCCTTATTATTAATTCCTTCCATAAAGCGGCTGTCACACATCACCGGATTGAGCAACAGACAGAATTGTCTAGTCCGGTGGTGTTCGGGCGTGATAAGTATCAAAATGTATTAAAATGTGTCAAAATGTTGCGATATCGGGTCAAAGGCCGCTGGATGAACGGACATGAAATGGACATGAAACGGACATAAAACAGACATGAAACGGACATGAACGGATAGCCAATGGATGAAACAAACTCAAACCAGACAAGAACTGTAGACGTCATCCGGCGGCATCCATTCCAAGTTTTGTGCATGTTCAAAACTTGTGTGGACATAAACCGGACTATCAATGGACTTTGTTCGGTTTCTTTCCATTTCCTCCAATCCGGTGATCTGTGACAGCCGCTTTACAATTAGATAATAGAAAAGGAGACAAGTCAGATTTGTGTGGATCGAGCTTATAACTCTGGCTGGCCCTTAAGACCTACCTTTAATTTGATTGAACTATCGTTAGCGAAATGGGCCATTAGTCGGTGGGTGAGGCGCCACCTGGAGGAAAGGGGCAGAATTAGGGGAACTGCTTGGAAGCAGCTTTCCCGGTCTCCAGGCTGTGACCCAACCTCCAGTAACCCATAGTAGAAAGGAAGGGGTCAGGAGCAATATCGGAATAAGAACAATAAAAGACAGGAGCATTACATACATAATAATATTTGCATAAGTACTTTATACCTCACATATTACACTATCTATGAAGTTATCCATCATCATCATCACCATCATGCTGTCGTTCGCGATGCGACAAAGACTGCTTTCATTACTTGACTGCCGCTCTCCATTTAGCTCTCTGCTGTGAGAGTGATGTCCATGAGTCGGTCTTAATGTCTCTCAGCTTCAGGTCTTTTTGCGGTTGTACATTTCATGAAAGCTGCATGCAAAAGTGTTGAAGTGCTGCTGGCTTTTGCAAGTTACCAGCGGCACTCTCTCGGGGAGCAAATGGAGGTTTCACACCGGCAAGAACAGGTCCAGACAGGCGCAAAACTATTTGTCCCTGCAGTGGCTGGTCAGGAGATGTTGGGAGTTCCACACATCAACCACCCTTGATGCTGCCACAGTGACATGGTTTTCTGTTCAGGGTTTGCTCCCTTAGCCTTCGGTTCTGTCAAGAACCTGTACCACAAGGCAGTGCTTTACAACTCTGCACGGCAGGGGCATCAAACTCCCTGAGGTATTGCAATACCTGCATACATGAAGTTATCCATAGGCATAAATATACTTGGTTGTAAAATTAATAATCTACCTAGAAAGGTCGGTCAATTAGTTGAGATAAATGTTGTTAGGACGTAAAGCAACAACAAAAAGCAAACAAAACAGTTGAGATACAGCCAATTATACGTAAAGAAACAGGTTGTTATATGTCTAATTATACTTGGTTAGAATCATAGTAGCTTATCTAGAATCGTCAAGGAAGTAGTTGAGCTACAATTACATATATGTCTGAATATACTTGGTTGGAAAAATGTGGATCAATGTAGAATGGCTAGTGAATTATTTGATTTAGTTACGTGTCTATTATTATTCTTGGTTAGAATAATAACAGTTTATCTAGAATTGGTGGGGAATTAGTTGAGCTACATATGTGTACATATATACTTCGTTGGAAAAATATGGATCAATGTAGAATGGTTAGTGAATTATTTGATTTAGATATGTGTCTAATTATTCTTAGTTAGAATAATAGTAGTTTATCTAGAATTGTTGTGGATGTAGTTGAGCTACAACTACATATGTGTAAATATATATGTGGGTATGAAATGTGGATTTATGTAGAATGGTTAGTGAATAATTATTTTATTTAGTTATTGTGTCTAATTATTCTTTGTTATAATAATAATTGCTTATCTAGAATTGTCAGGGAAGTAGCTGAGCTACAACTACATATGTGTAATTATATATATATATATGAGTATAAATTATGGATGTATGTAGAATGGTTAGTGAATAATTATTTTATTTATTTATCAATATAATGTCTAATCATTCTTTGTTAGAATAACATTAGCTTATCTAGAATTGTCAGGGAAGTAGTTGAACTACAACTACATATGAGTAAATATATATGTGGGTATATAACATATGGATTTATTTGAACGACAACTCCTGGAAGGGTGTATATATATATATATATATATATATATATGTATATATATATATATATATATATATATATAGTGAAAGCCCCCCCCCCCCACACACACAGCCTGCCTTAGAAAAATATGTATTCCCCCCCTCACTCGCTCTGTCTCTATCAGCCATCGTATCTAGTCCCTGCGTTGCCTGCATTAACCCCTGAAGCTATCAGGGGGAGCCATGTACCGGTGCTTTAATATGGGCTATGTATAAAACACTGTGCTATACCGCTCAGTATATCATGGAATACATAATGCTGTGCCATACCGCTCAGTATATCACGCCAACTATTAAATCTAAATGTGTGGCTCGTGTTTTATTGTCAACTAGAGGAGATTCGGGGAAATTTTATTGCGAATAGACCTAGCAGCTATAATTAATGTGGTGTGTGGTGTTCATGTGGCACACTCTCTAATTACAGGGTGTTCATGTGGCACACACTCTCTAATTACAGCACCATTCGTGTCCTGGCATAGAAAATATAAGCAGGCACTGCATAAAACAGGACTTTAGTGTTTTTTTCTGTTTGTTGTTGTTTTATGTCCTAGCAACATCTAAGATAATATCAGGACGGGTATTGACTTATGACAGTGTGCACTCATGCAACTTTAAGGGGTGGGGGGGGGGGGGTGCTGGCGGCCTCAATAAAATGATGAATGAGTACAGTAGTATCTAAGTTGGTCATGTAGGATTTGTTTGATTTGCTTGTTTATTGTTGTTTCACATCCCAGAAACATATAAGGTCATAGCAGGGACTGCTGTCGACTTGTGACAGTGCGCACTCATGGTGACTTTATAGTGATGCCCCACTGGCAGACCACGCTGCCAGCACCATGACCCTATATCCCCCACAGTAACATTATCCTGATACCATGCGAGCCAGTCCTTGTCCTATCCTATTAATGTCGAGTGCCATGCTAAGTAGCCACAAGTATCAATTTCATGAAGTCATTGGTTTGTGCCAGTGTGCACTAATGGCAACTTTATAGTACTGCCCCACTGGGAGACCAGGCCACTGGCACCATGACCCGATATCACATTTATCCAGAGACTGAGCTAACCAGTCCTTGCCTTATCCTATTAATGCCGAGTGCCAGGCTAGGAAGCAACAAGTATCAATTTGATAAGTCATTGGTTGGACTCGACCGGGACCCAAACTCCCAATCTCTGGCATGCGAGTGTCGCACTCTACCAACTCGGCTACTGCGCCCGGTCCGAAGCGCAAGTGCTTGCATTCTCTGTTTATGCGAACACATGGGAATAATTGTTTCTTAAGGTGCGTTCATCTTATCCCGACCTCGCACACCGAACCACATCATTAATGGTGTAGGTGATTCAGGATCCGCTAGGAGGAGCTACAGTCGATGGATGTATAGTGTAGGATCTGCTGTTGGAGACCAGATTCACAGCGGCCACGAATCACATCAGGTATAGAGCAAAAGTTATAATTTTGTAGGCGTGGACTTTTCGTCAGCTAGAAGGCGATTAGTTGTTTGTATTTCTAGCAGAATTGTATGCATATATAATATATATCCACCTTGCACTTTCATATACATTTGTCCCACGGACCCACACCCACACCCACACCCACACCCACACCCACACTCACACCCACACCCACACCCACACCCACACCCACACCCACACACACCTACACCCACACTCACACACCCACACACTCACACCCACACCCACACCCACACCCACACCCACACCCACACCCACACCCACACCCACACCCACACACATCTACACCCACACTCACACACTCACACCTACACCCACACCCACACTCACACACACCAAAATACACCAACATACACCCACATACACCCACATACACCCACATAAACCCACATACACCCACATTTTTTTTCTTATAAAACAAGTTAAGTTTAGAGTTGACAAGACATTTTGTCTGTCTTATATAATGTTCAATGTGTTTAAACAGATTGATAGTTGTGTAGGATGTTCGGGGTGTTGATGGTTTGTTCATGATGGTTAACGGTGGTGGCAGGGGAGGGGGGGGGGCATTGGAGTGGGTGGTAGGGGGAAACCCCACAGGAGAGCAAGCGAGGATGCAGGGCTGGCAGAAGCTCAGGTCTTTGCTAGTAATTACTGCAGTAGTCATTTAAGGACGAGAATACCTAGGTGGGCTCTATATGCATTTTTGAAGGCAAGTATTGTTTGCGTCTTGCACACCCATCTCCCACCACCCTCCACCAACAGATAACAGACATTAGGAATAATCGTTAATTTATAATCTTACTTCATTTCAAATAAGTAACTGGAAGCAGCGACGGACCGCAGCCGTTTCGGAATAAATAAATAAATAAATAAATAAATAAATAAATAAATGAATGAACCAACGGTGGAAAATTCAAAAATTCAAAAATTCAAATTAAGCCAGCAATCCAATACACGGATACGAAACAGAAAGGAAGTTTTAAGAAGAAAATCAGACTAAGAAGAAGAAGAAAGTAACTAAACGAAAAAAACCAAGAGCAGGAAGGCAAGCTTTTCAAAATCATGTCGTACGGGTGTTTTTCTTTTTTAATTGCAGAATCCCCGAAACTCCATGAATAAACAACAAGATTATTACTTCTTACTCGAACATCGGCGAAAGCGGGGAATTTTCATTGGGCGTTTGGGTCATGGTTTATATTATTTATCTGTATTTTTATTTTGTGTGTGTGTGAGAGTTTGTGTGGTGGTGGTGCTTCTTTATTTTTCGAGGCGGGGGTTGGCGTCGGGAGTGGAGGAAAATTCACTTCTTGTCTCCATCTGGCAGATCGCCTTTCAGTTTCAGGATGGCCTCTTCTCAGACGCAGCGCGTGCAAATCAAAAGCATTTTGATAGATGCAAGAATCCACGCCTCCTTACGTTTAACATCCCCATGCCGCTCACATGCACGAACGACGCCGGGATTGTAACAACAAAAAATATATCAAAATAAACCACAACATAATTCAAGAAGAGACAAAAAAAAAGAAGAGAAAACACACACACAAAGACACACAGACAAATTGAAATGGCCCCGGTATAAAGTTCGCGTGAGGATGGGCATGACACTCATATTTCGCGACGATCGAAAAGTTAAGAATATCCAAACGCACGCACCGACTAGTCCACCTTTGTGTCGGTCCCCCCCCCTCGTCCCCCCCCCCCCCCCCCCCCCCCCCCCCCGATGCTTTATTGCCAGACCCACCTCCCCCTCCCTCCCCCTACCTCCTTCCTACCCCCACTCCCTCCACCCACCCATCACCATTATGCCATCTTCATCATGTTCTCTCAAACTCCCTACTAACCCCCACAAAAACACAGCCTCTCTTCCTGACTTCATTCTACTCCCCCCTTCCCTCCACTCCTCTATCACTCCCCTTCCTCACCCCCGTCTCCCCTCTTCCCTCGACCCCCCTCCCTCCCTCCTTCCTCCTCCCTCCCTCTCTCGCACTCTCCCTCCACCCACCCACCACCCATCTTGCCATCTTCCCCCTCTGCTCTCAAGCCCACACAAACACAGCCTCTCTTCCGCTCTCCATCCTACTGCCCTCCCCCCCGTTCCTCCACCCGCTCCCTCCCCATTCCTCTCGCCTCCCCCCCCACTACCCCCCCCCCCCCACCCATTCCCCGTCCACCCATCTTCTCCCTTTTCTCTAACCTCCACACAAACACAGCCTCCCTTCCTCTCTTCAGTCCGCTCCTCTTCCTCCCCTCGCTCTCCCCCTCCCCATTTGCCCCCTGTCCTCTCTCCTCCCTCTCCCTACTCTCCCACTACTTTGTTTCTTCTCACCTCCCGCTCCTTTCATTTCCCCTCTCCCTTCCCCCCTCTCTCCCCTCCTTCTCCATTTCCCCTCTCCCACACACCCAACCTTCCCGTCCATGCCCCCTTCCCCCGGCCCTTCGTCCTCTTGCCCCTCCCTCCCACTTCGCCCCAATTTACCCCCCCCCTTGCCCTATCCCTCAATCCCTTCCCTCCGTCTCCCTCTCCTTATCCTCCCTGTAGCTTCTCTCTCCCGCCACCCTTCTCTTCCATCTATTCCCTCTCCCCTCCCTTTCACTCCACACTTCTCCCCCTTCTCCCCTCGCTTCCTCTCCCTTTCCCTTACCTCCACTCCCCTCCCTCTCCCCTCCCCACTCCTCCCTCTCCCTCACCCATGCCTTTCAACTCGCTCCTCCCTCCTCCCGCTCCGCTCCCTCCCCCTTCCCCCCTCCCTGTCTCCACCCTCTCCGTCCCACTGCTCAGAACTGGCCCCTCGTCGAAGATTTCCCCTGAAAGGTCACCAAGAGTCCAAAAGAGGCTGGCACCCCAAATGGCGCCGCTCACTTAACAAATCCCCGATCCAGTTCCCTCAATAAAGGTGAACAAATCTCAAATGGACGCATCGGCCATGCAGGCAACTAATTAAATTTGAATCACCGACAGAAAGCTATTTTTGGCTCTCTAGCTGTCGCACCCCTTCTCTCTC
This sequence comes from Branchipolynoe longqiensis, assembly GCA_030323885.1. NCBI lineage: Eukaryota > Metazoa > Annelida > Polychaeta > Phyllodocida > Polynoidae > Branchipolynoe > Branchipolynoe longqiensis. The sequence goes on along the minus strand of CM059186.1, from coordinate 7,921,832 downwards.
TTTATCTCTCCCTCTCTTTCCCCCTCTCTCTCTCTTTCTCTCTCTTTCTCTCTCTCCCGCACTCTCTCTTTCTCTTTCTCTCTGGTGCGCTCTCTTTCTCTCTCTACCTCTATCTCTTTCTCTCTCTTTCTCTCTCCCTCTCTCTTTCTCTCTCTTGCCCTCCTATTTTCTCTCTATCTTTCTCTCTCCCTCTCTCTGGCCCTCTCATTTTCTCTCTCTCTTTCTCTCTCGTTCTCTCTCTTTCTCTCGCATTCTCTCTCATTCTCTCTCTTTCTCTCTTCCTCTCTCTCCCTCTCTCTTTCTCTCTATTTCTCTCTCCTTCTCTCACCCTCCCTCTCTCCTCTCTCTCTTTCTCTCTCGCTTTCTCTATCTCTTTCTCTCTCTCTTTCTCTCTCTCCCTCCCTCTCTTTCTCTCTGTCTCTCTCTCCTCTCTCTTTCTCTCTCTTTCTCTCTCTCCTCTCTCTCTTTATCTCTCTTTCTCTCTCCTCTCTCTCTCCTCTCTCTCTTTCTCTCTCTCCCTCCCTCTCTCATCTCTCTTTATCTCTCTCTTTCTCTCTCTCTCTTTATCTCTCTCCCTCTCTCTTTCTCTCTTTCTCTCTATCCCTCCCCTCTCCTCTCTCTCTTTCTCTCTTTCTCTCTCTTTCTCTCTATTTATCGCTGTCCCTCTCTCTTTCTCTCCTTTTCTCTCTATCCGTCTCTCTCTTTTTCTGTCCCTCCCTCTCTCTTTCTCTCTCTGTGTCTCCTTCTCTTTAACTCTCTATATAGAGAGGGGGAGTCTTGGCCTGCATTACTTTACGTGCCAAATGTGTAGTTCAGCATTGTATTAGACATTATTACACGGCATGGGTTTCTAATTTTAATGGGGTTCATCTGTACATGTCTCCAACACACAACCTTACACCCAGACTACTGTTGTCCTGACATAGCACGTGTCCTATCATCAGAGTGACATACAAATGAGACAAATGACAGTTTGTGCATTGCAATATTGTCCACATACAACATGTATACGCCCGTTACAGGGTTCGTTGAAGATTCTTTGTTTTTGAGGAGTTTTCAGTCGAGTTGGCGCGCTAAAGGGCGGAAATCTGCAGCACTGCATGGGCACCGCTGTAAGCAGTCCCATGTGGTCGGGAGTTGGCTTCCGGTGGGTAGTGGTCAGAGAAATTGGGACGGGGAGGGCAAGGAAGGAAAAGGAAGGAAAAAGGCAGATACTATCCTTGATATCAACACAGGTAATGGATAACACCCCCGCACCCCCCCCCCCGTCCCCCACCTACGCAACCTTAAAAACGAGCGCCCACAGGCCTCATCATTAATGAAGAATTCAGTAGCAAAATCACGTAAACGCCAATCCAAAAATTGAGCTAAGCATTCCTTCAAACCTTCAAAAAGTTAGTTTTTTTTACATCCCTACTTTATTGTCCATTGATCCATAGTCGTGTGATCATAAGAAAAGTGAAATTAATGATAACTAAAATTATTTTCCGGTAGAAATCTTTTATTTAAACCACATTTTTGGATTGGCGGTTACAAGGATTTGCACCTGATTTTGTCAATTTAATAAAGGATTGCGCATGTTCTGTCAGTGTCACATTATTACCTGGGTGTTTAATTATGGTTTGTATTTGCATGTTTACTCTACCGTTGATCTTTTATTGATATCTCATAGGAAATTGTCATATTGAATTAAATAAGGTTGGATAGTTGTCGGAATTTTCAATCCTGGCAACATCTAATGTCATATCAGGATGGGTACTGACTTGTGACAGTGCGCACTGATGGCAATTATATAGTGCTGCCCCACTGGGAAATCAGGTCTCTGGCACTGTGACCTGATATCCCACTCAGTCACATTATCCTGACACTGATCTAACCAGTCCTTGCCCTATCCTATTAATGCCGAGCGATGGGCTAGGAAGCGACAAGTATGAATTTTATAAGTAATTGCTTTGACTCGACCGGGATCCGAACTCCCGACCTTCTGTATGCGAGGCCCGCGCTCTACCGATTCGGCCACCGCGGCCGGTATTAAATGAGGTATTTGTTATATATGTGTATATATATATTTATATATGTATATATATATTTATATGGTCTGGTTCGAGACAACGGGTAGTGAGTGAAATAGCAAATATACAATAAACATATGATCAGCTTTGTTATCTATATTCACCTAATGATCTATGTAATATATATATATATATATATATATATATATATAGATGAAGTGTTGGTGGAGTGCCCCCCCCCCCTCTCCCATAGGCCCGCAGTAAATAAAGGTCGTGACTCACAAGTGTCACTCCACCTGTGAGATTCTGTGAAATAGCAGGTATGACCTTTTGAGACCAGGCGCATGAACATGCATATATATATATATATATATATATTTATATATATTTATATATATGTTCGCGGGGAGAGTGGACATCATGTATAAAGTCAGTCACTCCACACCCCCAGGTACACATACACGTTACACACACTGTGCACCGCCCCGACTGTTACACAACGCGGCTAGCCCCGCTGGCCATAGTTGATACAGTGTATGGTGTGTGACGTGTGGTGTGTAACGTGTTGTGTGTGACGTGTGGTGTGTGGTGTGAGCAGTGTGGTGTGTGGTGCATGGTGTGTGTGGTGTGAGTGGTGTGTGTTGTTGTGTGGTGTGTGTGGTGTGTGGTTTGTGGCGTGTAGATGTGTGGCATGTAGTGTGTGGTGATGGCATGGTATGTGCAGTGTTTGGTATATGGTATGTGGTGTGTGGCGTGTGAGGTGTGACGTGTGACATGTGACGTGTGATGTGTGATGTGTGATGTGTGGTGTGTGGCATATGGTGTGTTACATGTGGTGTGCAGTGTTGGCATGTTGTGTGTGACATGTGACGTGTGGTGTGTGGTGTGTACCGTGTGGTGTGCAGCGCGGGCGTGGAGTGTGTGGCGTGTAGCGTGTGGGGTGTGCACATGTGGTGTATGGTGTGTGATGTAGCGTGTGGCATGTAGTGTTTAGTGTGTGGTGCATGGATCTCCCATCCGCAAGGTGTTACGCTCAGGGATGGGTGGAGTGGAGTGGGAGGGGTTGTGTGTTGGGGTGTGGCTGAGTGTGGGTGTGGGTGTGGGTGTGGGTGTGGGTGTGGGTGTGGGTGTGGGTGTGGAGGTGGAGGTGGAGGTGGGTGTGGGTTGTGGGTGTGGTGTGGGTTGTGGGTGTGGGTGTGGGTGTGGGTGTGGATGGTGGGTGTGGGTGTGGGTGTGGGTGTGGGTGTGTGGGTGTGGATGTGGACGTGGGTGTGGATGTTGATGTGGGTGTGGTTGTGGGTGTGGGTGTGGGTGTGGATATGGGTGTGGGTGTGGGTGTGGGAAGTTAGCCTGTATCTATCGCCAAGGCGGATTGTGTAGGGTGTATATCTGTGTCAGGGATGGGAATGGGGTTGGGGTGGGGCTCGAGGTGGGTGTGGGGGTGTAGAATATATCCATCATCACGCAGGCGCGGGAGGCATCTGTGTATATGTCGGATATAGCACGAAACGGGTTGTGTTGGGCGCGTGTGTGTGGGATATAGCATGAAGTGGATTGGGCAGAGCATGTGTATGTGCGGGATATAGCATGAGGACAGGTTATGTAGGACAATGGGTGCACGTGTGGGATATAGCATGATCCCGGGTTGCATAGGGCTTGTGTGTATGTGGGATATATCACCAGAATAGGTTGTGTAGGATTATGTGTGTATGTGTAGGATAGAGCATGATCCTGGGTTGTGTAGGGCATGTGTATATGTGGAGGGAGGTTATACTATATAACATGAGAACTGGTTCTATATTATAACGGGTTGTGTATGACTGTGTACACATGTGGAGGGAGGTTATACTATATAATATGAGAACTGGTTGTATAGTATAACGGGTTGTGTAGGAATGTGTATGCATGTGGACGGAGGTTATACTATATAACATGACACTGGGTTGTATAGTATAACGGGTTGTGTAGGAATGTGTATACATGTGGAGGCAGGTTATACTATATAACATGACACTGGGTTGTATAGTATAACGGGTTGTGTAGGAATGTGTATAATGTGAGGCAGGTTATACATATAACATGAGAACGGGTTCTATAGTATAACGCGTTGTGTATGTCTGTGTACACATTGAGGGAGGTTATACTGTATACATGACACTTGGTTGTGTGGTTTGTTTGTGGGGGGGACATGTGGAGGCAGGTTATGCTATATAACATGACACCTGGTTCTATAGTATAACGGGTTGTGTAGGGCTGTGTATACATGTGGAGGGAGGTTATGCTATATAACATGACACCTGGTTCTATAGTATAACGGGTTGTGTAGGGCTGTGTATGCATGTGGAGGCAGGTTATACTATATAACATGACACCTGGTTGTATAGTATAACGGGTTGTGTAGGACTTTGTATACATGTGGAGGGAGGTTATGCTATATAACATGACACCGGCTTGTATAGTATAACGGGTTGTGTAGGACTTTGTATACATGTGGAGGGAGGTTATACTATATAACATGAGAATGGGTTGTATAGTATAACGGGTTGTGTATGACTGTGTACACATGTGGAGGGAGGTTATACTATATAACATGAGAACTGGTTGTATAGTATAACGGGTTGTGTAGGAATGTGTATGCATGTGGACGGAGGTTATACTATATAACATGACACTGGGTTGTATAGTATAACGGGTTGTGTAGGAATGTGTATACATGTGGAGGCAGGTTATACTATATAACATGACACTGGGTTGTATAGTATAACAGGTTGTGTAGGAATGTGTATACATGTGGAGGCAGGTTATACTATATAACATGAGAACGGGTTCTATAGTATAACGCGTTGTGTATGTCTGTGTACACATGTGGAGGGAGGTTATACTGTATAACATGACACTGGCTTGCATAGTATAACGGCTTGTGTAGGACTTTGTATACATGTGGAGGGAGGTTATGCTATATAACATGACACCGGCTTGTATAGTATAGTGGGTTGTGTAGGACTGTGTACACATGTGGAGGCAGGTTATCCTATATAACATGACACCTGGTTCTATAGTATAACGGGTTGTGTAGGGCTGTGTATACATGTGGAGGGAGGTTATGCTATATAACATGACACCTGGTTCTATAGTATAACGGGTTGTGTAGGGCTGTGTATACATGTTGAGGCAGGTTATACTATATAACATGACACCTGGTTGTATAGTATAACGGGTTGTGTAGGACTTTGTATACATGTGGAGGGAGGTTATGCTATATAACATGACACCGGCTTGTATAGTATAACGGGTTGTGTAGGGCTGTGTATACATCTGGAGGGAGGTTATGCTATATAACGTGACACCGGGTTGCCTAGGTGTGTGTGGATATGGTGTACATCGAGAATGAGACGCGTGTGAGTAGGGCATACATAACACATGGGGGGCGTTCTATGACGTGTTGGGATGTGTCGGGCAGTGATCTGTCCCGGTATTCAGAAAAGGAATGGCAGGAATTGGTAGAGCTGGTAGGAAAGGGATAGTGGGAATCGGAAGAGATGGTAGGAAATGGATGGTGGGAATCGGTAGAGCTGGTAGGAAAGGGATGGTGGGAATCGGTAGAGCTGGTAGGAAAGGGATGGTGGGAACCGGTAGGGCTGGTAGGAAAGGGATGGCAGGCATTGGTAGAACTGGTAGGAAAGGGATGGCAGGAATTTGTAGAACTGGTAGGAAAGCGATGGCGGGAATCGGTAGAGCTGGTAGGAAAGGGATGGTGGGAATTGGTAGAGCTGGAAGGAAAGGGATTGCGGGAATCGTTAGGGCTGGTAGGAAAGGGATGGTGGGAATAGTTAGCGCTGGTAGGAAAGGGATGGCGGGAATTGGTGGAGCTGGTAGGAAAGTAAAGAGGCAGTATGTGTAAGTTGCTGCCAACGGATGGCGGGCTTACTGAATAAGTCGACTTACACTACCTACAGATGGTGGGCCAGCCATCCATGATATTATGTAGCGAGACCCCTGTTCGGATGTCTAAGATATACCACGAGTGTGGGGTGTGTATACCGTGCATGTGTTTGTATGTGTGAGTGGGTGTGTAGGGTGTGTGGTAGTTGTTGGATGGTTTACCAATGCCATTTTAACATAGCGTACAAGTATGTTTGTGGTCTGTGTGTGGGGGTGTGTGTGTATGTGTGAGTGGATGTGTAGGGTGTGTGGTAGTTGTTGGATGATTTACCAATGCCATTTAACATAGTGTACACGTTTGTTTGTGGTCTTTGTGTGTGGGTGTGTGTGTATGTGTGAGTGGGTGTGTAGGGTGTGTGGTAGTTGTTGGATGGCTTAGCAATGCGATTTTAACATAGCGTACACATATGTTTGTGGTCTGTGTGTGTGGGTGTGTGTGTATGTGTGAGTGGGTGTGTAGGGTGTGTGGTAGCTGTTGGATGGTTTACCAATGTCATTTTAACATAGCATACACGTATGTTTGCGGTCTGTGTGGGTGTGTGTATGTATGAGTGAGGGTGTAGGGTGTGTGCTAGTTGTTGGATGGTTTACCAATGTTATTTTAACATGGTGCATATGTATGGTTGTGGTCTGTGTGTCTGGGTGTGTGTATGTGTCAGTGGGTGTGTACGGTGTGTGGTAGTTGTTGGCAGGCTTACCAATGTCATTTTAACATAGCGTACACATCTGTGTGTGGTATGTGTGTGCATGTGTTTGTATGTGCGAGTGGGTGTGTACGGTGTGTGGTAGTTGTTGGATGGTTTACCAATGTCATTTTAACATAGCGTACACATATGTTTGTGGTATGTGTGTGTGTGAGTGTGTGTGTGAGTGGGTGTGTAGGGTGTGTGCTAGTTGTTGGATGGTTTACCAATGTCATTGTAACATAGCGTACACGTATGTTTGTGGTCTGTGTGTGTGGGTGTGTGTGTGAGTGTGTGTGTAGTGTGTGTGGTAGTTGTTGGCAGGTTTACCAATGTCATTTTAACATAGCGTATACATATGTCTGTGGTATGTGTGTGGGTGTGTATGTGTGAGTGGGTGTGTAGGGTGTGTGGTAGTTGTTGGATGGTTTACCAATGTCATTTTAACATAGCGTACACATATGTTTGTGGTCTGTGTGTGTGGGGTGGGTGTGTGAGTGGGTGTGTAGTGTGTGTGGTAGTTGTTGGCAGGTTTACCAATGTCATTTTAACATAGCGTACACGTATGTTTGTGGTCTGTGTGTGTGGGTGTGGGTGTGTGAGTGGGTGTGTAGTGTGTGTGGTAGTTGTTGGCAGGTTTACCAATGTCATTTTAACATAGCGTATACATCTGTTTGTGGTATGTGTGTGTGGGTGTGTGTATGTGTGAGTGGGTGTGTACGGTGTGTGGTAGTTGTTGGATGGTTTACCAATGTTATTTTAACGTGACCTATACGTCTGTTTGTGGTCGGGCTGTGGTAGCGGGCTGGGGTTTATTGTCCTCTGATTACCCGGCACGTGTGGGTCCGTGCGCATGCGCGGTGTACCTGTGCGCAGTCACCCCAGTCCGTCCAACCGACGTTACCGCCCGTGACAGCAGTAGTAGGGCGAGTGTGTGTGTGGGGGGGGGGCGGTTGATTGGTTAGTTGTTAGAGTTTTATGATTGGTTGCTTGTTGGCGTTTTATGTCCCAGCAACATCTAATGTCATATCAGGATGAACACCAACTTGTGACAGTGCGCACTCATGGCGACTTTATATATAGTGCTGCCCAATTTGGAAATCAGGACATCGGCACCATGACCCGATATCCCGGTCACATTGTTCTGATACTGGACAAACCAGTCCTTGCCTGATCCTATTAATGCTGAGCGCCCAACTAGGAAGCGGCAAGTATCAATTTTGTAAGTCATTGGTTTCACTCGACCAGGAATTAAACTCCCGACCTTCCTTCCGCATGAGAAGCCTTCGTCTCTAGCAATGACGAGTGCCAGGAAAGGTAGCGGTAAGCATAGGTTTTGTAAGTCATTGGTTTGGTTTGGTCAGGCGTCTAAACCACGACTTCCGGTATAGAAAACCAGCCGGTGCTTTTACTTAGTCATACCGATTCAGGAATGGCTCATAAGAAAGGTCAAGGGTCAATGCAGAGTCCGCCGCACCATCCCCACAGCACCACTACATATCAAGAGACCGGGCGTAGAGCGCTGGCCTCACGCACGGGAGATCGGCAGCTCGGTCCCGTTCCAGTCAAACCAATGACTTATCAAATTGATACATGTCGCTTCCTAGCATGGCGTTCAGCATTAATAGGATAGGGCAAGGACTGGTTAGCTCAGTGTCCAGGTAATGTGACTGAGTGGGATATTGGGTTATGATGCCGGTGGCCTGATTTCCCAGTTGGGCAGCATTCTAAAGTCACCATGAGTGCACACTGTCCCAAGTTGGTACCCATCCTGATATGACCTTAGATGTGGCCAGGACGTAAAACTCCAACAACCAACCAACCAATCAGCCATTAGCAGCTACAGTCACAGGTGGCTTTCGAATGAAGATATTGAATTCATTCTGATTGCTCGGGAAATATTGTCGCTTTGTAAAAGAATGTCAAACTTTTGCTTGGTCCGATGGTTTTGTGTTTCCCCCATAGTTTTGTAATAAATTGAATAAGTTGATCATTAATCTACTTTAATTTAGGTTGAAATAACTTTTATTATACTTGGCTAACTTTGAAGATATTTGAAGTGAAACCATGTAGGATTACTTTTGGCGTGCATGTCAAAAGCTGGCCACCATAGGCTTCATTCAGCGGTAACGGGTTCTATTAAAGCTGCATAGTCCGATGAATCATCAAATTTTCAAAACCAAACCAATTATCTACATTTGCGTCTCCATATTTAACTTAGATACTGGTGCACTTATGAAGCATTTGTTGCCAAATAGAATGGAATACAGACACAATTTAATAGAACCTGTTACTGCTAAAAACCTATGGTGTCAGAGTTTTGGCATGCTTACCAAAACTAATTTTGGTAAGCATGCCAATTTTGGTAAGTCATGGGGGTGATGAAAATGGGAAATACTGTGCCTAGAGCGGGACTCGAACCCACATCTCTTTGCATTCCGGGCCAGTGTGCTAACCATTACACCACCTAGGCTCCCTGATATCAACACACTACCCACGCCTACCTGTCTATGTGGATACTTGCCTGAGAGGTCAGTGCAGACCACTACATGTTTGTTTGCACTTCAAATATCTCAAAAGTTTACCATTTAAAATCAAAGTTACTTCAAACTAACATATGGTACATTATAACTATTATTTTACTATATTTATCTCATAAAATGGACATAAACTCAAAACCATCGGATTATGCAACCTTTAAGTGGACGTAAGCCTTGGTTACATACACGTTAGTGAACGTAGTTGAACGTAGTTGAACGTAGGATAGATTAACGTGGGTTAAACGTGGTGTAAGTACATTAAGCTACGGTGAAAAGAAAAATGTTAAGGTACGGCAGGTTTTGCTATGGATAAATTACCTTACAGCACGGATGACGGAACGTTCAACTACGTTCAACAATGTTCAACTACATTCAACTACATTTAACTATGTTCAACTACGTTCAACTATGTTCAACTACATTCAACTATGTTCAACTATGTTCAACTATGTTCAACTACATTCAACTATGTTCAACTATGCTCAACTACTTTAAACTACGTTCAACTATGTTCAACTATGTTCAACTACATTCAACTACATTCAACTACATTCAACGTACATTACCCTCCACTATGGTCAACTACGTTCAACTATGTCCAAGTACGCTATAGTACACTAGAGAATACTAGAGTACGCTACAGTATGCTAGAGTACATTAAGAGTATGGAGATTTCGCCAAAGTATGTTAGCCTCTAACTTCGCACTCTTTGGACCATGTCCAAAGATTAAATCGGAACTCACGGCCCACCCACGTTATTAGCATGACGGAGAAGTATGGATGCTGGTATGTTCAATTACATTCAACTACGTTCAAGTACGTTCAACTATGTTAGCCTCCACTACATTCAACTACGTCCACTAACGTGTATGTGACTGGGCCTTTAGAATTTCCTGTTATGGGGAAATACATGTTTAACAAATGCAGCATCGTGTAAGTTTCATACAGAAGCGTTCACGTACAAAACCCCATAATAGCCCTGTCACACTATGTCCACTAACGTGTATGTGACTGGGCCTTTAGAATTTCCTGCTATATGGAAATACATGTTTAACAATGCAGCATCGTGTAAGTTTCATACAGAAGAGTTCACATACAAAACCCGTAATAGCCCTGTCACACTACGACGTATCTCGCCGGCACGCCACCAACGCGCAAAATCACTTTTAATCGTCGAGAAATGTCAAACCTTTCAATGTCAGCGCAACGTATTGGTAGCGTGCGGCCTATGTTGTAGTAACGTATATCGATGCGTGCGAAAAAAAACAAAAATGTTTGGCACACCGTCCTGATTTGACCTAGATGTAGCTAGGACGTAAAACAACAAAGCAACATTTTGGCGCAACGTGTGGGAACGACCCTCCCGTGCGCGGTGTCTGCCTAGCATTCGCATAACGTTATTCCAGCGATGGCGACGTGCTTCTGACGTCCCTATAACGTCCGCACCCACACGTTGATGTGCGTTGTCAGTCGTCGAAAGATTTGTGCAAGCACAAAACTTTCGACGCGCGCTGATGCACGCCAACATGTCGGTGCGACCGTCACTGTCAATCAAAGTGTACCAACGTGTACCGACGCGTGCCTAACGCGCGCATAACGCTTCCCAACGTCTCCCGACGTTTCACCAAAAAGTGACACACGTCGACGCGGGATGGAGAGAAGCGTCATAATGTGACAGCCCCATTAACGGCAACCCCAAAATTGAGATAAACATTGGAGTGAAACCTTCAAAAGGTTAATTTCTTTATATTCCTATATTTCTTGTTAATTGCTCCATAACTATTTCCTCACATGAAAAGTGGAATTAGTGAGAATTAAAATTTCCTTCAGGTAAAAATCTTTTTATTTTAAGTAAATTCTTGTTTTGGCGTTTACAGGGTTTTACACCTGAATTATTATAGTATTAATTAATGTTTTGTAATATATAAATCTAGCTAAGTGTAATGGTTTTGAAAATGTGATCCTTTCATGGACTATGCATCTTTAACGCAACATAACCACGATGCAAGGAGACAAATTGACCAAAAAAATAGACCCATTGACCAAAGAAATACACCAATAATGACCTGTTCAGCATATATCATATATGTACCGCTGCCAGGCACATCTATTTGCTATTCCATTTTTATTGCTGCTTTCAATCCCTCGAGAATTAGGTGTGGGGAAGTGCTGGAATATTCATGTTTATTTTTAAGCGCAGCCAATAACAATAAACAAGTCATTTCAGTAGGAAAAGGAAAAGCATTGAAATCGACATACAAAGAGAAACCAACTTTTGTTAAAACCTGCATAGTCCAATGAAAGCATCAATTTGTCAAAACCGAAACAATTAGTTAGATTTAATCCAATTTAAATACTGGTGCAAATAGTACATATTTATTCCATTGAAGGGAATATCAAGTCAATTTAAAGTAGCATAATCTGATGGTTTTGAGTTTCTGTCATTTTCTGAGTTAAATATATTAAATTGATTGTTATAGCCTCCTTTACTTTAGTTTGAAGTAACTTTTATTTTAAATGTCTAACTTTTGAGATATTTGAAGTACAACCATCCCCAAATAATTGTGTCAAGCGCGCCAAAACTCTGACACCATAGGCTTCTGCAGTAACAGGTTCTATTAAATTGACTCTGGATGCCCTTCTGTATGGTGACAAGCGCTTAATATGTGCACCAGTATCTAAGTTGAATATGTAGAATCAAATCTGGATAATTGCTTTGGTTTTGAAAATTTGATGTTTCCATCGGAGGCCTATTGTGTCCTGCATTTTAGTGTGCACACCGAAAGTAATTATGCATTTTCAGTTCAACTATCTTCAAAGTTAGCCATTTATAATAAAAGTTCCTTGAAACTAAAGTACTGCTGATGAACCTAATATATTAATAGCAGAAATATAAAATCATTGTTCTCTGAATATACATTCGCACCAGTTCAAGTATCTATGCCTACGATGCTCTGTTTCTAGGAAACAAAACAGATGGAGCAACATATTTCCCCAGAAAATAGCGCCTCATAAACATCATTTCTAAAGCAGTTGGAAGCAATGGTCTACCATTATGCCATTATTTATGCCAAAGGTTGAGTAGGAGAGTTTGCTAATGTATTCCGAGTTACTAAACTGGTCCCTCAGGAATGCCTGAAGCTGGGACGCAGCATGCCGGGTCACAGCTTCATCATACACACCGGAAGTTGAGGTTGGTGCCGCTCCCAGCCCTGTCATTCACGATAGACCCGATATTCCAACCCCTACTTTGCACCGATAACCACAAACCTCCTGACGACTAAGTTTGATAGGGTTATTTCCATGCATTTGTTTCTAATGTAGGTTTCGGGGAAATAATTCTAGCAAATATTTAACATTAAAGAAAATACTACTTTGTGTCTGAGTATTCACTACTTCCCCCAGACTTTCCGGCATGGTTGGTTATTGGAGTTTTACCTCATGGCAACATCTAAGGTCATATCAGGGCAAGTACCGACATGCGAAAGTGTGACTTTATAGTGCTTCCCCACTGGGAGACCAGGCCTCCAACACCATAAGCTGATATCCCACTCAGTTATATTATCCCGACACCAAACCAACCAGTCCTTGCCCTATCCTAATAATGCCGAGGGCCTGGCTACGAAGCGAGAAGTATAAATGTCTAAGTCATAGGTTTGACTCGACCAGGGCATGTAAGTTGTGTTGGCATCTGGCATGATAAGGCACAGCTTCAGTCCTTATTGAGGGACCAGTGGAACTCAGAAAACCCATATTCAGACATAAGCTGTTGACTATATATATCAAGTAGCCCCCAATAGCCGATTTCTACTTCTGTGCGGGGGGGGGGTTGGCATTAAGCAACCAATATATATCTAGTAGAGAAGAGTAATGGAATCTTATACAAAAGCTAAATAATATCCGGCAGTGCAAACATCACTACTTTCATTTTCCCATTAAATTATGAATATATGTTTATGGCATCCATTCTGTTCATACAAAGACCAGCACCTTAAACTTGCACAGTCCGATGGTTTGAAGTTTCTGACATTTTCTGAAATAAATACGTTAGGTTGATCGTCATAATGTACCTTACTTTAGCTTGAAGCAACTTTTATTTTAAGTGGCTAACTTTTGAGATATTTGAAGTGCAACCATTCAAAATTAATTTTGGCAGGCATGCTAAAACTCTGACACCATAGCCTTCTGTGGTAGCAGGTTCTTTTCAATTGCCTCAGTAGTTCCTTCTGTGTGGTGACAAGTGTTTGATAAGTGAAACAGTATATAAGTTAGATATGTAGAATCAGATTCAAATAATTGCTTTGGTTTTGAAAATGTCATGTTTCCATCGGACTATGCCGCTTTAAATTATCTGATAACAACCTATATATATACCATATTTGTAAATATTCTGAATCGCAACAATATGATCAAAGACCTAGAAATAGATGAAAAGCAAGGGCTTTGAATAACAATGTCGCTAGGGTATATGCTAAAATTCACAAATAAAAAATGAAAGAGTCTAATGATTGTGCATGATCAGCATTTATTAAATAGCGTTGCTTTACCCAGCATGTTCGGCTTAGATACGGTGAAGAAAACTTCAACATGATAGTGCTGAATCATTGCATGAGACTCAGAGATTGAGCCTTTCAACAAGGAGATCTCAAAGAAGTTTTGATGACATCAAGAAACATCACTACTTAGACTTTTCAGATGTACCTCTATATCTATTAGTAATATGACCAGGTGCGGTGGCCGAATCAAGTGTGGAAAGTCAGGAGTTTGGTTCCCAGTCCAGTCAAACCAATAACTTATCAAATTGATACTTGTCGCTTCCTAGCCTGGTGCTCAGCATTAATAGGATATGGCAAGGACTGGTTAGCTCAGTGTCCGGATAATTTCACTGAGTGGGATATCAGGTCATGGGGCCAGTGGCCTGATTTCCCAGTGGGGCAGCACTATAAAGGCATAAGTGTGCACTGTCACAAGTCGGTACGCATCCTGATATGACCTTAGATGTTGCCAGCCTGTAAACCTCCAACAACCAACCAACTAAATAAGCCTCCGCGATTGATTGAGCCTTTCAGCCAGCAGATCCTAAAGATGTTTTAATGACATCTTACCGCTAAGAACCATCACTACCTAAACTTTACAGATGTACGTCTTTATGTATCTATTAGTAATATGCTTGTGTAACCCGCTTTAGTTTGATTTTGTCAATAGATTCTTCAGCTTATATCAAAAAGCACCTAACCCTGAAACACCACACCCACCAATAGCAGACCCTTTAAGGCTCAACCAGATAATTTCCATTGCAGAAAGCTTAAAATGGTGTAATCGTCTGCACTGACCTTTTCAGACAAGAAGCAACATAGACAGGTGTTCTGGCTGGGTAGCGTGATTGCATCAGGGAGCCTATATGGCATACCGGTTAGGATGCTAGTCCTGGAATGATAAGAAATGTGGGGTTGAATTTCATTCACTTTATACACAATGTTTCCTTTGTTTCCAAAACCCCCTTCCCAATGACAATGTGTAAACACAGCCCCAGTAATGTCTTTTTTTAAATTCAATTCATAATAATATGTGCACAGAATCCATGGCCATGAAGATCGAGGGTCAAACTTTACAACTGGTTGCTGTGACCATGACCATGTACAAGCAATGCATTGCGTTGTTAGTGAGCTGAGAAAATGTTACGGTTTTGAGATTCTGCCATAAATTCTATTTGGATTATGTAGCATTAAGCTCTTCACATGATGCAACTAACTCCCTTGGATAGGACTCAGATATATGCATCAAACATAATCGTGACTGTTGGGATGATGCTGGTTGGTTGCTTGTTGGAGTTTTACGTCCTGGCAACATCTAAAGTCATATCAGGATGGGCATCGACTTGAGGCAGTACGCCATCATGGCGACTTTATAGTGCAGCCTCACTAGGAGACCAGGCCACCAGCACCATGACCTGACATCCCACTCAGTCACATTATCCTGACACTGAGCCAAACAGTCCTTGCCCTATCCTAATAATGCAGAGCACTAATCTAGGAAGCATCAAGGATACATTTTAATGTCATTGGCTTGATTCGACTAGGGTTCGCAGACATGGATTCAAATCCCTCAATCTACCAAAGTGGGAGAAGGATGCAGTGCAGTGTGTACACACTGCTCTAGGAGAGAGGGGCAGTGACTGCTCTAGGAGAGCTGTCAAGTGTGTAAACACTGCTCCAGGAGAGCTGTCCAGTGTGTACACTAGGAGAGCAGTGCAGTGTGTACACACTGCTCTAGGAGAGCTGTCCAGTGACTGCTCTACGAGAGCTGTCCAGTGTGTACACTAGGATAGCAGTGCAGTGTGTACACACTGCTCTAGGAGAGCGGTGTAGTGACTGCTCTACGAGAGCTGTCCAGTGTGTACACTAGGATAGCAGTGCAGTGTGTACACACTGCTCTAGGAGAGCGGTGTAGTGACTGCTCTCCGAGAGATGTCCAGTGTGTACACTAGGAGAGCAGTGCAGTGTGTACACGCTGCTCTTGGAGAGCTGTCCAGTGTGTACACTAGGAGAGCTGTGCAGTGTGTAGACACTGCTCTAGGAGAGCTGTGCAGTGTGTAGACACTGCTCTATGAGAGCTGTCCAGTGTGTACACTAGGAGAGCTGTGCAGTGTGCACACACTGCTCTAGGAGAGCTGTCCAGGGTGTACACACTGCTCTAGGAGAGCTGTCCAGTGTGTACACTAGGATAGATGTGCAGTGTGTACACACTGCTCTAGGAGAGCTGTCCAGTGTGTACACTAGGAGAGCTGTGCAGTGTGTAGACACTGCTCTAGGAGAGCTGTGCAGTGTGTAGACACTGCTCTATGAGAGCTGTCCAGTGTGTACACTAGGAGAGCTGTGCAGTGTGCACACACTGCTCTAGGAGAGCTGTCCAGGGTGTACACACTGCTCTAGGAGAGCTGTCCAGTGTGTACACTAGGATAGATGTGCAGTGTGTACACACTGCTCTAGGAGAGCTGTCCAGTGTGTACACTAGGATAGCAGTGAGGTGTGAACACACTGCTCTAGCAGAGCTGCCCAGTGTGTACACACTGCTCTAGGAGAGAAATGCAGTGTGTACACACTGCTCTAGCAGAGCTGCCAAGTGTGTATGTACACGATGCCCTAGGAGAGCGGTGCAGTGTAGATACTAGGAGAGCAGTGCAGTGTGTACACTAGGAGAGCAGTGTGGTGTGTACACACTACTCTAGCAGAGCTGACCAGTGTGTACACACTGCTCTAGAAGAGCGGTGCAGTGTGTGTACTAGGAGAGCAGTGTGGGGTGTAAACTAGGAGAGCAGTGTGGTGTGTGCACACACTGCTCAAGGAGAGCGGTGCAGTGTGCAGACACTGCTCTAGGAGAGCTGTGTGGTGTGCACACACTGCTCTAGGAGAGCTCCAGCTTCAGTGTGCCGGTGTCGTGGTTTCAGACCTCCGTCAGTTTCAGCTCTCCGTTGTCGGTTGTGCGCATGCGTGGATTTCCTGAGCATGCGCCAAGTTCGACCGACGCCTTCAAACTGCAGAGAGTTGCAGTTTCAAACCTCCATCAGTTTCAGCCCTCCATGCTTTTATATTATTTTAATTATTGTTTCAGATATCTAGAAACAAATCGCTTGGTACACATATAGAAAACATGTTTACCAAAAAGATAAGGTTAGTGTTCTGGATTTCTATTAATTTTGAATAAAACTAATGTTAGTGTTCTGGATTTGCAAACTCAAGGCGTTGTCAATGGTCATGAGCAATCTTCATACAGATAAAGTGAAATATCTCTAAAACCACACCACCTAGAAACAAATTGCTTGGTACACATACAGAAAACATGTTTACCAAAACGATTATATTAAATTTATAAGGTTAGTGACACTGACACTATAGTGACAGTATGAGTGCAGTGATTTGCGGCGATTGGCGACGGTTTGAATCTGGCTCGATTTTGACACATGCGCAGACTATGCTGTTCGATTTTGACGCATGCGCAGAAGTGATGCGGAGAGCTGAAACCGACGGAGGGCTGAAACCGGCGACACCGGTAACAGAGAGTTCAAACTTAATACAAATCACGTCGAGCGGCAACTGCTCCATCTCTCACTGTCTCAGTCACACACGGGAAGCACTCCCGGCCTTCCTTAACTTAACTCATGGAAATCAATTTCTTTGAAGAGCTCAACTTGCTAAATTAAGTCCTCCACGCACAAGGTCAGTTCCCAAAACACAACGCATGCGAGAAGTAATTGCTTCCCCTTTTTATTTGTCGGAGATAATATTTTAATGCACAAAAAATAATCACAAACACACACACACACAAACACACTCGGGTGGGTGGGGGTGGAGGAGGTGATGAAGGAAACGAGGGTTGAAGCTGTAGCTGACCCTGAGGTAGTTTCCTGCTCCTTTCTCCTCCTCCTCCTCCTCCTTCCTCCAAAATCACAACAAATGGCGGTGGAGGTGGGGGTGGGGTGAGGGCGGCTGGGGGACGCTTCCTCTTGGGGGGATGGGGGGGGGGGTGATGGGGTGAGGAGGTTAGGGTGAGGGCACCCATGCAGGTCCCGGGCCGAGCTGACCTAGAGCGGACAGGTGGTGGTGCAGGGTTGATGGGTCGACCACCAGGTGGGAGGGTGGTAGTGGGGGGAGGGTGGGAGGGAGGTTGGGAGGGAGGGAGGCAGGCAGGATGCAGGTTACCCGTCGTTACTTAACCGACCGCCGCAAATCCTCTAAATCCCGCCAACAATTTTCCCCTCATCCACCCCCCCCCTCCCATTCACACACCACTCCCACACACCCACCCATCCATCTGCACTGCACACCACACGCACACAAGCACTACAAAACAACCAATTGTGCCAATTAAAGCAAGTCTTCCTGTCGTGCCGCTCATTGCCTTGATTATGAAGTGGTCAAATTGGCCAATTGCAAATAAAAGAAGTTAGCTGAGATTCGGAGGGAGGGAGGGTGGGTGGGTGGGGAATGTTTTTAGTACCGCTATTTTTTTTTCTACAAATAAATTGGATCGATTGCACCGTTGACAAGGTTTCGCCTGTTAACGATGGGAGTTAAAGGAATACAACCGCTTTCCTGCCTCCGCAACTCAAGCATTTGACGAAAGTGATGGAACCATCTCCAATTTTGGGACTCGGTTTAAAGTTACAGAGTCTGATGAAAACATCAAATTTTCAAGACCAAAACACTCACCTATATTTGATTCTAACTTCGATACTGGTGGACTTATTAAGCATTTGTTGCCACATAGCAGGGCATGCTGAGTCAATTTAATACAACCTGTTTCTGCATATATATAAGCCTATGCTGTCAGAGTTTTGGCATGCTTGCCAAAATTAATCTTGCATTATTGTGCCTCAAATATCTCCAAGGTTAGCCATTTAAAATAAATGTTACATCAAACTAAAGTAAGGTAGATTATAACAATCAATTTAATATATTTATCTCAGAAAAATGGACGAAGCTCAAAAGCATCGGACTATGCAACTTTAAAACAGTGTGGCTTAAAGGTACATAGTCTGATGAAAGCATAACATTTTCAAAAATCAAATTTAAGCGTTTATCTAGATTTTATCCTAAATATTCTAATTTGATATATGAGTGCTTATTAAGCATTTCTCGCTACAAAGAATGGAATGTGAAGTCAGGTTAAAGTTGTTTAGTCCAATTCTTTTTAGTTTCCATCATTTTCTGAGATAACTCTATTAAGTTGGTCGTTTTACTCTACCTTACTTTAGTCGGAAATAACTTTTCTTTAAAAGATAAACTTAGGGGATATTTGAAGTGAAAACGCAACATTAATTTTGACATGCCTGCCAAAACTCTAACCCCATAGTCTTCAGTAGAAACAGCTGCTAATAGTTCTATTAAATTGTCTTAATACACCCTTCTATGTAGCCCTCTATGGAAGATCTTCTGATCAAAAAGAATCTCCGGTGGACTGGACACCTCATGAGGATGGCATCAGACAGGCTACCAAAGCAGATCCTCTATTCTCAACTGTCTTCTGGCTACAGAACGAGAGGGCGCCCCCGTCTCCGGTTCAAAGATACCATCAAGAGAAACCTGAAGCTGAGAGACATTGGGACCGACTCATGGACGCGACTCTCACGGCAGAGAGCTGAATGGAGAGCGGCAGTCAAGTAATGAAAGCAGTCTTTGTCACATCGCGACCGACAGCATGATGATGATGATGATGATGATGATGTAGCATCAAATCCTCAAATACTGCACCATTATCTAAGTTCGCTTTGTAGGTTCAAATCTAAATTAGGGTTTTACTGTGAAAATTTGACGCTTTCATCGCACTATGTAACTTTAATCATACTTTAATATTACTGCCGAAACCTATGGTGTCGAGCATTTTTGGCGTGCACACCAAAAATAACTTCGAAGGTTTTCACTTCAAATATATCTCCAATGTTGGCCATTGTGATTAAAGTGACTTCAAACTAAGGTATGGGAGATTAAAAGGATTAAGCTAATACTATTTGTATCGGCGAATTGTGGTTGAAATTCAAAGCCATTGAAGCCTTTAATGCGATGGCATTATCCTTGTTTTTAGGGGGTTTTACTTCTCAGTGACATCTAAAATCATATCAGGACGGGTACCGACGTATGACAATGCCGATAATATTGATCCAACATGGTCAACCGCATTTGTTGGTTTGGGCTTTGCGACCTAGTAATATCTGAGGTCATATCAGGACTGGTAGCGACTTGTGACAGCACGCACTCATGGCGACTTCAGAAAACTGCCCCCCCCCCCCCCCCCCCCCATGAAGACTATTGTTGCCAGCAGTATGATATAATATCCCAGTCAGTCACATTATCGTGATATATCAAGGCAGTCTTTGCCCTATGCTAGTAACGCAAATGGCCAGTCTATACGAGGTGCGTAAGATATTGACCTGATTTGGTTAGGGTTGGAACCCACGACCTCTCAGACGCGAAGGCAGTCGACGCTTTACTGATCTTGCTATCCTGTCCGGTGGTATTTTATAATCGCAGTCTGTTTGGTCCATGCAGATAAATGTAAAGCGGCTGTCACACATCACTAGATTGAGCAACAGATAGAATTGTCTAGTCCGGTGCGGTTCGGGCGTGATAAGTATCAAAATGTATTAAAATGTGTTAAAATGTGTCAAAATGTTGTGATATCGGATCAAAGGCCACTGCACGAATGTACATGAAATGGACATGAAACGGACATGAAACAGACATGAAACAGACATGAATGGATAGCCAATGGACAAAACAAACTCAAACCGGACAAGAACCATACACCTCAATCCGGTGGCATCCGTTCCAAGTTTTGTGTATGTTCAAAACTTGTATGGACACAAACCGGACGTAGCCAGATATCAACGGACATTGTTCCATTTCTTTCCGTTTCCCCCAATCCGGTGATGTGTGACAGGGCCTTAACGGGCAGGGTACTGTAACAGGACATTTCCTCCCGTCCACCTAAATTTTGTGTCCTCACTATTTGCTTGTTCAATATGCAACCCTCCTTATTTTCAATATTTTCTTATACATTTCAATAGCATTGTCATAACTTTTGTTTAACATGTAAAGGACTTAAAGAGTAATATACATGTACTCGATTATGGGGTTGTTTCCCCCAAGCTTCACCGGGATCTCGGTCATGTACTATTACTAGGATGCAATATACATGTAGATAAGTGCGATTATACAAGACGGGTGCACATTCAAAGTCTTTGAGCTGACACAATACTTTTTCAGGAGAATAACTATTTACCTCTAAAAAGAATCACACTAAGCTAAGGTAAGTTCATGGGATATTCTTATGTAATGCCCAGATACCAGAATGTCGACGCAGTGTAATAATGGCCATGACCGGAAGTCACTATTCGAGCTTCCTGCGTCTGTTCTGGTCTGGCTGGTTCGCACATATCCCGGTGATTTGTAGGAATAGGGAATACGATTTGTAGGAATAGGGAATACGATTTGTAGGAATAGGGAATGCTGCCATCTTGTGTTCAAAATGTGAAGTGTTTACTGTAAACTCCCCAAACATGGAGTTTGTAGGAGCACCGGGTGCTGCCCCCCCCCCCCTTCACCCCGCCACACCCACCCTCCACCCACCCACACCCACACCCACACCCACACCCACCCACCCTCCCACCTCACAGTCCCTACCTCCACCAACTCGCCACCCTGCTTCAACTGCACCCCCACATCCCCACCCCACACATCCACATGCCCCTACCCCCCACCCATACCCTACACACCCCCGCCCTCACAACCATATCCCTAAACACCCACCCTCTCCATACCTCCATCCACACTACCTTCCACCTCCCCCCACCGCATGGCCGCCCCCCACACAATCTCCCAACTCCCCTCTATGTGCCCTGGTGGCCGAATCGCCGCCCAGCCCGCCCCCCCCCCACTCCCCCCCCACACACCCCAACTATCATGCATGCACGCATCCATGGCCGCGTGCTCAGCGTCCGAGGCCTGTGAGTGAGTGTGTGGGTGTGTGAGGGTGGTAGTGAGGGAGGGGAGGGTGAGGGTGGAGGTAGTAGTTGAGTGGGAGGGAGGGTGGGAGTGGGGGGGGGGGGGTCGGGAGGGAGGGGGGCTGGCTGCGACATAGTGACCCGAGGCTGAGGGCTAGACAGGTGGGCAGGGGAGTGGTGACCTCCCGCGACCACCCATGCGTGTCCAACATACAAGTACCCCTACACCCCCCACACCCCCACACACACACCCTCCCCACACCCCTCATACACACACCGGCAAACCCAACGTCTTCCGCATTCAAACCGGGCCGGACGGCGGGGGTCATGGCGACCGGTCGACAAGGGGCGCGCGGCCGGCAAATATCGCCGATCCACACCGACAAATAAAACTTTAAAAAAATATATTTAAATTTTTTTTTTTAAATACCCTCACAAAAAACCTCAACATAAAAACAGTGAGCAACATCACATATGGTTATTACAGACTTCCCATCCTGTAACGGATCACGCAGCATGGTGTAGTGTAATTAGTTACTTCCGAAGCGCCGTCTCTGGGACAGAGCTGCTGAAAAAAAAACCATTAGAACAAAAATGGCGAAAGGCTGGGTAAATAAAACCAGCACATGAATTCTTTATTTTTTATTTATTTTTTCTTGAACATTTATACTGCCTATCATGGATAAGTCGGAATAGACTTGTTGTCACCATTAGACAGTTTGTCGATAGAAAGCCCTAGCCTACACTTTTACCGACCCAAGGGATTTTTACCCTCCCAGACCACATAGACATGGTATGAGAACAACTGGCCTTTGATGTCGCTGTAAGTTCTACACAGCTGCGGAAATCCAAATTGGCAGAGGTGGGGGGCACCGGGAATCGGACCACTGACCTTCAGATTAGGAGTCCAACCTAGAAAAAAGTCAGACACTCTAACCACTCCGCCACAGAGAACACCACAAACTGCTAAGCAAAATATATTCTTCATATACACCTTCATATTTACCCGCTACTTTTGAGTTGAGAAATATAATAAAACATGTTGGTTTAATGGACTTTAAAAGTGAAATCGGATAGCATTCTGTGGTCACCGTCTTGTCTTTCTTTTGCATTCTCTCCCATTTCACCAACTCTGTGCCAATATAATTAGCCATTGGTTACCAGAACCAGGAATTCCACTTCCTGTTCCTTACTAAAGCAATGTTCGCCTGTATTTAGACAACGTTGTCATTCACCTCTTCTCTGCATAGGGATGAATCTTGTATCTAGGCGCTGTACATATATACCTATATACAGGCATTCACCTCCCGTTTACAGCCGGAAGTCACGTGATTTCGCGCGGATGTAATAAGGGCATTCCGAGTTACAGTCCGCTGGTCCCTCAGGAAGGACTGAAGCTGTGATCCGGCGTGTTCAGATAGCGGAAGTGGTGGTTTGTTTACTTCCGGTCCTTACACTTCCACTACGCACCCTATACTTTAAACTCACTTTGTACCTATAACTTATAACCCGAATGTCTCGTAATGAGCACACGTGGTAGTGTTCTTTCCGTACATCTGTTTCTAATGGAGATTGCAGTGGAATAGACTACATCATCATTCCAGCCGCGTAGTGCATTGTGGGATGCGTAGAAGAAAAACAAACCCACGAGAAGCACATGGCACATGCTAATGCTAATACACTGGGTGCAGCTATGAAATGTGCTAGTTTCAGCTCATCTCAGCTCTTGTTTGAAACATAGAATACCAACTACAGAATATATATATAATAAATTAAGATATTAATTTGTTATCCAGCATTGTATTTACATCAATATAATCAGCACATCTTATGCCATGTGCATTTAGATTTAGACAAATCTGGGCACTCAGACTAGTGTTAACTTAGAGAAATAGGCAGTTTTACTTATTTTATTCATGTTTTTATTTAT
Source organism: Branchipolynoe longqiensis (assembly GCA_030323885.1). NCBI lineage: Eukaryota > Metazoa > Annelida > Polychaeta > Phyllodocida > Polynoidae > Branchipolynoe > Branchipolynoe longqiensis. Next base: position 7,898,226 of record CM059186.1, on the reverse strand, counting down.
ATCCTATGGTTAATGACATATGTAGAACTAGAAAATGAGTAGGGTTAATCAGATATTGGTTATATATTTCTCTGAAATAAGTGTATGTTGACAAATTTTGCATTTTAATATTTAGAACAAGAATTAATAATGGTGATGTGGATATCAGCCTTAAAGTGACTGATTGTTTTGTGTGGAATTGTATGTTTCTTAACTCAAAATGTTTAATTATGGCTAGATTTGTCTTAGCTATATTCACCAGATCATTCGCATTATATTGCATGTGTGCATACATGTTTATACCAAATTGTTATGTATTTCTATTCATTTTGAATAAAATCAAAGTTTTGCCCTCCGTGTATCGGCAAACTCAATGGCCAGATGCATTTGCTTTGCTGCCAACGCCGTTTTCAGCGCATGTGCAGTCAGAACGGTGATCTCATCTATTTTTCCCTGGCAAATATGTTTTATTAGATAAAATACCGCTGCCTAAGTGCCTATATATGAGTGTTCACCAGATCCATGCCACCATCACTGGACACCCCACCCACAAAGTGCCCACTTTAGTCATCCTCACTGTGATAGTAGTAACCATAGTAACCCGATACTAACCCCTGCGTGCAGCAATCGGCGGTGCACACCGCGCTGAGTTTGGATTTGTGACCGCACACACCTTGTTCATCCAATGCTCTACCAATGCATGCGTCACCTGTATCTTTACCATGTACACAGCCGCAGTTCTCTAAGAATAACATTGATGGCGGTGGTGGTGGGGGGGGGGGACTCAATCCTTATGGCCGGTACACACCTACCGTTTACGATTCGCGCACTAAAACTCCCGATCCGCTTAAAACTGAAAACGGGCCGATTCATTTTTCGAATCGCGAATCGCAATCGTAAGGCTAGCGCACACCTACCGTTTTAGCCCTAAAAATCCCGAATCGCAATCGGTAGGTGTGCTAGGGGAGTGCACACCTCACGACTTTTGGGCAGTTTTAGATCGTATACACTAGGTGGGTGCGGAAAAACGATCGTAAACGGTAGGTGTGTACCGGCCATTATTACTATAATAGTGGACTGTTGGGTCCCAGCGTCGATATCTCGGAAGATCCTTATTGTTGGTAATGCTCGGGGAAGAGTTGGTTAGAGGGAGCCCCCGGCGGTCCGGCCTGTTACTGGCTGTGGCAGGGTACGGGTGGGTGTGGGGGGGGGGGGCGGTGTGTGGTGGGGGAGGTGTCCAGGTGGGTGGTTAACATGGGTCGATGGGTGGGTGGGGGGGGGGAGTGCGGAGGGTTGAAGGGTGAGCGGAGTGTTACCTGGGGACGTTAGCATGCGGAAGTCCGGGCGTGTTGGACAATATAACCCCCACCCCCACCCCAACCCCCACCCACACACACCCTTTAAACACAAATCAGATTTACATGCTATGTTTGTTGTACAGACAGCTGAGCTGGACTATTTTATTCATTTTATTCCCGGGGCTATCATCTGTGCATGCTTGTCGTATAATGTTTGCCTGTAGATGTCTGTCACGAAATACATATGTGATAACAATAAACCTTCAAAAATGAAAATAAAAAATATATAGATAATCCAAGCAAATCATGCAGGCATGTAATAAAATCTCATGCGAGATTCTCGTAGTGATGAGGTGACATAAAACAGGGATTATATTACAAGCAATTTAGTATGTATATATATTTATATATATATTATATATATTATATATATTCATATATATTTATGTAAGATTAAAATTATTATTACTATATTATTAAAAATAGAATACTCTTAGAGTGCGATAGTCCGATGGTTTGGAGTTTCTGTGATTTTCTTAGAAAAATATATTAGGTTGATCATTATAATCTACCTTACTTTAGTTTGAAGTAACTTTTATTTTAAATGGTGAACTTTGGAGATATTTGAAGTGGAAACTTGCCGATTTAATTTCGCCGAGAATGCCAAAACTCTGAAACCATAGGCTTCCGTACTAACAATAACATGTTAAAAAGAAAATTGACTCAGCTTCCCCTTTTGTGTGGTGGCAAATGTTTTATAAGTGCACCAGTATCTAAGTTAGACAAGTAGAATGAAATCTAGATAATTGCTTTGGTTTGGAAAATTGGATGTTTTTGTCGGACTATGCAGCTTTAATATCAATTGAGCTTCTCCATTATATTGTAATATATAAAATATATATAATATATATAATATATATAATATATATAATATTAATTATAATATATATATAATATATATATAATATATATAATATATATAATATGTATAATATATAATATATAGTATATATAATATATATAATATATATAATATATATAATATAAATAATATAAATAATATATATATATTATATATATTATACATATTATATATATTATATATATTATATATAATCTATTATATACATATAAATGCTCGGAGAATTATTTATTATTTATTAGTGTCGATTCTACTCGACTTAATATTGTCCAATCGCCGTCGTCCGCTGGCCCCTGCTGCGGTCCTGGCGGTTTCGACGCTGCTCGAGTTGGTTTGAATCGTCACTTGCCTCCAGTTTTTTGCTTTTGTATTAGGTAGAGCATTTATCGCTCAGCCCGGAGTCGAATAAACGAACCAACCCAATCTGCTGTCTCTTGTCAATTTGTAGGGGAGGCTTATATTATATATAATATAATATATTATATATATTATATATATTATATATATTATATATATTATATATGTTATATTATCAAATTATTTAAATGATATAATATATATAATACACATATAATTTTAGTACTGTATAATTTATTGTGCGAAGCAATAACTTAACATAGCTGAATGAGTTGAGCATCCACCTCCCGTTTTGGTAGACCTCCCGTTTTTGTAGGTCGTGGGGTTCGAACTCCAAAATTCGAATCCAGGTTGAGTGAAACAAATTATATAGAAATTGATACTTGTCACGACCTAGTTTGGTGTTCAGCATTAGTAGGATAAGGCAAGGAGCACTAGAATGACGGCTACCAATTGTCCGCGATTGAAATTTCCTTTTCTTATTCAACTAATATACCAAATTAATCAATCATCGTGGCAAAAAACCAGAAGATATTGTGTGCACAGCGCATTATACGAGTATAAATGCTAAGGGAACATATACTTATTATTATTATTGTTATTCCTCCATAAGCACCTTTCTGGAGTGCCCCCCCTCCCCCCGCCAGCTGTTGGGGTAATCTCTTCAGGTGCCCCCCCCCCCCCACTCTCGCGCCGCATACTCTGGAGGTATGTGATGTATAAGCATTATACATTTATAAAGGTAATCTCTTCAGGTGCCCCCCCCCACCCACCCTCGCGCCGCATACACTGGAGGTATGTGATGTATAAGCATTATACGAAGTATAATTAATCGGAAGCTTTCACTCCAGTTATTTACTATCCAGTGTAGGTCATCTACTGCGGTGTTCTTATTAATATTACTGTTGTCATCGACTACACAACCTCAGGCCAATTGTGGCGCCCCCTGTATTTAAACGCGGTAACTTGTCCGACCACAAGCGGTTATTCTGCACCTGCTGAAGTCCTCTCAAAGGACTTTTCTTTTTCCTTCCTTTTCCTTGTTTTGAGATGAATTTATTTACCCTGCTCATAACGGATAAGTGTGTTAATACTTATTTTCACCGCTGGGCAGCACTAGTCCAATTTGATTAAAATATTAGGAATTTAGTTTTAGTAACAGGCTCGGGTTGGGCTCTTAAGGCCCTGTCAGACTATGACGTTTCTCACCGGCATGCCGGCAACGTGCAAAATATTTGCAACCGGTCGACACACATCCAACTCTTCGGCGTTTTGGTAGAAAGTTTGACGGGTTGCAGCGTGTTAGTGGCGTGTTTTTGGCGCGCGGCCAACGGGTTTCAACGTGCGGCGGAACAACATGTCAGCGTCCCGCCAGCGGGTTCCCAGCGTGTTATCAGCGTGTTATCGGCGTGTTGTCGGCACACTGTCGGCGCGTTGACGGTGTGGGGATGGCATGTTGGTGTCGTGTTAGTAGCGTGTCAACACGTACATACCCGCCACCAACACGTCAGGACGCGCCGGCAGTGTGTCCACACCCGCCGCCAATGCATCCAGGCGCGCCGGCAACACGTCCAACATGCCGAAAAATGCTGGAGCAATGCCAATGGCGTGCCCACTACCCGTCGATGGGACGTTGCCGATGCGGCAACGGAACGGTCGCATTTTGGTGAAAAAAAGGCCAACATTAAGCGACGTTGATCAGCGTTCTGCCAGTGTTCCGCCGGCGTGCCGCCAACAGGTGTTGACGTGTTGCTAACGCGTCTGTAACACGCCCGCCAACACGCTGACGCATGTTGTGACCCATCGAAAGTTTTGTGCAAGCACAAAACGATTGGCGTCAGCCTGCGTGAGCCGGCGGGAGCCGGCGTGCGCCGACAGGAGCCGATGTGTTGGATCACATGTTTCTATCAGTCTACATGTACCAATGCGCCGGTAACGCGCCGGTAACATACCCGACATGTACCGACGTTTCGCCCAAAAAGGCAACACGTCACCACGCGTCGAAGCGCGTTCATGAGAAACGTCGTAGTGTGACAGGGCCTTTAGTCTTAGGCTGCCTCTCCCCCCCCCCGTCCCCGAATTCTCTGACAATTACCCGTCGGAAGCCAACTCCCAGCCACATGGGACCGCCTTCAGTGGTGCCCATACAGTGCTGCAGATTTGCAGCCTTCAGTGCGCCAATGCGACTGAAAACTCCCCAAAAGGAAACCGGATACTGTGCCCTCGATTTTTCCCCTCAGTATTACGAGACTTCCTCCGCACTTGATTAAGGGGAGGTTTGGGGGGGGGGGAGTTGGAGCAGCCTGGATCCCGGCCAGTCTAGACTGAAGAAGGCAAGGTTTCATGCAGCTACAGTTTGCTGCCTTCTAGCTCAGCCCAAGTTCCGTTCAATCTCCATCAATGCGTTGGTCAGGAGGAAGTCAGAAACATTTGAAATATTTATTCCCCAACAAGCATTTATTCTTGCATAATGCGTTATACAACATATATATATATATATACTCCCACACCAGGTATGTGGGTAATGCAGTACCTATCTGTTAAATACCTCAGGGAGTTTGACACCGCTGCCTTGCAAAGTTATAAACCACTGCCTTGTGGTATAGGTTCTTGATAGAACCGAAGGCTAAGGGAGCAAACCCTAACAGAAACCCATGCTTCCATGGCAGCATTAAGGGCGGTGATAAAGGGAACTCCCAACATCTCCCGGCCAGCTACTGCAGGGAGAAATAGTTTGCGCCTGTCTTGACATGTTCTTGGCGGTGTGAGACCTCTATTTGCTCCCCGAGAGAGTGCTGCTAGTAACTTGCAAAAGCCAGCAGCACTTCAACACTTTGCAAGCAGCTTTTATGTAATGCACAACCGCACGAAATAGCGGCGGTTAAGAAATAAAAGCAGTCTTTGTCGCATTGCGACCGACAGCATGATGATGATGATGATGATGATATATATATATATATACATATATGCATATATACATATATATGTATATATGTATGTATATATGTGGGGGGTAGGAGGGATCATGGATCATGTGGTTGCATGTCTTGGGTGAATAGCCCAAAGCCCCTCCCCCTTTCCTTCTTTCTGCCCCCCCCCCCACCCCATCTTGCCACCCCCCTCACCTTCAACCACCACCACCAGCTTCCCACGCTGTGCCAGAGTCATTCATATTCCATAGTGAATTCGAGCTTGTGCACACTCCATTCCGAGCTGAATGCCAGTCGCGGGCTGTAAGAAGCTACACTCCGACACACCTGCGTCACGGCGCCACTTTTTATGCCGGTGACGTAGTGGCGGGAATGAACAACCATTTTGGCAAAAGTCCCCCTGGTGGTGGTTACACAAATCACGCCACCGTGGAGGAGTGCGTGTCGTCTGGAGAGAACCGGTGTTGCAGTTTTAAAAGGACCCGGTTTAAAACGGGGCTTTTCACAATGCGCATGCGTCAAAGTCAAATGTCAAGCCTGGAATCATATTTGAATTTCTGTCTTCTGGAGGAGCTCTCTGGAAATGTAAGGCGAGACAAGCAAGGATTCCTTCAGTAATCATTGTAGTGACCATTTTATGCTCGATAGTATATATTATCTTCTGCGCTAACAAGTTTACAAGCAATTAACAAGTTATTAAACGTGGGTACAGTCTCAAGCGGGCGGAAATGCATGTGCATGCGCATTGTGAAAAGCCCCGTTTTAATCTGGGCACCCTTTTAAACTGTGACACCGGGAGTTAAAAAAACACACCCTGGAGATGAGACGACTGGAGGGGAGGTGGGAGGGGGATGGGAGGGTGGGAGGGTGGGTGTGTTTGGTGGGTAGGCAGGTAGGATGTGGGTTTGGTGTTTTGTGCGCATGTGCAAGTTTTAGACGCTGAGGTATAATAAAGAGGGGAAGAACGTGCACGGTAAACAGACATGCGCACCACTCGTGTTGCTTCCTGCCCTACCACCGGCTGAGCACACACCGTGTGTGTGGTGGGTGGGGATGTGTGGGTGGGTGGAGGGATGTGTGAGCGGTGTGTGGGAGGGGTGTGTAGGTGGGTGGATGGGTGTGTGAGGGGTGACTGGGTGTGTGGGTGTGTGGAGGTGTGTGGTGGGTGGAGGGGTCTGTGGAAGGGTGTGTGGAGGGGTGTGCGGGTATGTGGGTGTGGGTGTGAACAGGGTGTGTGGGTGGGTGGGTGGACAGAGTGTGTGGGGACGTGTAGGTGTATGT